>CM041779.1:88491432-88871051 GCA_023374045.1 Limonium bicolor | reverse complement strand
TCAAATAAATTCCTAAGCATCACCCTTCGTTGATATCTTGCACTTCACAATTCTGCTGAGAATTGATCTTTCCAGAATCAGGAGGAATAGATTCGTCGTTGCCAACACTCATTTCGACTTCAACAATAGAAAAACATTCAACGACTCTATCATCAGCCTCACCAATCATACCTATCTCACCTTCACTAATTTTATCTTAACTTAAGATTTCTTTCACTAGCGGATCACGAACCCCCACACTTGTCTCTCTTCCATCCCAAATACATATTGATCTACGAACATTAAGTCTGGAGGACACTATCCAGCTTTGATGCTCGGGCCTATGCTGAACCCGGGGCTATGCTGAAGTGTACAATGTCACAGTACAGTCTTTTATTCTGTGTGCTGTATTTTCTGCTACTTATGTTTAAAATTATAATCTTGCTAGGTTTTAAGAGCTGAACAAATGTTGAATCTTCTTGCCCTATATCTCTGAATTACTTTGCCATATCTTTTGGGGTAATAGAAGAAACCTTAAAAAGTAGATTTCATTCCCAACTAGTTGATGGCAACACAAAGATCTTACCAAATCATCTTCCTCATTTATTTAGGGCATGTTTGGCAAACCCTAAGCAAAAATGAGCAAGTAAAACAAGTAGAGTAATCTTTTTGCATTATCAATTGTTTCCTCAAATTTTCAGTATGGTAGATATACTTACCATCCCCCAAAGTATCAGTCATTAATTCAACATTTTTTCATCATAAAAAAGATGATTGATAGTTTGTAACGAGACACGTTTCCAAGTGTAAGCTTTAGAGTCCAGACAAAAGGTCCCATAAAATTCCCTAGAACAATAAATTAGGTAATAGTTATAAGTTGATTAAAAAGTGTGCAATTTCAAGTGGACAAGAGAACTTCTACTGCCTAAGTTACTCAGAGTTAACCGTTCTAACTACTATTAAACACTAAATTATAGGGTAGTAAACATGTATTAAAGGAAAAATTGATAGAGAAGCCTAGAGTCTATATTTCCTGTCATACACCAACTTAAAGGGTAATAAAGATGTGTAAAAAGAGAAATTGATAGAGAAGTTTGTGCATCTCAAAATTGTCCGACCAAACAAACCCATTATGTGAGCTTCGTCAATGCCTATATTTGCATTTCTAAGGCCAAAAGTTTTTTAAGAAACTAACACTAAATGCAACTCATCAAAAAACAATTTACATGACTGAAATACCCCGACCTTAAATATGGCGATTAAATTATCCTAATAGGTATTTAAGAGCCTAATAATGCCTAAGTAATAATGGTAAGGAAAAAATAATCCAAAAGAAATAAGGAAACACTTTAAAGTGAAAAACGCTAAATAAGCGTTAAATAACCATAGGAGGTATGAGACCTCGGTTAGCGTATTGTAAGGACTCTAAAGGCTTAAATTAAGTCTAAATAAATATGAGGGAACAAATCCCGAAGAAAACGGATCCTTAAAATGGATTAAAATCACTAATGAACATTAAAGCGCGTTTTTCGAGGTAACCGGGAAAATGTGTCTTTTAAGCGGGTCAAATAGACTCGTAACAATTTTGGTCAACTAATAATCATTAATAAATATTAGTGAAGCTTTGGGACCAATAAATCAATAAAACGAGAGATTAGTAAAAACTGTCAAAACGGAAGTTGTAGTTGGGGTAGAAGTATAATAGCACAAACTTATGTGTCCAATATTGTAAATAAAATTTTAAAACCCCCTTGGTCTATGTGTGCTGTCCGATTTTTACATATATACACACACACACTCTCTCATTTTCCTTATTTGTGTCTAATACACTAGAGGACAAAACCTAAAGAGAGTAAAAAGCAAATATTTTCCTCTCTCTCTCTTACTCCCTCCTAGTCTCACGTGAACACACCCCCTCACCCTCTCTTTTCTTTCTTCCCCTACCTCATGATTTCCATGGCTGCTTGAGAGAACCCCCACAAGCTCTACCTTCTCTCCTCTTGTTACTCCCTCAAAACTCTTCCAAAAATTATAAAACTACACCATTGGAATCCTCTCACCAAGGGCTACATTTCTATCTTTCCAAAATCGAAAACACCCATTTTCGATTTTATGGGTATTCCCCATTGGAGCCTTCACCACCACCATTAGAAGGCCCTTGTTCTCCTTGTTCTTCTAAGGTAAAATATTTTGAAAACTCCATCTTTTTCTAGCTCTTGTGGGCAAAACGAAATCTAGACTAAACCTTTGTTTGGTCTCTTGTGTTCTAGCCGATTTTGGCTTGTTGAAGGAGTTTGAAATCTTGTTCTTGAACCACTCCAAACAGCACTTGCACCCTTGGAAGGTAATAAAATTTCTAAACCCTAAAACCTATATTAGAACTTACATAATGTTTAGGGTTTTTTTAGTATTAAAATGGTGTATTGAAATGTATATGTGAATGGGTTGTAGTGTTAGAAATGGTTTACAAAACCGGGAAGAAGAGAGAGGAAGAGGAAAGAAGAAGCAAGGAAGGAGAGAAAGAAACTAGAAGAGGAAGAAGGTGAATTATGCTCACCTTTGAGTAGCTTTGTAAATGAATGTGTAACAGAGTTTGGAAATGAACATGTGTATGGTAAAATGGTGATGTATTGGTAGTGTAATGTGTAGAAGAAAATAAGTGTTTTGAAACCTTTAAAAGACATTTTGAAACTTGTCAAACAGATTGGGAATGAGTTATTAAGTGCAGGAATTTTTAAGTGTTGTTTTAGTATTGGTAATGTACATGGGAGCTTGTATATTTTGGTTGTTGAAAACAGGTGAGATAATATAGGTATGGATGAAAAACATGTGGTGAGTGTATAACGATACAAGGGAGACTATGGCAAAATTTACCTAGGAATGGAACACTTAGTGTGTTAGAAACTAGGTGACTAAGTGTGTGTATGTGTAACAGATTTTGATTAAGGAAAATAGAGGGTAAGTTGAGAGAGATGGGTACTGTATTCTAAATGCATTAGGAATGTTAGAAATGTCGATAGAAGAGGGAGATATAGAAGAGGAGTGTAAATGACAAAATCTGTAGCAAAAAGTATTTAAGTGCATTGTGGAAACTTTGAGGAAGGAGTGTACAATTTGGTGAAATGGAGAGTTGGACTTGGGTATAGATATTGTAGTTGCTTGGAAATGAATTGGAATGGTAAGATGGCATTAGGAGAGGGAACTATGCATGGAGGAAATAAGAACCCAAAATCTGTAGCAAAACTACTTGGAGAAACTATTGTAAGTGTTGAAAGGAAGTAAGGAATTGTGTAAGTTGTTTGATGGATTTAGTAATGGATTTGGTGAATGAACTAAGGAGTATTAGGATGTTTAATTAGTGTTATAACATGTGGGATTATGTGTAGGAACAATGGGGAAGTAATGGTGAAGAGAGGACTGAAAACAGAAATTAAAATGCAAATACTGGGCTGGACCGGACTTGCGACTGGACATGCAAGTCCGGTCGGCCAGAAAAATTTCCGTAACCCGACCTACTGAATGGACCGGACTTGCGACCGGACATGCAAGTCCGGTCGGCCAGAAAAATTTCCGTAACCCGACCTACTGGAATGGACCGGACTTGCGACCGGACATGCAAGTCCGGTCGGCCAGAAAAATTTCTGTAACCTGAGCCACTGGAATGGACCGGACTTGCAAGGTCGGTCGCAAGTCCGGTCCTGACAAAAAAAAATATATATATATATATATATATATATATTTAAATATAATGACAATATATATATATATATATGTATATGTATATATATATATGTATGTATATCCACATATACATGTACATGTAAGAAAGTAAACCTAAGATAAGTAAGGAAGTAAAACTTAAAGTAAAGAAAAGCAAATAAGTAATGTGTAAGTATAAGAAGTGTGAGGACATAGTAAGTACGAATTAAGTAATAATAGTTAGATTAATCATTTGAATGTGTGTATACCATAGGATTTGAATTGTGAATATCGGAGGAACGTTGGGATACAAGTACAACGGTGAAAGGTATGATTTCTTCATGCCCTGTATCCTAATCTGGTTACCCCCGATTTGTGTGCTTACTTGATCACCTAATAAGATAAATGCACGAATCGGACTATATTGCACTTACTTGTGTTTGTGTATATTGTTCTTGGTATATTTCTCTTGAACAATAGTTTGTATAATTCATGAAATGTATGGATGATGATATGGTGTAAATGAACCTTGTATTGTACTTATGTATTGTATTATATTTCGTATGAATGTATATTGGGCATTGTATTTGTAAATGTGGCTTGAATGTTGACTTGTGCTAATTCCTAACTATCTAACTCCTAACTTAAGTGAGTAAATTGGAATGAGTACAAGTCCGATATAGCTTCGGCCACGCGTGAGGATGAGGTGACACAAGAGGTTGGATCCGATTCCTGGTTCGTAAGCTGGTCCACGGCCCAAATCCCTTAAGTGGGTAGCATCCTGGATTAGTGAACCAAGTAAATCCCGGTGGTGGGACGGAGTAGTCCCCGGGCCGGAGGTCCCGACGACTTAACATGAGTAAGAGTAGGAGTAATTAAGTATGGATCCGTAAGTATGTATGAGTATGTATGCGTAAGTACCGTGAATGAGTAAAAGAGTAATCTCCACCCGATTAACCCGGGTGACCAATATGAGCTAACAAGTTTATTGAATTGCGTATGTATTGTATATTGTACCGTGTAATGTGGACTTCAGGAAAGGTAAGTATGTACCGTTGGGCTGTATGGATTACTGTGTGTGAACTGAAGTGTATGTATTAAGTGTATGTGCGTATTCTTGTGTAAAGTATTGTAGTATATGTATGGAAGTATGTATGCATGTGTGTTGTATGAAAATGAACCGCATGTATTCGACCAAGTGGTCGGCGTACCCTCACTAGTACGCGGGTATGCGGTTATCATGCTCGGCGAAAGCTGACCCCTTCGGCGGACATTTTTTAGTGTGCAGGTACCCGAAGCGAATGTGGTCAAGGCACGAGACCGGCGACTACATTGGATAGTAGTAGCAGAATGTAGAGGTGTATTAACTAGCACACCCCTTGTATTTAGAAAGTAGTGTAGTAGCGAGGAATGGGTAGTAAGTAGTCTCTTAGTGAGTATGTATGAACTTGAAGAGGTATTATACTTGTATAAGGAACCTAGTAAACTCGTATGTAGATTATATTGTATGGTACTTGGAGTATTGTATTGAATGCAAATGTAGTAGTATTTGGTAAATGGAAAATGTATTGTAGATTTGTAGTACTCGGATTCCGGTCCATCAGACCGATGCTGTATGCAGAATCAGTAACCTTGTTAGTCACGTGGGTGACTAACGGCATTGTATCACCCGTTGTATGTAAGTATATATATCCGCTGCGAGTATCTGATGAGTAAGGAGATTGGACGTTATGACTGTATTAATAGTAGGGGTGTTACAATGACATAAAACATATGGATTTACAGTGACTCGCATCATTCGTTAACATTCTCAAGGCTGGAAGAGGTTCCTAATATCCCAGCTAAAAAACTGATATTTTCTTCACAGCTCCCAACCATGATGAGCAAACGGACACAGGTTTTGCTAACTAGATAGTATCAAACTAGTTGAAGGTTAGCTATACAAAACATCACAAATCCTAAATAATCAACAAGCTTTGAATCTTCCGCTGTGACTAATCAATCTGCTGCACAACTCTGAACACTTTTCTCATCACTACACCGTTTTCCCTTGCAAGTTCAATCTCTCTATTTGAATAGTATAGCCAGATCAGCCCATCAGATATAGAAACTGGGTGGAAGAACATACAAAAGGGCTCACTCATCTGAACTGTAGTCGCTACATGATTCTTCTTCAGGTAATAAGGATACAGCTGCACAGCAGAACAACTCCTTATCCTTGAGAAAGAGGCAACCACCATCAAAATTCCACTTGAGATCCATTACGCTGAACCCAGGTAAGGGAATGCTGACACAACAAGCACCCTGTGGGGTCCACATAGAGGTTTGAAGTCCCGGTGCAAAGGACCAAACGAGGGCAAGTGGGATCCCACGCCACTGTTCTAATAGGTTCCTTGTGAATGAGGATTGCTGCAAGTTCGAGACGGCACATGTCCCATATCCACAGGACAGTGGGCATGCTATCATTTCGAGTGCATATGTACTTGCTATCACAACTCCACGATAATAGACCTGTGAAAATTGTTTAGACAGGAACAAAATATTAGGCAGTGACTAAAAATTCACTGGGTTTTCTCTAAGCTAAAATGGCTGCAGTTTTGTTGTGTGTTCTTGCATCCCTGCAAACCCAAGAAAAGAATCCTACCATTCGGCAACCAGCAGACAAGTGGTACATCGCTTCAGTGTGATGGAAAGTAATGACACAACAAAGGAAAGAGTAGAATAGAATAAGGAATATGACTAAAAGTATCTCCAGATGAAGCTTAAGCCAAGACAAACCCACACACTGAAGCAAGCAAAAGAAAAGTCATATGGAACCATCTTTTTTTTATCAAGGGCTACTGATGTAGCTTACATAGTCATGAAGAGAGGACTTATATGATCTGGGCATTAGCCCTGTCAAGCCTCAACCATGTGTGAAGTCATATGGAACCATCTAAGCATAACTTAAGCATTGCACAATGTCTTTTTGTGGTTTAAGCTGCTCCAAATCAAGCACTTATCTTATGTGCATACTCCATTTATATCACATCTCGGAGCACATTCATAAACTTTGATTTTAGAACAAAAGCGAATATAGAGCAAGGAAGAAGAAACTTCAGGATCAACCTTTTAGTACGTATACAAACGTATTCAAGACTACCATGGTCATTAGGATCATTCCACAACAGTAAAGGATGAGAACCTACCAACTCCTTGTTTAGGATTTGGTTGTCAACTAGTGGCTTCTGGAAAGGCAGTGTAACCGGAATTTCCATGACTTCATATCTGACTCTGGAATGTTCCTCACCAGGAATTTCTAGAACAGTAAACAGAAACGCAAATGATCATTGAGCTACTTGTTAAAAGAATATCATACTGTCAATGACAAGACAGAGGAACGGGTCAGAAAAGAGTACCTGAATTCCCATTCAAGAAATCATCAGTCAAGGACAATCCAGACACGTCTATCTGCAGTGGTTCATCCACTTCCTATTGCAAGGGACAAAACTATTTATAGCTTATACTACTACTGAAAACACAAACTAAATCCTTAAGACTATTCTTTTATTGTCTTTTGTATTTAAGAAAAAGGGAAAGGGTTTAAGTGATGGAAAGACCTTGAACACGGCAGCAACACAAGGTGCTCGAACATTAGAGAGGTGAGTGAATTCAGCAAATATCTTCCAAGTCAGATGATTTAGCACTCTTAGCATCTGGTCATAGCTACCAACTGCCAGAAACTGACCACATGGAGACCATGAAATGCTTTTCACACCTAATCCACTTTCGTATGCTTGATACTTGAAAAGACATCGCCCATCTGGTGAATATATCAATACCTGCAGATTCAGTACACGCAAGTAAAACTTAAGCAATTTTAACTCATTCATCAGTCACAGCTACTTGACCATGGCAGCAAGGTGCTAGATTTAACAAACTGATGAATCAGACAATAAAGATACTTGGGGTTCGTAGTAATCATCAGCTACCTACATGGTTCAAAAGAATCTCATTCTCAATAACAAGCTCCTAAGAGCTTAACAAATGTTTTCTATCTACAATTACCAATTGAAGAATACTGACTGACCTTGTACTCAAGAGAAGAATCCCAAACTGCAAGAGCACTGTCATCAGGAGACCATTGAACATCAGCCAGATCCAATGTATCCACTGCAAATACACCCATGATTTCCCAGTTTTGACACGACAACAGATTCAAATAGTCTTTGCAATCTTTCCGGGTGCATATTGCAGCAAACTTTCCATCTTTGGTGAATGAGATTCCCTTCGAGGCATGCTTGGGATACTGGACATGAAACACACGCCGTGTTCACCAAAGACCAGACAGTCAACCTTAGCTGGAAATCAGATGTAGTGAGTATGTGTCGACTGTCTGGGCTCCACCTGGCATACGCTATGCCAGCAGGGCCCTCATCTATCTTGCATGTCCATTCAGGTTGAGAAAGAGACCAAGCTTGGATCATTGGCCTCTTATGAAGACCGCAAAGTATGTACTCAGAATCTTGAGCCCACTCAATGTAGCTTATCTTATCTACACATGTAAAGAGTTGCACTACCTGCATTACGATAAATGAGTTCATTCTTTTTATCAGAAAAGGTAACAGCAGTGGAGAAACATTTTACTATGGCAGCAGATTATTTCTGTAGAATTACACCGTAAAAAGTTGGTCTGATTATAGCTGATAAACAGCTTAAGCAATTGATCATACACGAACATTCAACATCTATTCTGCAAGAAATTTTGCAGTCCTACACAAATAATGTGCACCTACAGAAAATGCCTGAGGTAATCCTAATCCAGGGGAGAAGGGAAGAAGTGGGCGCCTATGTCGGATTAACATTCTATAGATGAGGATAGGGCTTATCCTATCCTTATCAGCTCCGACGTTCAACACTTTCATCCGTTTCTGCATACCCAAGTTTCTCTCCTTACTCATCATAATGTCAATACAGCCTACTAAATAACCAGCGCTTTCCAGAAAATTTTCCTTAAAAGTGAACAACATTTGTGCAGGAAACAGCCCAGAAAGCATACATTGCTTACTTCCAGATAGAAAGTAACAGCAATCTACGAGGAAAACAAATATTAATTAACGGGGTAGATTAGTGGTCTTGGCATTTGGCATTGTTATTTCGGATTCATGATAAGTGGCTATTTTCTTCGATGAAAAACAATGAGCAGATACGCGGCCCTTTTACCCTTGAAAATTTAGAATCCGGCTAAAGAAAGCGTATACGAAATAGTTCTCTTTCACACTTTGGCCCCCTTTTCCCTTTCCCGGCAACATACTTACCACGGTAATGTAATTCAACGCAACACAAGACTTGCCCACCAACTCTAGTTGTAAGATGTGAACAGCCAAACTTTCTATCACAAACCTGTTCTAACAAGTTGCAAAAGTAGAGAATATACAGAAATCTGGAGGTCAGAGAAGAACCTTAAGAGAATGAACGTCGCGTACGACAAGACGATAATCAACAGCCACGGCGAGAAATCTGGAATCGGGAGAGAAGCAACAGGGTCCCGTCTGTTTGTATGTATCCGTAAGCTCCATTTCTTCGATTCAATCTCCGGAAACCCCCTGACCTATCCAGATGTAGTAGAAATGGTCAATTTAACCCACAACCTGTGCGGTCACCTTCGGCAAATCAAACCCTCGCCAAGACTCTGTCCACCCATCGACGGCGTCAGAAGAAATTTGTCTTCTGCCAGCAACTGGAGAAGAGAGAGTAAGTAGTATAGTCTGATAGAGTGGCCAGATCTGGAATGTCCAATTTATTAGAATTGAAACGAAATGGGGGGAAACCGATTTTAAAATGATTATTTAGCATTCGTTTGTCGCAGATGGTTTCTTTGCCAATTTAAACTCGGACTCAAAACTCGATTACAAATGAATAAGAAGTAGAGTGTAAGTTAAACTCACTTCTATCTTGTTATTGCATGCATTTCGATTATGAAGTTCTTACAAATAGATAGTAGTAGTGATTAATCGTCGTGTTTTCACTTTGCACAGTTGGAAAATGACTATTTTGCCCCTAGTTTAATATTTTTTTAAAATTACTATATTTACCCACAATTTGAGATATATTACAAGGTGACCCTAAATTTCATTATATAAAGGAAGTTAATATGTTATGAAATCATATTCAAATTCAGAAATTCTAAAATTAGAGAGATAAAGTTAAAGAGATAAAGAGAGGAAATGGTTTTTCTCGAAGTTTGAAGAAAAAGCTCTTCGGTAAGAAGAGTAAAAAAGTTGGAGGAAATGCCGAAGGTGGTGTTCCGGAAATGCATGACGATTGTGCAGATGATGTTAAAGCGAGGAGTACTCACGAGGGGCCTATTCTGAGGTACTTTTGGGTGTTATTTTAGCAATTTATGTACAAACGTAGCTAGAATTTGTACAAAATGAACGAGAAAAGCAGAAAACGGGTTTCCAAGTAGCAAACGATGTCCGGCTTCGAGCCCGTTGTGGACAATAGGCGCCGGAGCGCCTCCCTTTTTAGCGGCGCCAGTGCGGCCCCATTTACACGCGCTCCCGCGCGCGGCCTCCTCTGTGGTCGCCGGCCCTTTGTCCCTTTGTTGTTGGCGCCTACGCCGATGCTCGTTTCTTCAAATCGTTGTATCTTCTTTGTTATTGCTTCATTTTTCGATTTGTTTGCGTCGTTGCGTTTGTCTTTTTGTGTACTTTGCGATGATCTACTTTACTGATTATTTGCATGTCTTATGTGTCATTTACTCTCAAGTACATAATATTAGGGTTTACGAGTAGTACTTCGTGATGAATGATGTTTTTCTGCTTAGGGTGAGAACGATGGTGAATTCGAGGACGTGAAGGTAGACACAGGTCATGTGTTTAGTACTAGCATAATATTTACCGATAAAGAGGAGGCGGTTAGTCATACGCTTCGTATCGAATAGAATAATAATATTTATCTAATCAGACAGACTAGAGAGACGACAGTGAATTAGTACTAACGTGTGAGAGGTACGGCAAGCATAAGCCACGGTTTAGCACAGGAGAATCGTCATCATCTAGTCAAAGGCCGCGGCGTGCCACGAAGAAATGCAACTGCTCGTTCCGCCTAAGCACAACCACGAATTAGCTAGTAACCCGCAATCTCACTTCGTCCGGCCTCGCTTTAGTGTCGACGAAAGAGCAAGCATGAAAAGTTTACACATGAGTGGTGTTGTGCCAAGGCAAATGTGGGCCCATTTGCATGACAAGAACCCTGAAAGTACTGTAGACAAGACATCGATTCATAACCTAGTTGCAAAATTCAGAAGAGAGGATCGTGGCGGACGTACAGATATAGTGTCCTTCACGCACTCACTAGATGAACGTAATTACAGTTGGTGGTCTGAGAAAGATGCAAGTAAGTGTTGCACATCTGTTTAGTGTCGGTTTATTTGGATATTAATCACTTTAAATGTTTATTCTAATTAAATGACCATTTTGCAGGGAATGCATCTAGGCTTGGTCTTGTCTAGTTTGCGCACCCTTTTTCGCTAACGCTCGTTAAGATGTTTCCATATGTAGTGCTCATTGATAGCACTTACAAGATGAACATGTACAAGATGCCTCTAGTGGAGTTCATTGGAGTGACGTCGTGCGGGCAAGAACTTCTGTATAGCGTTCTGTTTTGCAGTCAGAGAGGACGAGTCTGCATACACATGGATGCTTAATCAGCTGATGAAGGTGTTGACCTATCCTCCATATGTGTTTGTCACTGACAATGAGAAGGCTCTAGTGAAAGCCCTTTCAGTGGTATATCCTTCTGTACCACATCTTCTATGCCGATGGCATATATGCAGGAATGTGGCTGCCAAAGCGATCAAGATAATGAATGTTGACGCTGAGAGAGCCGAAGTAATAGTGTATCGGTGGAAGCGAATAGTTTACGCCTCCACTATCTCGGAGTACGATGAACAGTGCGGAAAATTATTATACTCTTACGGCGCCAACAATCCTTTCGTTGTGTACTTGAATACGACATGGCTAAGTCCGTGAGAAATTTTGTGAGGTATGGGTTAAGAGATTCATGCATTTCGGCAACACATCTACCAATAGGTTAGCTTAACTTTAATTGTCACACGTTCTGTCGTTTGTATTGGTAGGTTTCCCATTTACCTGTAACTAACTGTCTTTCAATCTATAGGGTGGAGAGCACCCACTCAGCTCTAAAGTGTTGGCTTCACACATCCACTGGATCTATAGACACATGCTTCGACAACATACATAGATTCATCGAAGGGCAACACTTCCACATTAACAGACTTCAAGTTTTCCATTGATAGAAGACCAGCAAGTCCCATTTTTCTTTCTGGTCAATCAAGTGTGCCTCAAATGCATGGAAATACTCTATAAGGATATGAGAAATGGTCGTTGTGATATTGATCACACAACGTCATACGAAGATGTTTGTGTGTTTACTTCAACAATGGATTACCATGCGCGTTTCGTATGTATCAGTACATTCAAGCCGGTTGAATATACCAGTTGAATAAGTGCATATCTTTTGGCGGACACTCAGATATGACCACCACAAGAGTTTGAACTACAACGTCAAACATGTGATGAGTCGTACACCACAGAGGAACAACATGGAAATACTCTAGAGGGAGCTGAGAAATGGTCGTTGTGATATTGATCACACAACGTCATACGAAGATGTTTGTGCGTTTACTTCAACAATGGGATTACCATGCGCGTTTCGTATGTATCTGTACATTCAAGCCAGATTGAATATACCAATTGAAGAAGTGCATATCTTTTGGCGGACACTCAGATACCAAACAACAAGATTTGAACCACAACGTCAACATGTGATGAGTCGTACACCATAGAGGAACAACTCTTGTGTGTAAGTCTGTGGTATGAGGATCTGTCTAAGCGATTTGATCCTATGATAATTGAACAACCGTTCAACGCGTGGAAGCCATTATGGGAGCCTCCGGATGATCACACTGGTTTACAACCCCCATAGGTGAAGGTGCCTAAGGGTAGGCCCACTACAAAAAAAAGAGGCCAAACACTCGGGACAAGTCCGAGCACGAGCATTTAGGTATTGGAAACCGTGGTCCACCCCTACAACGTTCACAGTCTCAGCGACGCTCTACAACACCCGAAAGTCAAAGTGATCGGGGTCGACAATGGAACACAGTCAATCAATGCGATGGTCATCTGGGCAAATGAGTCAAACTGGAGAAGGCCCGACGATGCAAGACAATCCACCGCAACAACATTCACCACTACCGACATACTGGAGCCTCTGGAACTCCTCTCCGTATTGGACTGAATTTGATGTGAAATTACTTGATTATATTACAGGTTACAAGGAGATAGTGGGCGATGAAACTGTGGTTTTCGAGCTATTTCTGATTTCGTGTATAAGATGAAAAAACCAATGGAAAGCGGTTAGACGTGCATGCCTGGATGACCTGGAGGCTGGAGAGTAGAAGAGATTGGTGGTTGGAGTGATGTGAACGACAGTGGTACGAAAGACAGTACGAATGACTGAATTGGTTTGGAGACTCATTTGCACCAACGCGACACTAGATTGAAATTCTCGATCTTGGTATTATCTTGTCGACTGTTTACAACATTGTGCTTATAAGTTTTGCAAGAATATGCGTACTAAGGCAGGCTTGGTCGCTCGCACTACCGCTACGTGATGATCGGGAGTTGGGTCATCCAGAAGCAGAGGTCTATATTGCATGTGTCAGTGGGCAATCTCATTTCATTAGAGTGCAAACAGTCAAAGATTGTCCGGTCCCATGCATGAATCCCATGTGGCGACGCTGGCATGAACCTGCGGTTACACATTATCTGGATTCGTACATACCGCGCAACGAACACTGGTTTACATTGTTTCCCTCAGTTAGTGAACCAGGAACAATGGTTTTAGAAGATTAGATAAATATTTAAATAGTTTAGTGTTTTATGTTGATAAACAGTTTCGTATCATACACAAATTATCAATCATTTCCACATATTCAGCGTCTCTTTTCATTTTTAAACATTATAAAATCTCGAAGGAGATTCATCAACTGAATTCATGCTGCATTTGTCAGTCATCATAATGTTACAATTTAGTCAACGCACACATTAATCAGAAGCCGTGGATGTGCAATATACTTTATCTAATAAAAACAAATTCAGCGTACATACAGTTTGTTCCAAAGCAAGTGTGGCAATGCTTGCTTAGCTAAAGATATATACAGATACTAGATGGGCTAATATAATATTCTCTGAATAAAATCCATGATAGTTATAATATACTAAAGGGCTATCATGTTGACGATGCAGTTACATACGGATGAACCGTTTGAGTTCGAGTTGGAAGATGATTTTGCTCCGCCTAAACAGACTACAAATGTCTTTTTCTTTTTTTTTTAAACATCAACGAATTTGTATCTTGACAATTATTGTCTATCATTTTCACTGATTTACGCCCGTTGAATTTTCTCTAAAGATAAAACCAAGAATATCATGATATACCAAAGGGCTATCATGTTGACGATGCAGTTACATATGGACGAACCGTTTGAGTTCAAGTTGAAAGATGATTTTGCTCCGCCTAACCGACTACAAGTGTCTCTTTTCTAGTTTTAAACATCAACGAATTTCCATCTTGCAGTTGGAGATTGCTCAAAAATGAATTTTTAAATAAACTATACATCTTTGAAACATATTTCAGGACTTCAAAAGCGATTCTACTTCGGAGTTTCATTCCTTCACAAAGACTACAAGTGTCTCTTTTCTAGTTTTAAACATCAACGAATTTCCATCTTGCAGTTGGAGACTGCTCAAAAAAATGAATTTTTAAAATAAACTATAAACATTTTTGAAACATATTTTCAGGACTTCAAAAGCGATTCTACTTCGGAGTTTCATTCCTTCACAACGACTACAAGTGTCTCTTTTCTAGTTTTAAACATCAATGAATTTCCATCTTGCAGTTGGAGATTGCTCAAAAAATGAATTTTTTAAATAAACTATACACATCTTTGAAACATATTTTCAGGACTTCAAAGCGATTCTACTTCGGAGTTTCATTCCTTCACAACGACTACAAGTGTCTCTTTTCTAGTTTTAAACATCAACGAATTTCCATCTTGCAGTTGGAGATTGCTCAAAAAATGAATTTTTTTAAATAAACTATAAACATCTATGAAACATATTTTCAGGACTTCAAAAGTGATTCCACTTTGGAGTTTCATTCCTTCACAACGACTACAAGTGTCTCTTTTCAAGTTTTAAACATCAACAAATTTCCATCTTGCAGTTGGAGATTACTCAAAAATTAATTTTTAAAATAAACTATAAACACCTTGAAACATATTTTCAGGACTTCAAAAGCGATTCTACTTTGGAGTTTCATTCCTTCACAACGACTACAAGTGTCTCTTTTCTAGTTTTAAACATCAACGAATTTCCATATTGCAGTTGGAGACTGCTCAAAAAATGAGTTTTTTTAAATAAACTATAACATCTTTGAAACATATTTTCAGGACATCAAAAATGATTCTACTTTGGAGTTTCATTCCTTCACAACGACTACAAGTGTCTCTTTTCTAGTTTTAAACATCAACGAATTTCCATCTTGCAGTTGGAGATTGCTCAAAAAATGAATTTTTTAAATAAACTGTAAACATATTTGAAACATATTTTCAAGACTTCAAAAGCGATCATACTTCGGACTTTCATCCTTCACAACGACTACAAGTGTCTCTTTTCTAGTTTTAAACATCAACGAATTTCCATCTTGCAGTGGAGACTGCTCAAAAAAATTTTATAAATAAACTATAAACATCTTTGAAACATATTTCTGGACTTCAAAGCGATTCTACTTCGGAGTTTCATTCCTTCACAACGACTAGAAGTGTCTCTTTAATAGTTTTAAACATCAACGAATTTCCATCTTGCAGTTGGAGATTGCTCAAAAAATGAATTTTTTAAATAAACTGTAAACATCTTTGAAACATATTTTTAGGACTTCAAAAGTGATTCTACTTCGGAGTTTCATTCCTTCACAACTGATGCTCGAAATGCATTCCACAATCCTCAAGTAGTTCATATTCCACGCACGACAATACAACTAAAGATATAATTTATCTCTAAGTGTTTCACGCGTCATTAACACTGTTACAACTTAGTGACCACACGCATTATTTAAAGTCGCAAAACAATTAACAAGTCAGTTTACATTCACTACCATTATATGACATCCAAAAGTCAAACCATACTAATCAAGTCGGGGGACGTCGTCTCCTCGTAATAGCCCTGTAGCGTGCAACGTATTCTCTGTGATAAGCCTGAGTCCTGTCTCGTATTATACCAGGGTCTTCAAAGTCTGAATCATCTTCATACTTCACAAGAATCCTAACTCTTTCCATTATTTCTCCAAGGTCTAAGTAGTTCTGCAACGTCATGTGTATGTCTTCATTTGTTAGTATGTGGGTGATAGAGTCGTTGTACAGGTCTTGGTCCATTATAAGATAGACAATCGAATAGATGTACAACTGATGATTATCAAAATGTGATCTCACAATTTGATTTAATGACGATGTTAGATGGTTAACACTTGTTGGAGTTCCAATTTCTGTATCGATCAATGCCCATCCCAGACTACGTTCGAACCGTGCCCCGTATTCATTGAATGCAGTGTAATGGTTCACGTGAATTGCAAAGGGAATTGACATCTAATGACAAACAAGAATGAAATTATTTAAAAAACAAATAAACAAAAATTAAACTTACAATCACCACACCAGTTTAAATCATTACTACAAAAGGGTCAAAAAAAACTTAACTAAACAGTCTAAAATATCCATACCCACCCCCACTATACCCACCCCACCATACTCACCCCCACCATACTCATCCCCACTATACCAGAACCACCATCACCATGTCCTCCCTGCCATCGCCATGTCCTCCCCTGCCATCACCACGTCCTCCCATATCATCACGAGCCCACCCTCATCCCCCGCCGACGCGCTTGCTCCATGTGCCTAAGGTGCATACCCTCCCCTCTAGGCCTAAGTCCTCTGGTGCGACGCCCGCGATGTACCACTCCATGCCAGCACGAGGCTGGTTAGGGTTCCTGTGACGTGTGGGTGAATCAGGGGTGGTCGGGACATTAAGCCGGCAATACTCAAAGGTCATCTCCAGCCTATCAGCAATCCCGGGGGCGACGCCTGTAGGCCAGCTCAAATTGTTCTCCGGTGCAATGCTCATGATAATCGGAGCTGTCTCATCCCAATACTACAGTAAAGTATAAATTTCATGTTAGTATTAAAAACAATTAGAAACAACAACTAAATTTAACAAGACAAAGTACATACCTGGAGCTGATCCTCTCGTCGTGTACTAGGGCCACCGTCCGCTCCTAGGGGACGCAGCTGAGGATGGGAACGACGCTGGAACCACCGGATGTAATCCTGGTCCATGGCCCATGGCATCTATGCACGTGTCAGAGGAAACCTCCACCTGGTGGGCCCTGTCATATTGTCCCACACGGATGTCCCGTAATCGTACGCGGCAAGGTATGTCTTTCCGTGTCGGGGACGATAATGGGTGTCGGGTCTGATAGGCTAAAGAGGGATAGTCTGCACGAATCCAAACTGCCATAGACACCGCTTGGGCATATACGCTCAACAATATCCAAGAACTGTAAGGTGCCATAGTACCGGGAGCGCCCATGTGATACATGGGTACCCTCAAACCCAAACGGCAACCAATCAACTACATTTCATTTAATGAAAAACAATTAACAACTTAAATGGGAAACAATGTTTGATGATACGACAAATGACAACTTTTTACTACTACAATTGCTAACCAACTCGTACCTTAGTAGGGAGGACATCATGTCCAGCCGCCCCCTCACGAAACGTAGCCTCTCGTCATCCGTTAAATTCCTCGTGTAACAAGGCCACTTCGCCGCCATCGGGGAGCACTCATCCCACTCTGAAAGCTGCTCCGACCTGAACATGGGGAAGTACTCATATATCCAGCACTACGGTAACCATACGAAACCATTAAACAACATACCAGACAATAAGTTTACAATACTGAACGGGTGCGTTCGTTATCAAGTTCTCACCTGAAACAACGTTAGGCAACCAGCCAGCTGATGTGTATCCGCCCGGGAAGCGATGCCGAGCTGTCGGTACAGATTTGCAGGTCCCAGTCTCCCAGCCCCCCATGCATACATGTTGACCCTATTAGGGTACGGATGGGCCAGTAGGACGAGGACATAACCTGATCCCCGCCCTTGTCGATGATCAATGAGGGCCACCAAGTACCAGAGGTAGGTCATCGTCTCCTATAGTGGGGTACTGTAAGGACCACCACAAGTGTTGTGAAGAGCTCGGTAACGTATCTGGCTCTTCTCCAGGAACCTACAATCTATCAGCTTCTTCTTGTTCGAGCCAAACAACTTTAGGAAGGGGGGGATAAGAACGTGTAGTGGTGGGCCGCATCACCTACCCGAGCGCCGACCTCATCAGGCATGTAGGAAATCACCATGTCAGTGATGAGGATATCCAAGATGTGGTAGACGTCGTGGAGAGTAATAGTCATCTCTCTGATGGCATGTGAAAGGAGTTCGTGTCAGTCTGCCATCTCTTCATGAACGCTGAGAGGAGTGCGAGGTCAAAACAACCATGTGCTATGTCGGCAAGATGCCCGAGTCCGCTCGGCTCAACCGCCGCTCGAGACTCTGTGTGCTTCAATGTACTCGGAGTCCTCACCTCCAAATACTTTGCCCTAGCCTTGAAGCTAAGGCATCCCTTCTCCTGTTGAATATTTATAATTGATTTCACACTATATTAAGCATTTCCTAAACAATCTAAAATTTTATGAAATCTATTACCAAACGGGAAACATACCACTCCTCGCCACACGTCAAGCACGACGTGACCACCAAAGCTCGAGATCAAACTCGTATCGTAGGGCCCTCCGGGCACAGGAGTCCGCCCTAGCAACCAAACATCAGCAGCCGACATCTGCGTCACCTCCTCTGCCGGACCATGTAGTGAGGACCTGCGTCGAGGGCTCATACGTGTACCCACATACTCAGCACCCGGCTCATCTACGTCCTCGTCATCATCGTCAGCCTCGTAATGACGTGTGTCTCAGGTCCCTCTCTATTGAGGTGTAGGCTAAGCAGGACTATCAGACCGCACGACCAGCGTCCCATCGCCGACCAACGAGTCGACATCCACACTCTGTTGCTGCTCCAACTCCTGCTCCTCCTCCTCCGCCTCCGCCTCCTCTAGATCAATCTCTGCCTGCAACCTCTCCTCGCGTGCTCGTAGAAGCTCAACCTCCCTACGCTTCCTGGCTGAAGCATGCACGTACTGTGTACGCCTCCTCTCTGCAGTAGCAGCGTCAGGACCGCTCATACGGGGGTGTGATGAACTCTCGTCTCGCTCGGAAATGGTCTTACCCTTACCCAGACCAAACATACCCAACATACCCTTACCCTTTCCCATCATCTGCTATTTACCGTAAAACTTAGTCATACTATAGTTAGTCAAGACCGGTAGAGGTTAGTCAATACCGTCATACATGTATTTCTGTAGTTCAATGTCAATAACAAATTCTTAAAGATGGACAAACAGATTAAAACACGCATAATAGATGTATAAAATGACTAAAACGGCCAATTATATCACAAAACAGCAAAAAACGAGCTCTGCCCCTCCCCGACACCGGCCCGCCCGCGTCTATCTCCTTCACGGTGCCAGCGCTCCTCCCCCTTCCCCGGCGCTCGCAGTTTCCCCGACGCCAGCGCGCACCTAGAATCCCCGTCCCCGTTGCCCACACGCGCCTCTGTCTACCGGCGCCTGCGCCCGTGTTCTCTCCCCCGTTCTAGAATTCATCTTCTGTTTTTTGCTAAATTTGCTACTTCTACTGCTACATTATGATAAAAAACTGTAAATTATGATAGAAAAGAACCTGGTTTGCAGATTGAAATAGCAGAATTGATGACTCGTGCACCGGTTTTCCTCCCGCTCCCGCTCAGATTAACACTTCTAGAGAGAAGTCAGAGAGAATTATGAGATAGAGAGTTTGAGAGTTTGAAATGTTGTGGAGAGTAGTAGAGGGTAAAGGTGTATATATAGAAGGATTTAAGGGTAAGGGCAAAATCGTAAAGTTTTTAAAATTCTTACTGTGCAAAGTGAAGACACCTGAGTGTACGTTCAGTTAAAAATAGAGATGATGATATTAGTCATCGGTGTGTGTAGAATTATGAAACCAGGTTTGGAAAAAAAACTGTCTAGCTATGTTAAATGAATGGTTACAAATAGTGGCGGACCCAAAATTTTAAATTAGGTGTGTCAAATTTATAAATTCAGATTTTTGAAGTTAACAATAAGGTTTAATATAATGTTATATTTAAGTTGTGATCATATTGACAATAGATACTAATAGTATAAGGTCTACAGTAAAAGAAATTTTAATTATATTATTAAAAATAGTAAAAACTATTTTTCTTAATCAAAGTTAGTAAATCATCATTCACATTACTGAAAAAAATTCAAAGAATAAATTTCGGTTGACAAGTAGCAAATGTTAACCAACAAATTAAGTAATTAGCTTTAAGACCTTTGTTGTTCTTAGAGGTAAAAAGTGGAAAGGTGAGAGTGCATAATAAAACAAAATTATAGAAAATAAACACCTAATGGAAAGAAAGATACAATTAAAATATATTAGGGCTAAAACAAAACTAAAAAAAATTAAAAGCAAAATATAAAATACACAGATCAAGAGTGATTTACAAAGTGATATACAACTATTATAAGGTCATTCTTTAGACTTGAACTCAATTTGTATTACATATATTAGATGATATTTTGTAGGGAAATAAAAAAATTACATTAATCATATTTGAACTCAACTCATATATATCATCACATGAATGTCAAACCACCTAACTTTCACTGCTGGATAAAAAGGAATAAACAACGCTTAAATTGGACATATAGAACATTTATAAAGCGCAGTTTATTCGAGCGACGCAAATGAACTAACATTTTAAATGACGCTTCCAAAGCGTTCTTTATACTCTCTTTAAAGAACGCTTATTTGCAAAGCGTTCTTTATAATGCGAGAAAGATGACAACATGAAAAACGTTTTAGCCTAGAAAGCGTTCTTTATGCTTAGACAAAAACAACGCTTATATGTGATAAGCGTTTCTTATAATGGTTGGTGGGAGAGCATAAAGAACGCTTATATGCATACACGTTCTTTATATCTTCCTTTTTTAATTTTTTTTCTTCAGAAATCTCTGTTCCAACAAATGCTACAGATATATTCATTACATCAGATCAATGCATTGTTGCATTTTCAACACAGCAGAATCCATCACAACAAACTGTAACAGAGAAATTAAATCTATACGAATTTAATTTACAGCAAAACACATCAGATCCCAGGCCAATTGCAACAAATTAATCAGCTAGTAATATTAGTACCAAATTAACAGAGATTTGCTAGTATTACCAAACATGCAGACAAAACTTAATTACAATTAAAATCCAAACACAGATGGAAGCTAGCTACTAAGTACTTATGTTTGTACTGCAATCTGTAGAAATTTGATAATGCAAGAAACTTCATTTTTCAACACAATGCAAGTACTGTAGTTGAACTCACGGGGAACAAACTGCATTTACAGGTGCAAATTGGTTCAGTTCAGACACAACTTCAAAGAAGAAAAGAAATAGCTGCAGCGCGTACTCATGACTTCTGATGATCTTCATCATCATAAGCTATTGATTTCGTCCAGTAAGCGCACATGTGATCCTTGACAAACTCTAGATCGGCAAGTGAATAAGTAGCTCCTTGTTTTTAGAAGAAGTCAGTAAGCTGCACGCAAGAATTATAAAAGCAATTAAGTACACCATTTAAACATATCCAACCATGCACAAACAGTTAAATTACTAATTCAAACACAAGACTTATAATACGTACTTCATTGACATTACGGACTCTATCGATGTTGGACACGATTTCGTACATGTATCGCATCACAAAATATCCACAACTGCTGCTATCCGGTTGCCTGGGACACTATTTTCAATAAAATATATTAATTAATATATATACACACTAATATACAAAATATATTTACGTATGCATGAGTAAATAGAATGTTTTTTTTACCTTTTTCAAATATTGTACATTCAAAGGAGAATTCCTTTGCCCGACACTGCACATACCTTCTCTAAAACCACTGAAATTAATTAAACAAGCATTTAAGTGACAAGTAATAAAAAAAGTTTAAAATTTTATTTGTGAAATGAAAATATGCACTATTTACTTACTTTGTCAGCAGAGCATGAATGGTGATGTTCTTAATTCCTTTAATAGGGTCAATCACTATACAGTGATGAGTAAGTACAAACCACTAACAACAACCAATGATTGCTACAAGTGCAAACAACAACAAATCAACTTCAGCTTCGAAATATATATGAGTTAATATAAAACAATAAAGACAAACGCATAAGGTGGTCAAGCACGCTTACATCTGATGATATGGTATGAGCACAAATCGGCTTTTCCTGGTAACCGCCGCAATTATGGCATTGCGCACATGGCTCTGACACGCAACACCGTCTCTCGTAGCTTCATCGGCAGACACAATTTGTGGACATAGGAAGGTGATCGTATTTGTCATATTGTTTGACGCCAGCCTCGATAGTAAGGGCCTTTGATGACAAAGGCATTAAATTAAAATTATACATAAAAGTACTATTATCTTTGAGAGAGAAAAAATGTGATACTTACAAGCAGTACGATTGAATCACCGATATGTTCAGCATTGCTAAACGGAAATTTGTAGGGATAAAAGGAATATACAAAAGAATAAAATAAAAAATAATAACTAAACCTACAACTCTACTACAAGTAGCAAAATAAAACCGGTCTGGAGTATAGTGTAAATATATTACGACCGAGAGTATCGTACCCAAGGGACTTATAGAAAACTAGTCCTAATCCGGGCAAAAGCCTATTCTATAATAAAAAGGGGGGAATTATAAATGACAATTAATTAACTATAATTCTAACTAAATGCGAGGTTGGGATTACATCAACCTAAGTACCAATATGATCACGCAATGCAACTTCAAGACACGAACTTAACCAACCAACATGTATGCGCCGGATGTCCTGCCGGACACCAGATGCACGGCATATTCAAAGTCTTGAATGTGCCGGACAGGAAGCACCCGACAGTGCACCCGACACGTTCATATGGTAAAAACCACTCTCTTGCTTCGAACAAGAAACTCAAAACCCATTAACAAATCGAGCATATATCATGCCACGAAATGAACAAGGAAATGGGGGAAGATGGGTTAACTCGCAATCTCAAGTCTTGCTCCCGCTGAGGCGCAGAAGACAATGTTTAAAGACCACTAAGATTTGTCTAACCTATCTACTCTTGGGCTTTTTTCCCTTAAGTACAATTTGCACAAAGAGAATGAGTGATCAACTAATTCTCTTGCCATAAGAACCAGAATCTTAATGAACGCTTGAATTTGTATTGAGATAATCATAGTGTTTACATAGAAGGAATTCATCCTTAACCAATACTAACAAGGATTACTTCACCATCCACTCAAATAAAGAAGGAATACATGAGGGAGAAGGAGATTGGTTATAGCCTTAACCCGAAAAGGAAATCTTCTCTTCTTCTTGTGGAAGGATCCGTAGAAATGCCTTGGACACCAATACTTGGAATGAGGCGGAAATGAAGCGTGGAATGGAGTGTAATATAATATTGGAATGTCCCCATTGATGTAGACTCTCGGCCTATTTATAGGGCTTCAATATGTCTCTTGCCGGGCGTCGTGCCGGATCATCGGTAGCCGGCACACGTGGGAAATGTGCTTAACTGTTAACGGTCGAAACCGTCAATTCTGCGCGAAACAGTACATATGCCGGGTAGGATATACCCGGCATCACACCCGGCAGCGGTTGGAAATCACGTGGAACACATGTGTTGTCGTATGGTCAACCGAAGCGACTCTATACTCATGTCGGATAGCATTTACCCGGCATCGCATCCGGCAAGGCCTCTTTTCTGTTCTGTGCTCATGCCGTGTAGAACCAACCCGGCACCGAGTCCGGCATCAATGGAATTTCTGCCTAGAGATGCGTTCCTTGTATAAAACACATAAAACATAAGACTGTACAAATAATATACTTTAACGCATAATCTAACATAAATAACACATATATAACTTTATTTAGATAGATATAATACTAAATCTAATGCATAAAATATGATAAGTCCGCGGCTTATCAAGGCCCTACACTTAGCTTTTGCTAGTCCTCGAGCAAAACAAGATTAGAAAGGAGTAATTACTTATGCCCAAAACAGATAAACTCTTAGAATGACAATTAGATAAATACTCTCAACTATTTGACTCTATTTCACAAGTATCACTTAACTATCCTTATTCCATCTGAAACATACTAATGGGTATAAAGTAAAGAATTTTCAAAACCGATCAAAAACTTTTGGGCTATTTTGCACAAGGGATTTTGTAATCTCTCCTTTTTCCGGTTTCCATCATTCAGCTCTATTTTCCACGCGTCATTTAACACTGTTACAACTTAGTGACCACACGCATTATTTAAAGTCGCAAAACAATTAACAAGTCTGTTTACATTCACTACCATTATATGACATCCAAAAGTCAAACCATACTAATCAAGTCGGGGGACGTCGTCTCCTCGTAATAGCCCTGTAGCGTGCAACGTATTCTCTGTGATAAGCCTGAGTCCTGTCTCGTATTATACCAGGGTCTTCAAAGTCTGAATCATCTTCATACTTCACAAGAATCCTAACTCTTTCCATTATTTCTCCAAGGTCTAAGTAGTTCTGCAACATCATGTGTATGTCTTCATTTGTTAGTATGTGGGTGATAGAGTCGTTGTACAGGTCTTGGTCCATTATAAGATAGACAATCGAATAGATGTACAACTGATGATTATCAAAATGTGATCTCACAATTTGATTTAATGACGATGTTAGATGGTTAACACTTGTTGGAGTTCCAATTTCTGTATCGATCAATGCCCATCCCAGACTACGTTCGAACCGTGCCCCGTATTCATTGAATGCAGTGTAATGGTTCACGTGAATTGCAAAGGGAATTGACATCCTAATGACATAAACAAGAATGAATTATTTAAAAAACAAATAAACAAAAATTAAACTTACAATCACCACACCAGTTAAATCATTACTACAAAAGGGTCAAACAAAAAACTTTAACTAAACAGTCTAAAAATATCCATACCCACCCCCACTATACCCACCCACCATACTCACCCCCACCATACTCATCCCCACTATACCCAGAACCACCATCACCATGTCCTCCCCTGCCATCGCCATGTCCTCCCCTGCCATCACCACGTCCTCCCATATCATCACCGAGCCCACCCTCATCCCCACGCCGACGCACCTGCTCCATGTGCCTAAGGTGCATACCCTCTCCTCTAGGCCTAAGTCCCCTAGTGCGATGCCCCGCGATGTACCACTCCATGCCAGCACGAGGCTGG
Organism: Limonium bicolor; assembly: GCA_023374045.1. Lineage (NCBI taxonomy): Eukaryota > Viridiplantae > Streptophyta > Magnoliopsida > Caryophyllales > Plumbaginaceae > Limonium > Limonium bicolor. The sequence goes on along the minus strand of CM041779.1, from coordinate 88,845,770 downwards.
TTAGGGTTCCTGTGACGTGTGGGTGAATCAGGGGTGGTCGGGACATTAAGCCGGCAATACTCAAAGGTCATCTCCAGCCTATCAGCAATCCCGGGGGCGACGCCTGTAGGCCAGCTCAAATTGTTCTCCGGTGCAATGCTCATGATAATCGGAGCTGTCTCATCCCAATACTACAGTAAAGTATAAATTTCATGTTAGTATTTAAAAACAATTAGAAACAACAACTAAATTTAACAAGACAAAGTACATACCTGGAGCTGATCCTCTCATCGTGTACTAGGGCCACCGTCCGCTCCTAGGGGACGCAGCTGAGGATGGGAATGACGCTGGAACCACCGGATGTAATCCTGGTCCATTGCCCATGGCATCTATGCACGTGTCAGAGGAAACCTCCACCTGGTGGGCCCTGTCATATTGTCCCACACGGATGTCCCGTAATCGTACGCGGCAAGGTATGTCTTTCCGTGTCAGGGACGATAATGGGTGTCGGGTCTGATAGGCTAAAGAGGGATAGTCTGCACGAATACAAATTGCCACAGACACCGCTTGGGCATATACGACTCAACAATATCCAAGAACTGTAAGGTGCCATAGTACCGGGAGCGCCCATGTGATACATAGGTACCCTCAAACCCAAACGACAACCAATCAACTACATTTCATTTAATGAAAAACAATTAACAACTTAAATGGGAAACAATGTTTGATGATACGACAAATGACAACTTTTTACTACTACAATTGCTAACCAACTCGTACCTTAGTGGAGGACATCATGTCCAGCCGCCCCCTCACGAAACGTAGCCTCTCGTCATCCGTTAAATTCCTCGTGTAACAAGGCCACTTCGCCGCCATCGGGGAGCACTCATCCCACTCTGAAAGCTGCTCCGACCTGAACATGGGGAAGTACTCATATATCCAGCACTACGGTAACCATACAAAACCATTAAACAACATACCTAGACAATAAGTTTACAATACTGAACGGGTGCGTTCGTTATCAAGTTCTCACCTGAAACAACGTTAGGCAACCAGCCAGCTGATGTGTATCCGCCCGGGAAGCGATGCCGAGCTGTCGGTACAGATTTGCTAGTGTCCCAGTCTCCCAGCCCCCCATGCATACATGTTGACCCTATTAGGGTCACGGATGGGCCAGTAGGAAGAGGACATAACCTGATCCCCGCCCTTGTCGATGATCAATGAGTGGGCCACCAAGTACTAGAGGTAGGTCATCGTCTCCTATAGTGGGGTACTGTAAGGACCACCACAAGTGTTGTGAAGAGCTCGGTAACGTATCGGCTCTTCTCCAGGAACCTGCAATCTATCAGCTTCTTCTTGTTCACCGAGCCAAACAACTTTAGGAAGTGGGGGGATAAGAACGTGTAGTGGTGGGGCCGCATCACCTACCCGAGCGCCGACCTCATCAGGCATGTAGGAAATCACCATGTCAGTGATGAGGATATCCAAGATGTGGTAGACGTCGTGGATAGTAATAGTCATCTCTCTGATGGCATGTGAAAGGAGTTCGTGTCAGTCTGCCATCTCTTCATGAACGCTGAGAGGAGTGCGAGGTCAAAACAACCATGTGCTATGTCGGCAAGATGCCCGAGTCCGCTCGGCTCAACCGCCGCTCGAGACTCTGTGTGCTTCAATGTACTCGGAGTCCTCACCTCCAAATACTTTGCCCTAGCCTTGAAGCTAAGGCATCCCTTCTCCTGTTGAATATTTATAATTGATTTCACACTATATTAACCATTTCCTAAACAATCTAAAATTTTATGAAATCTATTACCAAACGGGAAACATACCACTCCTCGCCACACATCAAGCACGACGTGACCACCAAAGCTCGGGATCAAACTCGTATCGTAGGGCCCTCCGGGCACAGGAGTCCGCCCTAGCAACCAAACATCAGCAGCCGACATCTGCGCCACCTCCTCTGCCGGACCATGTAGTGAGGACCTGCGTCGAGGGCTCATACGTGTACCCACATACTCAGCACCCGACTCATCTACGTCCTCGTCATCATCGTCAGCCTCATAATGACGTGTGTCTCAGGTCCCTCTCTATTGAGGTGTAGGCCAAGCAGGACTATCAGGCCGCACGACCAGCGTCCCATCGCCGACCAACGAGTCGACATCCACACTCTGTTGCTGCTCCAACTCCTGCTCCTCCACCGCCTCCGCCTCCTCTAGATCAATCTCTGCCTGCAACCTCTCCTCGCGTGCTCGTAGAAGCTCAACCTCCCTACGCTTCCTGGCTGAAGCATGCACGTACTGTGTACGCCTCCTCTCTGCAGTAGCAGCGTCAGGACCGCTCATACGGGGGTGTGATGAACTCTCGTCTCGCTCGGAAATGGCCTTACCCTTACCCAGACCAAACATACCCAACATACCCTTACCCTTTCCCATCATCTGCTATTTACCGTAAAACTTAGTCATACTATAGTTAGTCAAGACCGGTAGAGGTTAGTCAATACCGGTCATACATGTATTTCTGTAGTTCAATGTCAATAACAAATTCATAAAGATGGACAAACTGATTAAAACACGCATAATAGATGTATAAAATGACTAAAACGGCCAATTATATCACAAAACAGCAAAAAACGAGCTCTGCCCCTCCCCGACACCCGGCGCCCGCGCGTCTATCTCCTTCACGGTGCCAGCGCTCCTCCCCCTTCCCCGGCGCTCGCAGTTTCCCCGGCGCCAGCGCGCACCTAGCCTCCCCGTCCCCGGTGCCCACACGCGCCTCTGTCTACCGGCGCCTGCGCCCGTGTTCTCTCCCCCGTTCTAGAATTCATCTTCTGTTTTTTGCTAAATTTGCTACTTCTACTGCTACATTATGATAAAAAACTGTAAATTATGATAGAAAAGAACCTGGTTTGCAGATTGAAATAGCAGAATTGATGACTCGTGCACCGGTTTTCCTCCCGCTCCCGCTCAGATTAACACTTCTAGAGAGAAGTCAGAGAGAATTGTAGAGAGATAGAGAGTTTGAGAGTTTGAAATGTTGTGGAGAGATAGTAGAGGGTAAAGGTGTATATATAGAAGGATTTAAGGGTAAGGGCAAAATCGTAAAGTTTTTAAAATTTCTTACTGTGCAAAGTGAAGACACAACTGAGTGTACGAGTTCAGTTAAAAATAGAGATGATGATATTAGTCATCGGTGTAGTGTAATTATGAAACCAGGTTTGGAAAAAAAACTGTCTAGCTATGTTAAATGAATGGTTACAAATAGTGGCGGACCCAAAATTTTAAATTAGGTGTGTCAAATTTATAAATTCAGATTTTTGAAGTTAACAATAAGGTTTAATATAATGTTATATTTAAGTTGTGATCATATTGACAATAGATACTAATAGTATAAGGTCTACAGTAAAAGAAATTTTAATTATATTATTAAAAATAGTAAAAACATATTTTTCTTAATCAAAGTTAGTAAATCATCATTCACATTACTGAAAAAATTCAAAGAATAAATTTCGGTTGACAAGTAGCAAATGTTAACCAACAAATTAAGTAATTAGCTTTAAGACCTTTTTTGTTCTTAGAGGTAAAAAAGTGGAAAGGTGAGAGTGCATAATAAAACAAAATTATAGAAAATAAACACCTAATGGAAAGAAAGATACAATTAAAATATATTAGGGCTAAAACAAAACTAAAAAAAATTAAAAGCAAAATATAAAATACACAGATCAAGAGTGATTTACAAAGTGATATACAACTATTATAAGGTCATTCTTTAGACTTGAACTCAATTTGTATTACATATATTAGATGATATTTTGTAAGGAAATAAAAAAATTACATTAATCATATTTGAACTCAACTCATATATATCATCACATGAATGTCAAACCACCTAACTTTCACTGCTGGAAAAAAAGGAATAAACAACGCTTAAATTGGACATATAGAACATTTATAAAGCGTAGTTTATTCGAGCGACGCAAATGAACTAACATTTTAAATGACGCTTCCAAAGCGTTCTTTATACTCTCTTTAAAGAACGCTTTGCAAAGCGTTCTTTATAATGCGAGAAAGATGACAACATGAAAAACGTTTTAGCCTATAAAGCGTTATTTATGCTTAGACAAAAACAACGCTTATATGTGATAAGCGTTTCTTATAATGGTTGGCGGGAGAGCATAAAGAACGCTTATATGCATAAGCGTTCTTTATATCTTCCTTTTTTTAATTTTTTTTCTTCAGAAATCTCTGTTCCAACAAATGCTACAGATATATCATTACATCAGATCAATGCATTGTTGCATTTTCAACACAGCAGAATCCATCACAACAAACTGTAACAGAGAAATTAAATCTATACGAATTTAATTTACAGCAAAACACATCAGATCCCAGGCCAATTGCAACAAATTAATCAGCTAGTATATATTAGTACCAAATTAACAGAGATTTGCTAGTATTACCAAACATGCAGACAAAACTTAATTACAATTAAAATCCAAACACAGATGGAAGCTAGCTACTAAGTACTTATGTTTGTACTGCAATCTGTAGAAATTTGATAATGCAAGAAACTTCATTTTTCAACACAATGCAAGTACTGTAGTTGAACTCATGGGGAACAAACTGCATTTACAGGTGCAAATTGGTTCAGTTCAGACACAACTTCAAAGAAAAAAGAAATAGCTGCAGCGCGTACTCATGACTTCTGCTGATCTTCATCATCATAAGCTATTGATTTCGTCCAGTAAGCGCACATGTGATCCTTGACAAACTCTAGATCGGCAAGTGAATAAGTAGCTCCTTGTTTTTAGAAGAAGTCAGTAAGCTGCATGCAAGAATTATAAAAGCAATTAAGTACACCATTTAAACATATCCAACCATGCACAAACAGTTAAATTACTAATTCAAACACAAGACTTATAATACGTACTTCATTGACATTGCGGACTCTATCGATGTTGGACACGATTTCGTACATGTATCGCATCACAAAATATCCACAACTGCTGCTATCCGGTTGCCTGGGACACTATTTTCAATAAAATTATATTATTAATTATATATATACACACTAATATACAAAATATATTTACGTATGCATGAGTAAATAGAATGTTTTTTTTTACCTTTTTCAAATATTGTACATTCAAAGGAGAATTCCTTTGCCCGACACTGCACATACCTTCTCTAAAACCACTTAAATTAATTAAAACAAGCATTTAAGTGACAAGTATAAAAAAAGTTTAAAATTTTATTTGTGAAATGAAAATATGCACTATTTACTTACTTTGTCAGCAGAGCATGAATGGTGATGTTCTTAATTCCTTTAATAGGGTCAATCACTATACATCGTGATGAGTAAGTACAAACCACTAACAACAACCAATGATTGCTACAAGTGCAAACAACAACAAATCAACTTCAGCTTCGAAATATATATGAGTTAATATAAAACAATAAAGACAAACGCATAAGGTGGTCAAGCACGCTTACATCTGATGATATGGTATGAGCACAAATCGGCTTTTCCTGGTAACCGCCGCAATTATGGCATTGCGCACATGGCTCTGACACGCAACACCGTCTCTCGTAGCTTCATCGGCAGACACAATTTGTGGACATAGGAAGGTGATCGTATTTGTCATATTGTTTGACGCCAGCCTCGATAGTAAGGGCCTTTGATGACAAAGGCATTAAATTAAAATTATATAAAACGTACTATTATCTTTGAGAGAGAAAAAATGTGATACTTACAAGCAGTACGATTGAATCACCGATATGTTCAGCATTGCTAAACGGAAATTTGTAGGGATAAAAGGAATATACAAAAGAATAAAATAAATAAATAATAACTAAACCTACAACTCTACTACGGGTAGCAAAATAAAACCCGGTCGGAGTATAGTGTAAATATATTACGACCGAGAGTATCGTACCCAAGGGACTTATAGAAAACTAGTCCTAATCCGGGCAAAAGCCTATTCTATAATAAAAAGGGGGAATTATAAATGACAATTAATTAACTATAATTTTAACTAAATGCGAGGTTGGGATTACATCAACCTAAGTACCAATATGATCACGCAATGCAACTTCAAGACACGAACTTAACCAACCAACATGTATGCGCCGGATGTCCTGCCGGACACCAGATGCACGACATATTCAAAGTCTTGAATGTGCCGGACAGGAAGCACCCGGCAGTGCACCCGGCACGTTCATATGGTAAAAACCACTCTCTTGCTTCGAACAAGAAACTCAAAACCCATTAACAAATCGAGCATATATCATGCCACGAAATGAACAAGGAAATGGGGGAAGATGGGTTAACTCGCAATCTCAAGTCTTGCTCCCGCTGAGGCGCAGAAGACAATGTTTAAAGACCACTAAGATTTGTCTAACCTATCTACTATTGGGCTTTTTCCCTTAAGTACAATTTGCACAAAGAGAATGAGTGATCAACTAATTCTCTTGCCATAAGAACCAGAATCTTAATGAACGCTTGAATTTGTATTAAGATAATCATAGTGTTTACATAGAAGGAATTCATCCCTAACCAATACTAACAAGGATTCCTACTTCACCATCCACTCAAATAAAGAAGGAATACATGAGGGAGAAGGAGATTGGTTATAGCCTTAACCCGAAAAGGAAATCTTCTCTTCTTCTTATGGATGGATCTGTAGAAATGCCTTGGACACCAATACTTGGAATGAGGCGGAAATGAAGCGTGGAATGGAGTGTAATATATGTTGGAATGTCCCCATTGATGTAGACTCTCGGCCTATTTATAGGGCTTCAATATGTCTCTTGCCGGGCGTCGTGCCGGATCATCGGTAGCCGGCACACGTGGGAAATGTGCTTAACTGTTAACGGTCGAAACCGTCAATTCTGCGCGAAACAGTACATATGCCAGGTAGGATATACCCGGCATCACACCCGGCAGCGGTTGGAAATCACGTGGAACACATGTGCTGTCGTATGGTCAACCGAAGCGACTCTATACTCATGTCGGATAGCATTTACCCGGCATCGCATCCGGCAAGGCCTCTTTTCTGTTCTGTGCTCATGCCGTGTAGAATCAACCCGGCACCGAGTCCGGCATCAATGGAATTTCTGCCTAGAGATGCGTTCCTTGTATATAAAACACATAAAACATAAGACTGTACAAATAATATACTTTAACGCATAATCTAACATAAATGACACATATATAACTTTATTTAGATAGATATAATACTAAATCTAATGCATAAAATATGATAAGTCTGCGGCTTATCAAGGCCCTACACTTAGCTTTTGCTAGTCCTCGAGCAAAACAAGATTAGAAAGGAGTAATTACTTATGCCCAAAATAGATAAACTCTTAGAATGACAATTAGATAAATACTCTCAACTATTTGACTTTATTTCACAAGTATCACTTAACTATCCTTATTCCATCTGAAACATACTAATGGGTATAAAGCAAAGAATTTTCAAAACCGATCAAAAACTTTCGGGCTATTTTGCACAAGGGATTTTGTAATCTCTCCTTTTTCCGGTTTCTATCATTCAACTCTATTTTCCAAGAGTTTCTGAATGTGGCCAAGACACTCATCGATGGTTTTTATGTGTTCAGCCCTATTTTGCAAGGGTTTCTGAATCAACCATGATTTTTTTACATTGAAGAACGGGGAATTTAGGAGAAAAATAAAAGGAAAAAACTCTCGTTTCTTGCTTTTATTCAGAGGCACTTTATTGCAACCTCAAAGAACATAATGCTTTTCCTTGGAAGAAGATTTTTTCCTTCTTTTTTCTTCTTCTTCTTTCTTTTGCACAAAAACCCTTTTTAAGATATTCACCCAAAAGATTTTTCACAATTTGAAAAGAAAAGAAACAAGTACCCAGAAGTACAATAAGGAAGGAATTAGGAGCAAGATCATGTACTCATGTTAAATAAAAAGAATCAAGAAGTTAAAAACAGGAATCTACAAGTCATTAGAGAGCTTACCTCTTGAGAGAACAAGCTTTTAGTCATTCCTAATCTTATCTCAATCAAAAACATGCAAAAAGTTTAGTAAAACATCGATAAAACTCACAACTTATGCATATTATAAATAATTTTTTTTAAGGGGGGTCCCTCCCTGCCCTACACTTGGCAGGAACACTGTCCCCAGTGTTCAAAAGAAATAATAAAGTTGAAAGTTTTTTTTAATGAAACTTAAAAACAACTATAATGAAAGCAATTAAATAATATAAAATTAAAAGAGAAAAATTAATTGATACGATGGACTCCCCTGTTTGATAGTGAAGGCGTGAGAAGGAACCGCCCTACACTTAGCCTTTTAGGCTATTTGGCATCATTTGAGATCCTGGGTAGGATAGTGACCGAATTCGCATGCTCCCGTGGATTTGTTTGCGTTTGAGATGGGAGTTGACCTTGTTGTCTTGGTTGCGTCAGAAGTTACTGTAATTGCAACTGCAACGATTTGTGCTCCTTGCGAATGGTCGAGATCTCATTGTGGGTATCCTGAGTTTTATTAATTAGGGCTAACATCATATCATGAAGTTCAGCCATTTCAGCCTCTGATGATGATGCAGGTTGGGATGGTCTGTATTGCCTCGGACCTCCCTGGTAGCCGGCTTGACTCTGGAAGTGTTGAGGGGGTTGGTTCCCCTGTTGCCATGGCTGTCGATACCCTTGGTTACTCACATAGTTGACTTCCTCAACATTCTGAAAGTCGGGCATGTCAGGGCTTGGAGCGTGTGGTCGTGCACTAACCACGTTCGCCTGTTGAGGAAGTTGATTCATTGCTATTTGCTCCACCACTTTCTGTAGAGCACTAACCTTCGTGGACGTTTGAGTGTTGCTCTCCAACAACTACTCATGACTTTGCATAAGTTTGTCAAATTTAGCATCGCCCTCTCCCACTTGATATAAACCAGCGGTACTACCCCTGGTTCCACCGGTGGCCCAATCCCTAATCTCTTCGTAAAGAGATTCAACCCCACTAAGGAATTGATCTCCAGGCTTCTTCAGTATGTCTGCACCAAGAGAGGATAGGATCATTGTCTTGCACTGGTTGACCAATCCTTTGTAGAATAACTGAGATAGTTGTTCCTTGGTGAGGCCGTGGTGTGGACATGTGCGCAGTAACCCTTTGAATCTGTCCCAAGTCTCACAGATGTTCTCCGAGCTAGGCTGTCTGAAGTTGTATATCTCGGCGATCATCTCCAGGGTTCGACTTAGAGGCATGAACTTATCGTAAAACTTGGTTGCCATGTCCTCCCATGTGGTGATGGTACTAGGGGTTAGACTGTGGTACCACTTGCTGGCATTCCCCGTAAGGCTACGGGGAAAGAGGGAAAGTCTGGCGTATTGGAGAACATTTTTGTGGAGGTTAGGCTATTTGTGTGTTGCAAGAACTTGGTGACGTGGAGCAAAGCATCGTCCAGGTTTGTACCATCAAAAAGACCCAACTCCTTTATGCATCTAATTTGATGATATGGCTTAAGTTTTTGCCATTCACCATATTCATTTTGTGGAAGGAGAGGAAGATCGATTGCTGGTTTTTGGCCTTGGTTAGAAGGCCGGTTTATGTTACGGACGGTAGGTGCTGCCATTGGTGTAGGATCTGCTTCTTGTAGGGTTTGTTGTTGCCTTAAAGTTTGAAGCAGGGTTCTCTCGATCTCTGGATCAAGGTTGGCTAAATTTTCAGGAGTACTCGTTGACCGAAGAAGCATTCACCTTTTAAATATTCAAGAGGAGCAAGACATAACGTTATAATACTTTGTATTAATAAAAGAAATAATATAATGACGTAATTAGACTTACGAAAATTCAAGAAGAAATAAATTTTTGGTTATGCCGGACAGAATGCCGGGCGACCCTTATCCGGCAGTGGACTTCCTCCACTACTGCCGGGTTTATACAAACCGGCATGTTGCCTGGCGTGACCAAAAATCGAACATAACTTAATTAAAAGACATGAAATGTAAAAGATAATCAAAATGTAAGAGTACATAAGAGATTGTAAGAGATCATTCCTAACTGTCCCTACTATTTACGACAGAAAATATTGAGAGAAATTGAACATGCCGGGTGATATGCCGGATGAATCCTATCCGGCATAGGACTTCCTCCGAAACGCCGGGTATAAGAAACCCGACACGATACACGACAAGTTCAAACTCAAAATTTAAATTAAAGAATCATAGTATAGGGACTATTAGGAGAGAGAAATAACGAAAGGTAGTAGCAAGAATGAATTTGAATTGTTAAAAATTTAATACTATACGAATCATAAAAATAACTTGAAAGTGCCGGACAGTATGCCAGGTAGAAACTATCCGGCATCGGACTTCCTCCGATTATGCCGGGTTTCAGTTGTCCGGCATTGTGCACGACACCTTCGATTCTGCATACACTAATGGCGAAATAAATCAAAGAATAAAAGAATAAAGAATAGGGCGTTTTACCGAATTTAGGACTTGGACTAATTCCAAGTCCCCGGCAACGGCGCCAATTTGCTAAACGGAAATTTGTAGGGATAAAAGGAATATACAAAATAATAAAATAAATAAATAATAACTAAACCTACAATTCTACTACGGGTAGCAAAATAAAAACCCGGTCGGAGTATAGTGTAAATATATTACGACCGAGAGTATCGTACCCAAGGGACTTATAGAAAACTAGTCCTAATCCGGGCAAAAGCCTATTCTATAATAAAAAGGGGGGAATTATAAATGACAATTAATTAACTATAGTTCTAACTAAATGCGAGGTTGGGATTACATCAACCTAAGTACCAATATGATCACGCAATGCAACTTCAAGACACGAACTTAACCAACCAACATGTATGCGTCGGATGTCCTGCCGGACACTAGATGCACGACATATTCAAAGTCTTGAATGTGCCGGACAGGAAGCACCCGACAGTGCACCCGACACGTTCATATGGTAAAAACCACTCTCTTGCTTCGAACAAGAAACTCAAAACCCATTAACAAATCGAGCATATATCATGCCACGAAATGAACAAGGAAATGGGGGAAGATGGGTTAACTCGCAATCTCAAGTCTTGCTCCCGCTGAGGCGCAGAAGACAATGTTTAAAGACCACTAAGATTTGTCTAACCTATCTACTATTGGGCTTTTTTACCTTAAATACAATTTGCACAAAGAGAATGAGTGATCAACTAATTCTCTTGCCATAAGAACTAGAATCTTAATGAACGCTTGAATTTGTATTGAGATAATCATAGTGTTTACATAGAAGGAATTCATCCCTAACCAATACTAACAAGGATTCCTACTTCACCATCCACTCAAATAAAGAAGGAATACATGAGGGAGAAGGAGATTGGTTATAGCCTTAACCCGAAAAGGAAATCTTCTCTTCTTCTTGTGGATGGATCCGTAGAAATGCCTTGGACACCAATACTTGGAATGAGGCGGAAATGAAGCGTGGAATGGAGTGTAATATAATGTTGGAATGTCCCCATTGATGTAGACTCTCGGCCTATTTATAGGGCTTCAACATGTCTCTTGCCGGGCGTCGTGCCGGATCATCGGTAGCTGGCACACGTGGGAAATGTGCTTAACTGTTAACGGTCGAAACCGTCAATTCTGCGCGAAACAGTACATATGCCGGGTAGGATATACCCGGCATCACACCCGGCAGCGGTTGGAAATCACGTGGAACACATGTGCTGTCGTATGGTCAACCGAAGCGACTCTATACTCATGCCAGATAGCATTTACCCGGCATCGCATCCGGCAAGGCCTCTTTTCTGTTCTGTGCTCATGCCGTGTAGAACCAACCCGGCACCGAGTCCGACATCAATGGAATTTCTGCCTAGAGATGCGTTCCTTGTATATAAAACACATAAAACATAAGACTGTACAAATAATATACTTTAACGCATAATCTAACATAAATAACACATATATAACTTTATTTAGATAGATATAATACTAAATCTAATGCATAAAATATGATAAGTCTGCGGCTTATCAAGCATATCACCAAGCAGCAGCTCCTTGACATCTCTAATACTGATCAGCAACTCCTGGGATTGTTTGTTGTGGAACACAGACGCTGGAACCTTAACGATGAACTGAATGAAATCATCACCCTTCCCGAGTATCATGTTATATAAGACCTGCTGACGCTTTCGCAGTGTATTCACCAAATTTTGGGGAAGAATGAAATCTTTTCGAAGTGGACTGATGTAGTGATCATCCTGCTGACCCGATGGTCCCTTTCCTTTCGACACACGGACTTGCTTACCTTTGTCAGCAATAGGAACAAGTGCCTAAGAAATGACAAGTTAGTATACGTTAGGAAACTATTCCCAAAACTGCAGTTATATATGGAATGTTAATTAGTAAACAAATTTAAGTTCTTTTGCTTACCGTACTATCAGATAAATCCACCAGATTGCAAGGCCACGGTACTTGTGAGCCACGTGCTTCAATGACAGTGCTCCAACCATTCCACTCCATCGGTAGTGGAATGGTATCACAGCCTTGACAGACATTGTCTACGAACACACGGACGTACCAGGGCGGAACTTGCTTAAAATGACATAGTGACGCCGAATCAGTCTGTAGAATTGTGCCTAATGCAACCATAAAGCTGCCATGTTCATTGATGTGCAGAAGACGACACTTTTTAGTTTCCTAATAAACGAACAAAAACAATTAGATTCATATATATATATATATATACATTGCAACATGCATACTTTTGATTAATTGAATAAATAAATAACGACAAACCACTGAAATTCACACATACCTGGAGCTTGGCATATGGGAATGGATCACAGAAGGTGCAGGTACAGTGTAAGAATGAGAAACCTGAGACGGTACAGGGGTGGAAGCAGGTGCAGGGGTGGAAACGGGTGCAGGGGCATACACTGATGAGCTGGAAGATTGATGCCCCTGACTCAGTTGTTGCATCAATCTTGCTTCCATTTGTTGCAACTGCTGCTACAAATCAGATTGGAATTGTTGTGACAACTTCCTTTCGATGTCCCTCATTTCTTCCTCTCTCCCCATCCGCTGGGAGCGGGAAAAACATCTCGCTGACGCACTGCGGATCCAAATCCTCGAACTCTCCCAGGGTAATCCTTCTTGCCAAGCGCTTTGTTCAATGGATCATCCTGACTATGAGGCTGGCCAAGAAAAGAATAAGCACCCTCTGCAGTCTTGTACACGTAAAAAAACATGTAAATTATGAATTAGATCAAATAAATAAAACATACATAAATTGTAAGAAAAATTTATAAACTATTAAATATTACTCAGGACACTCACAGTTTTTGCAGCTAAGTCTGCAGTCTCCTTCCACGGATAATACATTTCGCCGTCCTTCTCTAATTGGTGGCCAAGCATGTATGCTTGTGCCCGATTCACCTCATCCGGACTCTGAATCGGCTCAATTGTGCCGTCCTCACACACACGCTTTAATAACCCTTTTTCAATCCAGCCTGGTATACGCCCCGTGTACCCAGCTCGGCCCATGTAGTGTGGATTCTGATCTTTCAAGCGATTTTGTCGGGCTTTTTCCCGAACTGCCTGTGGAAAGAATTAATACAATTCATTTTAACTTTATCCTTTTATATTAACAACATAAACTTAAAAGTTAATCTATGAAAACAATTATGTACCCTGAACTCAGCGGTGATATGTGCTTCATAGAATTCCTTCCACTCCTCCTCAGTGATCATGCCAGCGTACAACTCATAGGGAGGCACCTGCTTCGGGTTGTCCGTATTGATCCAACCTGCCACCAGCCTATTTTTGAACGCTCGCATACGCAAAGCAAGCAGTGACAACACTTTATCATATGCTTCATCTGGGATCAGGTACTTCTTCTTCAAGCTCGTCCACATGATGTTCTTTATTTCCAGATCTTGGTTCCTCCAGTTTTTGTTGATACAGCAATGGGTCTTAACCAATCGACCCATGGCGTTGGCAAACTTCTTCTTAGACGCGCCAGTGGGTCTAAGATACCTGTAATATTAACAGTATATATGTTAGTCATACTTAATATATATAGTACTACGTATAAATGTACAAATATCAGTATATATATGAAAAAATAAGACAGAATAACATATAGGTGTAACATATACCTATCCCACACCAGATCAATCATGCCACTCTCCTTCTTCTCATTTAGACCACGTGACGGTCCTCGTGTCTTTCGTGGAGGGCCCTGAGAGGTCGTAGGCTGATCAGCGGCAACGACAATCTGTGTACGCTCCGTTAACTGCATCTCTACATCTATCTCCATCTCCATATCCTCATCACATTGTACGAGCATCTCATGATCGTTGGCGTCCATAATCTGCACAATATCATTACATAAATATATAGTCAGTGTCATACATAGAGTCATATATAGTCATTTAATATATAGCTATTCAGAGAAACACTATATGAACAATTAAGAAGTAATTAGAGAAAAATTATAAACTAACCTAGTAGTCTGCTTAGTCTTGATGTGAATATTGCTATACTTCAATCAACCAGCCCGTATGAGGTGTGACAATGAAAGTTACTACCAATGCCTGCAGAAGATAGTTTTGTACACAAGATAATTACATTTCGAATCCAATAATTCAATACTTTGACAAAATTTTCTGGGAAATCCGATAGAATCCCCCCTAAAAATATAGGGTTTCACCACAATAGAGCATGTACAAGAGGCGACAGTTTGGTTTGCAAAATAATCCCAATACACTTAATCCTAATAAACACATTATCTCAAACAGAGCAGGTATCTTCCTCGTTTGGTTTGCAAAATTTCACCATAACTACGTGGCTATAGTAATTTGTATGCCCGAACACTTATATTTTTCGCCTAATAACATATTAATCTCAAGTCCATTTGGACACAACCAGCAAGTATATATACAAAATCAGCTCGCGACAGTTTAATCCGGTTGCAAATTAATTAATCTCAAATATGCACTTAATCCTAATAATTAAACACATTAATCGTTCAGTTTGGTTAGCAAAATTACCTCCAGCAGAATCAAGAATATAGCGATAGAGCATGGATCGATATTCGCCAGTTGGGTTGTAAAACTAATTACTGGAGATGATACCTACGTATGTACTGAGGTGACGGGCATGTATGTTCCTGTTCGATAGCAGGTTGCCAAAATTAATAATAGTGAAGAGCGAAATAGTTTATCTGTTCCTGTACATGTTCGCAGATTTGATGAATTACCGAAACAGAGCGATCGACAGCTAGGCAGCGATTTGGGTCGAATCGATTGATGATCATCAGGCGCATATCAGGGAGAAATCAACGCGTAGCAGGGCGAGAGACTGGCGGGCCGCGAAAGCGGTAGCGGCGGCACGGACGGTT
Organism: Limonium bicolor; assembly: GCA_023374045.1. Classification (NCBI taxonomy): domain Eukaryota; kingdom Viridiplantae; phylum Streptophyta; class Magnoliopsida; order Caryophyllales; family Plumbaginaceae; genus Limonium; species Limonium bicolor. Next base: position 88,830,420 of record CM041779.1, on the reverse strand, counting down.
GAACGGCAGTGGAGGCGAGGAGCCGACGCTAGCGGACGTTGTACTGGCGCGGGGGTACCATATGTGAGCTCAGTCGAGAGAGAGGTAGCTAGCTCTTGAGGGTTACGCGCGGGAGAGATTAATTTTTGTGAATTTATTCAGGCAACACAGAACGCTTCAATTCAAAAGCGTTTTTATGCGGAGAGACAAAAAAACAAAACATAAAAAACGCTTCTAAACGGAAGCGTTCTATGCTAAGCGTTCCAGAGACATAAACAAACGCTTTATACGAGAATCATTCTTTATAGTTTATATAGAACGCTCCTAAGTGAGCGTTCTTAAAATGTTCCGGCCTAAACCATAAATACAACGCCTTACATATAATCTATAAAATGCTACCAAAAAAAAAACATCATTTCAAATATAACCTTTTTAAAAACGGCGTTGTTTATTCTTTTTTTTCCAGCAGTGTTTGTTATAGCATATAAATAAATTTTAGTTTTATTATGAATTACATGTGTGTTAGTTGACACACTACGCTCTACATTGGGTCTGCCACTGGTTACAAATTATTTTTTTCAAAGTAAGTGAACTAATTAGATGTTGACTCATTTGTCATATGACAAATTTCATGTTTTAGAGTACGGTTTTGCATCTAGTTTTTTGTTTCCGCAATCGTTTTAATAAAAAATACAGTTAAATTTTTAAAATTCTTAGTCATCAACATACAGTCAATATTTTAGAGTTCACGATCGTAAAAAAGAAATTCAATTTTCGGGTATATCTCCCTGTTCAGGCTCTCTTTATATTTACACTCTCATTCCAAACTCACGTGAAGACCTTCCATTCCAAAACCTCTTAAAAGCTCTCTTTCACCTGGATTCCATTTTTAGCATTTAAGGTAACTTTTTGTACTCCAACTTTATTATTTTACGTTATTGTACGATAAGGAATAGTTTTAGCAATGATTCGGATCAAACAAAACTCAAATCGGGCTTAAAAAATTTCAAAAAAACCTGGGACGCAGCTTGGATGAAGTTCCGTCCAGAACAGACTGAAAAAAACGGTCGATCCTTTTGGCTTAACCTGTACGAATGAAAAAAAAGGACCACGTACTACGTCGGCCGTTTTTTAACGTCCGCTACGAACGACGTAGTACGAGGTCCTTCTTCTTTTTATATGCACATCTCAAGCAAAAAGACTGTCCATGTTATACGATCCGTTCTGGACATGGAGTGCACAAATCTGATCGATGACGTGTTTAAACCCTTCACTGAGGTTTGATCCATGCAAATTGGACATAAAAAAACTAACCATTTCGAAAAAAATTGTAACTTGTTAATTATAACTGACTGTTTCATTCTCATTTTTTCTACAGATGAACTGAAATGACAAAAAAAGTGGGAGAATCTTCACTTACTAGGGCACCCAAGAGGAAGAAGGTGGCAAGATCTGCTCAGGAGCAAATGATGGCGGAGAGGTGGTACAAGAATGTTACTAACCGACCAATTGCAACCCAGTCACTTGCTACCTCATCTCCCCACCCTACTGCTGCTCCTTCTAGCTCTTCACAACCTGCCACGAGCACTCGCTTGTCTTTTGTTCATCAGGATTTTATGCCATCAAGGAGGCAGTTCGCGCCAGATAAGACGATGATGATGAGGACCAGCAGATGGTTGAAGATTAGTTAGCCCCTCGTGCTTCAGACGCCTACGCTGCACCAGTTGACAGTGGAGGAGAGGCATCAGCTCAAGGTCGGATACCCACCGATTGGTTCATCACCCCGGAGTTCATCCCAATTGTTAGTGGTCCTTTAGATGCTAGCCTGCTATAAAGCTTTGACGGACATGTTGCGTGTGATGTTTGGCGAGAAGTGGTATGTATCTTTAAAATTTGGTTTATATTATTGTTATCCTTGATGTTTAGGCTTGTCGATTTTGATTGATTAGCATTATTTATTTATCAAGCATGAGAGTTTAACTTGCTATTAAGATATTAATTTGACTTTTTCATTGTTTAATGTTATAAAACATGAACTAAGTATGAGGATAGGATAGTATGCAGATTTTGAAATTTAAAAACTGTATATATAAACAAAAGAAATGGTACACATGAAAACTTATAAAACTGTATTCTCTAAGAGTGTGATTGTTTGACATTTACTTCTAAAGGCCCTTTACTGGAAACGTGGTATGTTGATACCCTTAACCACAAGAGGGTTAAAGAGGTAGTGAGAGATAGTGGGTCAATGCAAATTCATGAATGCTCCCATAAATATTTTGATTTGGCGTTGACATCGGCCTTCGTGGAGAGGTGGCAGCTGGACACCAGCACCTTTCACTTGCCTTTTGGTGAGATGACAATCGCTCTGCGTGACGTCTACCACATCATGGGTATATCAATTTAGGAGAGAGTTGTTGCTTTTGAGGCCCACGAGGACTTGTGTGGAGGTGCAGCACCACCATAGCTAACTTTGGGCCATGCATTGGCTGCACTTGCTGAGGTGCTAGGTCTTTCTTCAGCCAAGATGGTGAAGGAATAGAGATGGTACCACAAGGGCTGCATCCCTTGCAGTAAGGTTAGGAGGAGGTGTGGCCACGTAGATGTCATGTACATTCGCAACGCTCGTGGCTCTCTATAGTACTTGCTTGGTTGCACATTGTTCCCCAACAACGGGAATGACAGGATATGCCCCTACACTGCGTGGCCCTGTAGGACATCGAACCATCTCAGGCTATGTATGGGGTGCTGCTACACTAGCCTATCTTTACATACAACTTGGTGTCTCTTATTGGGCTGAGACAAAGACCGTCGCAGGGTGTCTTGCGCCACTGCAGGTATAAAGTTGGAACAACTTGATTCCCTTACCCACATGTAATATTGTCAAGAAGAGTATCAAAAGTTTTAAATGTGTTGTAATCTAGATCTATGTACTTCCCATGTATTTGCCTTTGTTTGATGCAAGAATGCCGCCTCCAAAATCCTAACTACGACAAGGTTTAGGATTGAGGGCTGATTGTGCTCGGACCACAACAAACTCTTATAGTACAAGAGACGTTTGGACGCCCTCAGATCCAACCAGGTATAATACCATGGCTTTAACAATTAACTTTTGTTTATAAACTTGTTGGAAATGGTTGACAAATACAGTCAAAGTTTGAAATTATAAGGTCGTTTGGACCCCATTCGGAGCGGATTTGTGGAGCGTCAGCAGGGTTGGTCCTGATAGTTTAGGCATCTTCACATGATGGAAAGTGTTGAGCCTTATCATCCGAGTTGGGGTCTGCGGCAGTTAGGCTTGGTGCAGACTATTCCCCCAATTCCACCTCTATGGTCATTTCAAGAGGTAGGGAAGAGGACCACCAGAGACTATATGGTTGTTCATGTTGCATCCTCGTCACTATGGAGCAGCTAGTTCAACATGTATAACACTGAAGTTATCCGCACTTGACGAGCTTCCCCTGATGACGATGTTAAGGCTAACTACATGGGGTGGTACCCATCCTTATGATCCATATGTAAGTGGTTACATCATTTTTTTTTGTGTACAAAATAGCAAGTTATGGTAAGGAATTAATCTCTAATTGTTATGTTTACATCCACAGGTCACACTCGTGACTATTGTACAGTTGATGAAACCGTACTTCCTGCCCCACACCCCGATGGTTGCCTAGCATAGATGCCTCTTGACGACATGTCCCAGTTTTAGCGGTCGTTTAATCAAATATTGGACAACTTTAGCACATCAGAATCACCCAACATTCTTGTAGGTCTGACGTATCCAGTGGGTCTAACACTAGGGGGTGGTGGAAGAATGGGTTCTAGAGGGGGTGACAGAGTAGGGGGTAGTTATGCCACCATTGCAGAGGGTGGTAGATAGTTATATGTTATCTTTAAGATTGTTACTAGTGTTTTGTTGTGTTATCTTTGAGACTGTCACTGTTATTTTCTTTGAGACTATTACTCCACCTTAATGATTTTTGGGTAGTTCACTTTTATTTAATGATTGTTTTCTATGAACTAAACAACACTGGAATGCACTTACAATAGGTAGCTCATGTGCAAGAATGTACAATATACGAAACAAAATAACCTCTATGACCTAAATTTGTATAAACATGTGTGTATCCTAAGAATCTATCATCTTTCTAGAAAACTAACTAAAAAAACTCATACGAAGATAAAGCTAAGTGAACTTGGCAGATACTTATCCCTCCACGCTACGAACCTCTCACGGTCCTAACCTTAAGCTAAGGGATCTCTAACTCTCCCTCATGCCAAATAAAGGGGAGGTATAGGTGCATCATGTGACATATCAACATGTATGAAATGATTACCCACACGACACAAGTAAAACACCTTCATGGACGCACAACCCCATCCATTGTTTTCTCTGAATGATAGGCATGTGAAACCGCTATCGGTCCCAGCATCAGTATAAACAATAATAAGGTTGTATCTGGTGCATACGACTAAAATAATCATGGTGCAAAACCATTTGTTCTTTGATGCAAATCTATCATGTGTTCGCTTTCCTAACATTGAAGAGACGATGATTGTGATCAAACGTCATAGGTGCTCCTGGCATTGAAAGCGAAGTCTGGTCTCTCTACCCACCAAATTTCCCTTTTTGGAAGAGTTAGCCCCTCTTATATGGTGGCACATACTTCTCTTCATTCATCTTCTGAATGATGTTGCCAATCTGCAATCACTTTCAGTGAACCCAGTCGTTGTAGTCCAACAAGGTTATCCACAAGGACTTGGTAACTATCTAATTAATTACAAGTTTTGTGCGTATAAATATATACAAAAGTGTGATAATGTATATGTTTTGGGGTTCTTGGATTTTAGTTGTTAAACGGGAAATAAAAAAATAGTAAAGTAGACTACTAATCTAGGATATATGTACCTCGAGATGGATCTTTGCACCCATCATCCCTTTACTACAAATTTTCGACTCTTGAACTCATAGCTAAACAATGGGAACACTTATGTAACTAATAGCATAATCTAGGTCTATTAATCCTAACCAATTTAGTTGAAACCTAAATGTCAGTTCGAGTACCTGGTTCAATCAAAAGCATTAAGCACAAGTTCCCTCAAAGTTACAATGTAATCTCATCTCAATTTTCTTAAAAATCGAGTACATTATTTTAGACCCCACAACATAGAACTCTACTTTCTGAAACCTGACTATAGAAACTCACACTAATGCTAAACTAATCGGTAACATCAAACCAACTAATTTAACATAATGACAATAAATTGAGCAACCCCTTTGCAAATCCCCAGTTTCCATGTAGACAAGTATAAAAGTAATAATCACTCCATAGCATCATACATTAAGCACAAGGACTAAAATAAAGCATTAAAACAAGTTCAAGATTCAACAATGGAGTTTTAGAAATTTTGGGGCAAAATCCTCATCCCAAGATACAAAGAGACTACTCAAGCATTAGAGCATAAAAATTGAAAGAAGGGAGAAGAATTATCCATAGGAGGTTGAAGAAGAGGTTCAACGGATGAAAAAATTCTCCTCCATTTCTTATTTTTTCTTCTTCCTCTTTGTATGTCTAAACATAGAGTCAGACAAACCTTAAACAGGCCCTAACTTCTTCGTTCCAACTTCAATTCGAGATCCATTTATGCCCATGTGTTCCTCTCTTCATCTACTTTGATCCTAACTATGGTATTCTTGTTGTTTGAGCAATAAATATGTGAGGACACCAATAAAATATAAAGTTATAGAAAAACTAGCTATCTTGGAAAAATGAGCATGATAAGTGTTGATAAAGCACACAAAATTCATCTATAGCAAGACCCGATTTAGCGAGTATATCAACTACCTTATTGCATATTCAAGGGGTAAATGAGAGGGACACGACCCAATCTAAGCACATAAGCGATTTGCATTCATTAATAAGCGAGTGAACCTGATGATGAGTAGGACAGGCTGAGATCAACTGAACAAGCTAAAGAGAATCGGTGTAAAAGATAATCTTGTTAAGATTATGAGATTTGGAAATACGAAGTGCATAGAGTAGATCCATGGTTTCAAATTGGAGGACCTCCCTCCTACCTATGGTATCAATAAAGCCAACGATTCATTTCCCATTATGGTTTCAACAAGCACCACTAGCAAGGCAGCGCCTGCTACTTGCTAGTCCATTAATGGGGTTATGAGCTCCAACAATATTAAACTTTAGAAAGTTTGCTGAGGGAGGAAACCAACTATACGAGCTCGTGGGATTGCAATTGCCATTGATGAAGGAATTGGAAATCAAACTGGTGTGACTAACATTCCAAGCTCAACGGTTATGAAAACATGATAAAATCACGATTTGAATCTTGATATGGATGCGCTGCTCCTCTCCAAAACTTTCTTGTTCCGCCAAAGCCATAAGAGGTTATAGGTGATTGGGAAAGCAGACCTCCATTTATGTTTTGATGAGATGTCGATCAGAGCTGGTAATATTACTTAAAAGGTAGTCATTAGTTGCTAGCCCATAAACTTGTGCGTAAGAACTAGGAAACAGAAATATACCCCAGACTCTCCTAGCTATTGAGCAGTCATGAAAAACATGAAGAATTGTTTCTTCTTGCCCACAATAGTAGAAAGTAGCATCCCGCGTGAGGTCACTTTGGAAACGATAGGAATTCATCATTAACTTGCCAAAGAACATTCACCAAATCAATACACGCTCACGTTCTTGCATCAGGAGATTCCATAATCTACTTAGGAATACCAGAAGAATTATGGGAAGTAATAAGTTGATAGGCAGACAACACACTGTAATTGCCAGAGGGAGTCAAATTCCATGACAAGAAGTCTTCATCAGCATTAGAGAACACATTAAAACCTTCAAAGCCAGGTGATAAGTGGTGAAATAATGATGTTTCAATGCCTTTATACACCTTCATTTTATTTGGTGCATAGCTTATTTCACCACTTAATAGAGTGTTTTTGTGATTAATAGTGAACTTATACAGTTTGATCTTTTGATAGATAAAAGCTCACCTTGAGCACACTTTTGATCCATTTTAGAGCTAGTGGCATGCACCAACAGCTTCCCTATCCTTCAAGCTTTCCAACGCCGCAAACGGGGAGCAATTCCGAGCCGTAACGAAGATTCTAGGCCCTGCGTAAGTTAGAGAAAAATGTCTTCTGCATCGGACCGACCCACTCTGGGTCGGTCGGAAGCTCCTGGAGCAGAAATTTGTCTCTGCATCGGACCGACCCAATGGACCGGTCGGAACTTAAAAATTGTCACGTGCCTCGTCTCCAGAAGGCCGACCGACCCACGGGACCGACCCACTATGGGTCGGTCAGACGCGGAAATTTCTATACTTATGCCAGTTTTGAGGTTTTTTCACTCACTTTTCACTTGTACACACCAAAAGACCTAAACAAGGAGAGAGAGAGAGGCGATTTTGAGGGAGAAAAGAAGAAGAAGAAGAAGAGAAGGAAGAGAAGAAGAGAGCTCACCTTCTCCAAGCTCAACCACCTTCACAATGGCTTTCTCTCTCTCTCTCTCTCTCTCTATCTCTCTCTCTCTCTTTTATGTATCTCTATGGCTGAGTAGAACTATTTAGCACTTGGGATGGGGATTTGAACTTGAATGCTTCAACTAGCTTGTAAACCCTTAGTTCATTAATTATGATTTTCTTCTCTCTGCTCATTTAATGCTTTAACTTGATCAATTATGGCATTTATGGTGATTCCCAACAAAATAAGACTTTGAGTTTGGGGTTGTGACCTAGAGGAGAGAGAAACCTTAGATTGTGCTAGCTTGATTAGTTGGTGAAATTTGGGGCTATTTATGTGGACTTGCAATTAATGCAATCTAGTGATTTGAACTCCTCTTGATTTGAGAGTTGGGAGTATCTAGGTAAGAGTTGGCCTTCCATGATTTGGAAGGTCGTTACATTAGTCCTAATAGACAATTTGAGTGAAATGGGTTTATGAGTGAAGTTGGAGTGTATTTAGGTGAGAATAACCATCCTAGGGTGCTTCCCTAAAACCCTTAATAACCAATTTAGTTTCTATAGTTAAGTTGCAGTTTTCTTAAACAAAATCACTAAGCTTGCCACCGGCTAAACCCCCTTTTTACTCATTTATTGTCCCGTTACGAATACCGAACTAGGGAGACGAGATACTCAATTTCCTGGTGGAATGACACTCGTATCTTTACTACTTAGAGTGTCCACTTGCCCATATTTGTGATATTGATCTGCATATATACAATATTTCCTCTGACAAGTTTTTGGCGCCGTTGCCGGGGAAATTGATAGTCTCTATCAATTTCCCAGTTTCGGTATTCCGGTTTTATTTATTTTAGTTTTCTTTAGTTCCTTTTATTTTACCTACCTCTAATATTTAGTATTGTTTGTGGGAAAGCTTGTTTAGGTACCCTCTGCTCTTCTTGTGTATGCCAAGTACCCGTTCTAGCGGCTCTCCTCTTGTTAGTCCGAGGCCAGATCTCGAACGATCTTTAAGAAGAGTTAGAAGAAACTTGAAAACACTTGCCATGGCGGACAATGACCCGCATGTAGAGAACAATGGTCATGGGGATGAACAACCACAAGGCCAACAGCGACCTCTCAAAGACTACCACCGACCAAACACCAAAAGGAGAGCCTCAGCAATAGTTCTTCCAGCCTTAGCACAGGCTGAAGCGTCTCAATGGACTTTCAAAACCCACTTCATCACTGCCATCCGGGACCAAGGAAAATTCAGTGGGGAGAATCCGGATGATGCTCCAAACCACTTGAGCGTCTTCGTGGATTTTTGCAACTCCTTCGGTAAAACGGGAAATCTAAAAAAGAGGATCCGGCTACAACTCTTTCCCCACTCACAATCCGACTCAGTATTGAGATGGTACCGTAGTCTCCCATCAAATTCTATCGAAACATGGGAGCAAATGGCTAGCAAATTCCTTGCCAAATACTACCCCACAAGTAGGACAAGGCAATTAATTGGCAAAATATATACATTCTATCAAGAGCCGAGTGAGACCTTGTACGATGCTTGGGATCGGTTCAAGGAGCTGCTCATGAATTGCTCCCATCATGGCCTAGACGACCAATCCTTATGTCTCTCATTCTTCAATGGCTGGACGACTCCAACAGCACAATTCCTACTTTTTTTTTTTTTGGGGGTAGGGAGGGAGCTTCATGACAAAGTCTCCCGAGGAAGGAATATAGACTCCTAGAAACAATGACCAATGACACAAGGCAATGGTCAGAACAAGGAAGAGTACCGAGAGCAGCTGACCTCCTCAATGTGCAACCCACCGATCTCTCTCAGCCAAATTCATCTCTCACGAAGATGGTGAGAAGCTAGCCACCGCTCTAACCGAAATTGTCAAATCTATAGCTTCTTCATCTTCCGGTCAATCCTCGGAGGGATGTGCTATATAGCTGGCCCCCAGACACTCGACGTTGTGAAGGAGAGTGAACTGAACCAAAGAGGATGTGAACTTCATAGGCAACCGAGCTTACAACAACAATGCGCCATGGAGGAATCATCCGGATCTTTTTCATGGAGAAATGACCAAAACCAAGGAGTGCTAACAAAAGTTTCAACAACTCCCAAGTATAGACCTCAAGCTCAAAGCCAACCACCAAACTTTTCAATCTGGGTATAGGACCACAAGGAAAAACTCCTCCGGGCTTCCAGCAACAACAACAACAAACAAGAGTCCCCCGCCTCCTCTTCTAGTGGGACTTCAAGTTAGAAAACCTCATGGCGGACTTCATTGTCACCGCAAAGACCAAGTTCTCGGAACAAGAGGCTTTCAATGCTAATCAAACGGCATTCACCAAAAAACATTGAAACCAACTTGGTCAAATATCTCAAACAACTCTCCAAAGGCCACCGGAGCACCTTTCCAAGTCAAACAAAGCCCAACCCGAGGGAAGAGGCCAAAGCGGTAACTGAGAAGTGGTCGCCCCTTCAAACTTCATCTCACAAGCTGATCATGAGACCAAGAGAATCACAATGAAGAAATTCAAGATTGCCAAGAGGAAGAACAAGAGATTGTTGAGGAAGCTCCTTCTCAACCGAAAAATACTTCCAAGGAGAAGGAGTCTCCTGAATCATCTTTCCCCTTCTACTCTTGCTAAACCTTTACTACCTCTTCCATTCCCAAATAGACTCAAAAAGAAAAATCTAGATGAACAATTTGGGAAATTTTTAAGCATTTTAACAAGCTAACAATTAATGTTCCTTTTGCAGATGCTTTGAAACAAATGCCTATCTACGCCAAGTTTATGAAAGGACATTCTTGCTAACAAAGAACAACACTTGGGCGGAGACGGTGCAACTCACCGAGGAGATCTCGGCGGTCCTACTGCGGAACCCCCTCCAAAACTCGGAGACCCCGGTTTGCCTATAATCCCCTGCTCTATCGGTGATATAAATTGTGGTAGTGGATTATGTGATTTAGGTGCAAGTATAAATCTCATGCCGCTTTCAATTTTTAATAAACTTGGGATTGGCGAGTGTGCACCCACTGCTATGCAACTGCAACTTGCTGATAGGTCATTGGTCTTCCCGAAAGGGAAAGTTGAGGATTTAGTAGTGACTGTAGGGACTTTTGTTTTCCCGGCTGATTTCATCGTTATTGATATGGAGGAGGATGCTAAAGTACCACTGATATTAGGTCGCCCTTTCTTGCGAACTGCTAGGACCTTAATAGATGTGGAAAATGGAAAAATTATCTTGAGGTTTCATGATGAAAAACTTGAGTTTGACATGTCTAAGGTAGTGAAAAAACCCGCACATGCGGAAGCTGCTTTTGCCATAGATGTTGTTGACTCTATTTTGCAAGATAATTACTCTTCTTGTTTTGATTATGATGCTCTCACCGTCGCTTTGACTGATACTTGTAGAGACCGGGAAGATGAACCGGAGGTGAGAGAGATGGTCGCTGCATTAGACAGGAGGCCAATGCCATACCGGACACACTACCCACCACCGGAGCCCTTGGAGCGAACTGCACAAAGGCTACCCACCTCGGTTGAGAAGCCTCCCACAGTGGAGTTGAAACCCTTACCCTCTCATTTAAAATATGCTTATCTAACTAAACCTTGTGATCTTCCTGTTATTATTTCTTCCTCTCTTACAGGAGCACAAGAGGACAGTTTATTGAGGGTGCTTCGAGACCACAAGAGAGCTATTGGGTGGTCTATCTCAGACATCAAAGGTATTGCTCCACATTTGTGCACTCACCGGATCTTCATGGAGGACGACTACAAGCCACTCGTTCAACCTCAAAGGCGGCTCAACCCGAACATGAAGGAGGTAGTTAAGAAGGAGGTCCTGAAACTACTTGACTCCGGGATCATCTACCCCATATCCGATAGTCAATGGGTGAGCCCGGCTCAGGTGGTACCAAAGAAAGGAGGGATCACGGTGGTGTCGAATAAAAAGGGTGAACTGGTTCCCCAAAGGACAACAACCGGTTGGAGAGTATGCATCGACTACCGGAAGTTGAACACGGCTACAAGGAAAGACCACTTCCCCCTGCCCTTCATCGACCAAATGCTAGAGAGGTTAGCCGGGCAAGACTTTTATTGCTTTCTTGATGGCTACTCGGGGTACTTCCAAATCCCCATAGCCCCGGAAGATCAAGAGAAGACCACATTCACATGCCCTTACGGAACATTCGCATATAGAAGAATGCCTTTCGGATTATGCAATGCTCCCGCAACATTCCAAAGGTGTATGATGGCCATCTTCTCCGACTTTATTGAAAAAAGCATGGAAGTTTTCATGGACGATTTCTCGGTCTTCGGGCTCAACTTCGACTCTTGCCTAGAGAACTTGGACGCCATTCTCTCCCGATGTGAGGAAACCAATCTAGTACTCAATTGGGAGAAATGTCACTTCATGGTGAGAGAAGGGATCGTCCTCGGGCACAAGATCTCTTCCAATGGGATTGAGGTCGACCGGGCCAAGGTCGAAGTCATAGAGAAGCTACCACCACCTACCTCGGTTAAAGACATTAGAAGCTTTCTTGGCCATGCCGGGTTCTACAGAAGGTTCATCAAGGACTTCTCCAAAATCTCTAAACCTCTGTGTGACCTCTTAGCCAAAGATGCAAAATTCGAATTCTCTGAAGAATGTCTAAAGGCCTTCAACACTCTCAAGGAGTGCCTTGTCTCAGCCCCGATAGTTGTATCACCAGATTGGAGCCTCCCTTTTGAGATAATGTGTGATGCAAGCGACTATGCGGTAGGAGTAGCCCTATGTCAAAAAAGGGAGAAAATTCTGAGAACTGTCTACTATGCAAGCAAGACACTCAATTATGCTCAGAAAAACTATGCCACGACTGAGAAGAAGCTTCTAGCGGTAGTCTTTACATTAGATAAGTTCCGCTCATATCTCTTGGGAAGCAGGGTGATTGTGCATACCGACCATTCAGCTCTCAAATATCTTTTCACCAAGGAGGACGCCAAACCGAGGCTTTTGAGATGGATTCTATTGCTGCAAGAATTTGAGATTGAGATTAGGGACAAACCGGGCACTCAAAATGTTGTTGATGACCACTTGTCTCGCATGGAGGCCCCGGATGATGGTACCCCTATCAATGAGCTTTTCCCAGACGAGACCGTGTTCACAATTGGAGAAACCGGTGATCCTTGGTTTGCCGACATCGTAAACTACCTGGTGAGGGGAGTAGTGCCATACAAGATGACATACCAGCAAAGAAAGAAATTCTTCACCGACATCAAACACTATTTTTGGGATGACCCTTACCTCTTCAGAGTCTGTGCCGATGGGATGATTAGGAGGTGCATACCTATAGATGAAGTTCAGAGCATCCTCACCCACTGCCACTCTCTTGAGGCAGGAGGGCACCACGGGCCAGCAAGAACAGCAGCTAAGGTACTATAGTCCGGATTCTTTTAGAAAACACTTCACAAGGACTGCCACTCCTTTGTAGCTGCTTGCGACCGGTGCCAACTGCTAGGGAACATATCCCGGAAGCACGAGATGCCACTTAATGTAATGATCGAGGTCGAACCCTTCGATTTATGGGGCATTGATTTCATGGGTCCCTTCCCCTCCTCCCACTCAAATCTCTTCATCTTGGTGGCGGTGGACTACATCACGAAATGGGTGGAAGCCATTGCATCCCCCACCAATGATGCCAAGGTGGTGACCAAGTTCCTAAAGAAAAACATCTTCACAAGGTTTGGGGTGCCTAGGGCGATTCTCAGCGATGGGGGATCTCACTTCTGTAACAAACAGTTTGAAGCGTTAATGGAAAAATACGGAGTAAGACACAAGGTATCCTTGCCTTACCACCCTCAAACAAATGGGCAAGCCGAGGTGACAAATAGGGAGCTGAAATGGATACTACAGAAGACGGTAAACTCCTCCAGGAAGGATTGGTCCTTAAGACTAGACGATGCTCTATGGGCTTACCGGACAGCATACAAGACTCCCATCGGGATGTCTCCATATCGTCTAGTCTTCGGCAAGGCTTGCCACTTACCCATTGAGTTGGAGCACAAATCCTATTGGGCTGTGAAAGCCTTAAACTTTGACCTCAAGAGTGCCGTTGACAAGAGGAAATTTCAACTCACCGAACTAGAGGAATTCCGGGAGGAAGCCTATGAGAACAACCGCATCTACACGGAGAAGGCTAAGAGGTGGCATGACAAGATGATCCTAAGGCGGGAGTTCCATGAGGGAGATGATAAGTGGGGAATTTATCTATGTTTATATGCTTCATTGTTTATTAATTTAAGCTTTAATATTACATATTTCCCCACTTACGTGCTTAATTATGTTAAATGTTTAGATTATTCCTCACATGTGGTTTTATGCTAAAATAGGTTTTCTGAAGTGGTTCGAGTATACAGATTAACATATTCCCAGACCAATATTTTCAAGTCTGGCGCTTTCAAAAGAGGAGAAGTATGTGTACGGATAATTCAACCAATCACGTGTGTTGTTAAATATGAGAAATCATGCACACCACAATTGGAATTTACGAGCCATGCACATAAATGCAAGCAGCCCGTGAAGATTGTTAAAAGTCTCACTTTTGGATTGATTTTACAATCATGGCAGCCACCTCCCGTGCATAAGTGATGGGCCATATTATGATGACGGTCCACAATTAACAAAGAAAAGAAACGGCAGGTCCATGCAGGGGACGAAATCGAGAGGGACGAAGACGGCTGTAGAGAGAATTCTTTTATGAAGCCCTAGCCGTGAGAATATACAGAATACGGCGATAGACAATTCTGCAAAGACTGAGAACCCTAGCCGCGCAGAGTTCGAGAAGTTAGACAGAGGGAAGACAACAGTCAGTTTTGACAGACCGGAGCAGAAGGCAGAGATTGAATTCGTCACCGTTCTTCAATTAGATGACGTTTTCTAATCTCTTTAACATTGTTATTATTTCTTTGTCTCCAATGTCTGAGTAGTTGTTAGAATTCTGGTATTACTATGGACAACTAGTTTATTGTTTTGTTTCCTGAGTTGTTACATATAAATTCTATACTGATTGTAGTTCAATTCCTTGTTTATTATTGAATTCTCTTGTGATTAATTATTGCTTGAGTTTATTTGGTATGAATTGCTTATAAGTGAGAACTGTGGCGTTCATTAGACCTTAGGAATATTACCAGTGAAACTACAGATGACAATTCCTGGGGATTAGCTGACTAGAAACCAGATGAATCGCAACGCTACTAGTTAATTTGTAAATTCGTAACGAGAGTTAGAATTTGGGAGTTGCTAGTAAGAATCTATCTTGCGGGAGACCGGTTTTAGATTAATTTAGATCTGAGGTTGCAATCTAGAATTTAGAAAACACTCAGGAAGGGAATTGATAAACTAGGGAGAAGTAGTAAACCAGGATTCACCCTTTAGAATTCTTAAATAATCCTTTATTTGTTTTCAGTTTATTTAATCATTTTATTTCTGCATTCAAACCCTCAGTTTATTATTGTTATTTTTCCTTCAGTTTATTAGTTAGTTAGATTAAAGACTCAAACTAGACACAACCTCATTTGGTTCGATAACCTAGAGAATACCACCTAGGAAAACTTGCTATGACAGACCAGTACACTTGCTGATAATACGTTTCATACCGTACAGGAGACCGGGTATTGCTCTACAATTCGAGGTTGAAGCTTTTTCCGGGTAAGCTCAAGTCACATTGGTCCGGACCATTCACTGTCACGAAGGTAACCCCATATGGTGCAATCGAGCTGAAGAACGTGAAAGGTGAGACATTCATGGTCAACGGGTCTAGGTTGAAGCATTACCTAGGAGGCGATATCGAAAAGGTGGAGACACGTCCTCTCTACTTACAAGAGCCCCAGGTTTGATCTAACCCTCGCTATGGTCTAGCCAAAGACCGTAAAAAGACGGGCAGCTTTCCGGGAGGCAACCCGGACTACTCTCATGCTATCGTTATTGTGCTTGCTTTGCTTGTTTATGTACCTTTGTTTTGGCGGTTTAACTTTGATTGATTGGTTTACTTGTTTCTTGCTTTGTATTGTGTGTTTCTGCGTGTTTTTGCATGTTTAAGTTGGTTGTGGATGAAAACAAGTGTTTTGGACAAGAAAACATCTTTTTTGGGGAGCCTCTGTCTAAGACCGACCCTAGGACCGACCCTAGGTGGGTCGGTCGGCTCCAAACTTTGAAAACAATTCTTTCTGTAACGGACCGACCCACTGACCGACCCTAGGGTGGGTCGGTCGGGTCGAAAAGTTCGAAATTCTGCTCTCTGTTAAAGACCGACCCTCTGACCGACCCAGGAGTGGGTCGGTCGGGTCGAAAATTTTGAAAAAAAAATCCAAAAACGGTGTGTTTCAATTAAAACAGTTTTACCCCATCTTCCCCAATCTCCTTCCCCCGATACCCAACATTCCCAGCCCTCCCTCTATTCTCTCTCGCACTCCCTACTCTCCCTCTCTCGCGCAGAACAACACAATCACCTCCGGCCCCGACTTCCGACGACCGCCGCCGCCCCAGTTACCTCCGCCGTCGTCGCGCCCTGTTCCGCCACCAGACCGCGCCCAGCCAACACCACCCTCCCAAATCCCTAGTTTTTTTCCCCAAATCACCCGCTTCTGATTTCTGGTGATTTTGTGTCAACAATTTACAGATTTGTGCTACATTCACCCCCAACAACATCAAGGTACATTAATCTTGCCCTAATTTATCAATTTTGCGGTTTTTGAACAAACTCTCTTTTGGGCTAAAATTAAAGTCGACCCTAACGTGGCCTTAAGTGAAAAAAAAATTCTGATGTTTGCAATAACTTGTGATGTGGGCTGCTTCTAATTGCAAATAGAGGGTGCGTTTGCATAACTTTCATAAAATCTTGATAAAGTGGTGGTGTTGGCTCCAATTGTGTGATTGATGTGTCTAGCTTTAATTATGGGTATTTCAATTACGCTATGGCTGTATGGGTTTCACTAGGTGTCGTGTGTGCACAATAATGATTACTTGACTAGGGGTAGTGTGTGTTTATGGTTGAGAGTGGGCGTAACTCACAATGTGTTTAAACTGGATAAATTGTCAAATTTGTTGGGTGAGCCTTGAACACGTTGGTGGGATTGTGCTATTGGGATGCTTACCTATTGAAATGACGACCTTTTGGTTGCTATGTGGAGGTTCTTAGAACCGGGGAAAGGGAAGAAAAACAAGGGAAACCATGCCAAAATTTTTCTAGACACGTACCGTTGCTTTTGCCCTTCTTTGTGCTTCATGCTTATTCTTTGCCCAAAATGCTTAGTATTCTTCCTCTTTTTAGTCTAACTTCACTTTATTTGTTATTTGTTTCTTCTTCTTTTGTTTTTCTTTTGTCTTTATTCCTTTTTGCAGAACAATGGCCCACCGCAACCGACGTGCCACTCGAAGGGCAGCCGCCAATGCCGGTCTCCTTGATGGTCGGTTCCTCAATGAAGCCGCCCGGGAATGGTACAATGCCCCACGTCGAAAGGAAATCGTGCGGGAGCGGACGGTAGAACCCGCCCTCATTGATACACTTCAGCTTCGCGCCGTCCTTGATCCTCTCCAGTGGAGCTGTCTGCTGAGCATGGGAGGGGAATACTTCCTCAGCTAGATATACGAATTCTACGCTAATGCCACGGTGGATCGCCATGAGAGGGAGGTCTCTTCCTACGTTGGAGGGCGACCGATCACAATCACCAGAGACACCTTCCAGCGGTTCCTTGGGGTGCCTTGGGAGGATGTGACCCACCGCTACTGGATCACCTCCTACGAGCAGGACGACCATAGGAAGCACTACCACACCACTCTCCCCGTTCAGCGCCGAAAGAAGAACCAGGCGGGGACCGATGTTTGAGTCACGATGACTCTGAACATGGTCACTGACCCGGTCAAGAGAGTCTTGCTGGCATTGCTCCGCCACAACCTTCATCCGCGTGACAGCAAAGATCTTAATGCGACGGACTGTTTCCTCGTCGATTACATGCTGACTCCAGACATCACTAACGAGCCGATGTCCCTCTCCGGATTGATGTTCCGGCATCTGCTCCACATCATCGCCAAGAAGGAGACCCAGTACCTGGGTTTCCCCTTCTTCATTCAGTAGCAGATTGCCCGGTTGGGGGTGCCGACTGCTGGGCTTCAGGCCAGTCCCCCTATGGAGTTGATCGGGGCGCACACTATGAGGAGGTTTGGGTTCACTCAGCGCGCAGATGGTTGGTACAAGGCCGACGCTCAGACAGCCGGGGCGTCCTCTTCGAGTACCTCTGCTAGTGCCTCTGCTGGCGCCCCTCCGCTCCTACTCCTCCCTCCTCCACCACCGACCGGCATTGTATCCGAGGAGCGCTTTCAAGAATACCAGCGTCAGGTGGCTGAGCACCAGCGCCTGGTTGCTGAGCAGCAGCGTCTGATGGCAGAGCAGATCCGCGCCCTTTAGGAGCAGATGGCACGTGGCCACCCCCCTCCCCAGTAGCTCTTTATGAAACATGTGGATTGTCATTATTCTTGCACTTTTTAGACTGTTTTTTATTGCTGTTACGTTTCCCGACATTTACATTCTGCACTCTAGCTTTGTAGTACTTTCCTATTTTCTTTCATGCACTTTTGGATAATATGGTTCAGGACTCATGTATGAGCCCTTTTGCTTACTAATTATGGCCTTTTTGCGAATTCTTCGGAATTACGAGTGCGCATAGTTTTCTTTTTGCCTTGCATTGTAGATATACACTTTGAACGCAAGCACTCCTCAAGGGTGAGTACAGGCACATGCAAGAGGAACTCTTGCAAATTTTTCCTAGCGCTTCAACGCCCCGGACACTCACAAGTGTGGGGGAATTTGATCAACCACTCACACCTTCTCAGGGGAGTCCTCGTTCTCTCACACCTACACACTTACATACTGTGCTAAACTTTTGTACTCTATGTTAAGTGCTTCGAAAAGGTCTTCTGTTTGTGTTCCCTTGAGTTTTGCTTCGAACAATGCGGACATTGTCCCATTCAAGTGTGGGGGAAACGACCTTTTCTTTTTGGTGCACTACTCAATTTCCTTATACATATCTACAGCTTCCATGTAGAAGTTACATTTATAGTAAGCAAGTGTCTCCATGAATTTTTAGAATTTTTCACTATTTTTTTTTCAAAAAGATCTCTCTTGAGGAGCAATTGTTTACGGTGCTTCCATAAACCCCTCTCTTGATGACTTTTTATTGCTTAGGGGTTCTTTCTACCTTCTCATCTAGGGATTGCTAAGGGGTGCTTCCTTGTGAAAAATATTTATAAAGGAACTTGAGAGACACCATAGGTAACCAACAAATGAGAGTTGAGTGTTCATTAAAGAAAGGCAAAATGCCAAACCATCTCTTCTCATCTCTTGTTGCAAAAGTGAATCAAATGCAAATCTCTATTTTTCCTTTTGTTTTTCCTCAATGCCCATTCTTGGGAGAAGTCGGCCATGGTAACAGTTCTCCAAGTTCCAAAAATCTCTAAGAACTTGGAAGCACTCTAGATCATACCCCAAAACTCTATATTTTTATTTACCCTAAGCACACCCATGTCACCACGAGAAGGTTGGTTACACTCCTCTTGAGATGTTTCACAAATTTTGCTCACTTGAATTCAAGAGTTCATTTAGACACTTGCTTGCTTTAAATGTTCCTTCTTATTGTGGGTTCCTAGCAAATTTTTGCTTGAGGACAAGCAAATGGATAAGTGTGGGGGAGTTTATAAGTGGTGAAATAATGATGTTTCAATGCCTTTATACACCTTCATTTTATTTGGTGCATAGCTTATTTCACCACTTAATAGAGTGTTTTTGTGATTAATAGTGAACTTATACAGTTTGATCTTTTGATAGGTAAAAGCTCACCTTTAGCACACTTTTGATCCATTTTAGAGCTAGTGGCACGCACCAACAGCTTCCCCATCCTTCAAGCTTTCCAACGCCGCAAACGGGGAGCAATTCCGAGCCGTAACGAAGATTCTAGGCCCCACGTAAGTTAGAGAAAAATGTCTTCTGCATCGGACCGACCCACTCTGGGTCGGTCGGAAGCTCCTGGAGCAGAAATTTGTCTCTGCATCGGACCGACCCACTCTGGGTCGGTCGGAAGCTCCTGGAGCAGAAATTTGTCTCTGCATCGAACCGACCCAATGGACCGACCCACACTGGGTCGGTCGGAACTTAAAAATTGTCACGTGCCTCGTCTCCAGAAGGTCGACCGACCCACGGGACCGACCCACTGTGGGTCGGTCGGACGCGGAAATTTCTATACTTATGCTAGTTTTGAGGTTTTTTCACTCACTTTTCACTTCTACACACCAAAATACCTAAACAAGGAGAGAGAGAGAGAGGCGATTTTGAGGGAGAAAAGAATAAGAAGAAGAAGAGAAGGAAGAGGAAGAAGAGAGCTCACCTTCTCCAAGCTCAACCACCTTCAATAATGGCTTTCTCTCTCTCTCTCTCTCTCTCTCTCTCTCTCTTTTATGTATCTCTATGGCTGAGTAGAACTATTTAACACTTGGGATGGGGATTTGAACTTGAATCCTTCAACTAGCTTGTAAACCCTTAGTTCATTAATTATGATTGTTTTCTCTCTCTTGCTCATTTAATGCTTTAACTTGATCAATTATGGCATTTATGGTGATTCCCAACAACATAAGACTTTGAGTTGGGGGTTGTGACCTAGAGGAGAGAGAAACCCTAGATTGTGCTAGCTTGATTAGTTGGTGAAATTTGGGGCTATTTATGTGGACTTGCAATTAATGCTATCTAGTGATTTGAACTCCTCTTGATTTGAGAGTTGAGAGTATCTAGGTAAGAGTTGGCCCTTCCATGATTTGGAAGGTCGTTACATTAGTCCTAATAGACAATTTGAGTGAAATGGGTTTATGAGTGAAGTTAGAGTGTATTTAGGTGAGAATAACCATCCTAGGGTGCTTCCCATCCAAAACCCTTAACAACCAATTTTAGTTTCTATAGTTAAGTTGCAGTTTTTCTTAAACAAAATCACTAAGCTTGCCGCCGGCTAAACCCCCCTTTTTACTCATTTATTGTCCCGTTACCGAATACCGAAACTAGGGAGCAGATACTCAATTTCCTGGTGGAACGACACTCGTTATTTACTACTTCGATTGGGTCCACTTGCCCATATTTTGTGATATTGATCTGCATATATACATATTTCCTATGACACCAAGTTCAAAGCTAAGGGGGGATGTAGAAATTTATCGCATTGCCAACCAGATTCATTCGATCAATAAGAAGCAACTGAATCGTTTAAGAGTTGGTTGGTACCTCCCAAGTACAAAAAATGGGAGGTCAGTTCTATAAGAGCCCAATGATCTGTCTAGAATTTAATTGAATTTCCATTGCTTAGAACCTAACAAGAACCCTTTTGGATAAAAGAAACCCATTTTCTAGGTTACTGCACAACGGTTCGTGTCAGGGTTGGGATATCTCCTGAGACAAATGTTATGACAAAATCTTTTAGGATTAGAAACCAGATCCCAAACCAATTTACCAAAGCAAGCTATGTTCTTTGACCTAGCTTTTTGAGGCCAAGTCCTTCATTCTCCTTTGTCTTGCATAATTGATCCCATAGATGATATGTAATCTTCGAACAGTCGAATCATGGCCCCATATGAAATCGCGACATAACCAATCAATTTCATTACAAATTTTGATAGGGAGAATCTGGCACTACATCATGTGAACTGGAATTGAGGAGATAGAACTTTTTGCAAGACATATTCTACTTGCAAGAGAAAGTGTCTTGAATTTCCATCCAGCTAACAAATTTTAGAAATAAGCAGATCTTGAGAAGGGTTGTTATATCATCCTTGTTGAAGGGAAATCCCAAGGTATTTTTTGAAGTCTCTAGTGACTGGCATCCAAGCCTCTGTGGTTAAAATTTGAGCTCTTTTCTGACTGAGATTTTTTGACAGAAAAATAGACGTTTTCTCGTAGCTAACTACTTGACCAGAGGCATCACAAACTTCATTCAAGCAATCACGCATACCAAGGACTTGATTTGGAGTTGCAATACCAAACAATACCAGGTCATCAAAAACAGTGGGAAATAAGGGTACCAGCCCGACCCATTGAGAGGGGTTTTCAATCTTTCCTTGATACTGACACATTTATCAATTGGGATAGGCGTTCAAGGCAAAGGACAACAATAGAAGGGGATAACGAATTCCCTTGATGAATACCATGACCAGCTTGGAAAGATTGGGAGAGACTTCCATTCCAACTCATCTAGAAAGATGATGAAGTGATACAGCTCATGATGAGGGATCTGAGAGGAACCAGAATATCCAGACTCATAAGAGTATCCGCAATGAACTTCCAGCACAACCGGTCATACGCTTTTGCTAAATCGGTTTTCTTGACTAAATACTCAGTCTTTGCCTTAATTAGTAGAATGCATCAAATGCAAAGCCTCATGAACTAGAACAATATTGTCAAAGATAATTTAACCAGAGACAATACTAGACTGGGCAGTCGAAACCCAATGAGGCAGAAGGGTTTTGAGTATGTTAGCAATTGTCTTGGCTAGGATCTTTTACTGAACTTGGCAGAGGGAAATAGGCCTAAGCTGATTGACAGAAGTAGGCTGATCCACGGAGAATGATTTGGTTAAGTTTGGGGTCTATAGCCTTAGCTTCGGAAGCACCTTGAACAAAGCAAGCACGTCTGGGCAATGTGGTCAAAAGCCAAGGATTTGTAAGCTTTCATACTATGCAAGGCCATAATAACCTCTTCCAAAGATACTGGCTTGGAAAGGTTTACAACAGCTTCGGCTAGAAGCGGTCGAAAAACATAACCTTCCATATAATGAAGATTTTCGTCATTATTCTCCTGATAATTTCATAAAATGGTCTATGATAAGGTTGCACAAATCTTCCTCCCTAATAACACAGAAAGCTCTCGTCACTTTAGAGATGTAGTTTTTCAATCAACTATCTTAAGCTTATAACCTCTTAAGTCTAAAACACTCATACTTTTTTTAGAAACTAAAATACTGATATTTTTTTACTAACCTACTGATATATTTTTTAGAAACTAAAATAGTGATCGTTGACGTCAATAAATTTTTCTTATCTAGTGATTTTATTTTTTGTTGAAGTGGATTTTGCCCGTCAGTCTTCGGAGAACTTTAAATTTAACTTCCACCGCGTCTTAGTTGTTTTAGGCCTCATTCTTTTGTCCAACATTCAGCTGGTTTATACTCCCTCCGTCCTGAATTGACCGTCCTGTTTGCTTTATGACACGTTTTTCCACTTCAATATTAAGCATGTAAGATAAAATAATTTTATAAAACTAAATTTTGTAACATATAGTTTATCATGTAAGGAATCATATGCAAAACTTAAATTTTCAAAATTAATTTATCTTATATGTTAAAAATTGAAGTCAAACGACATGTCCAAATAGTAAACAAGACGGTCAATTCAGGACGGAGGGAGTATATTATCAGTTAGATTGATCAACTCAACTCATTCTTTTAAAATCAACTATCAGTCAATATCAACTATCAGCTAGTAACTACTTAAACTCAAATTATCTCACATATTTAGCTAATTTAACATGTTTGACTATGTTCACCGGCTCTGATATAGACAAAATAATGGGGCCTTATTTAGTTAATTACCGTTTCTCTGATTTGTACATGTTGTTGATCAGTTGGATTCCTTCTCCCTCCTGCTTTCCCCTTCCAGGAGCCCCGGCCCGCGTACTTCTGCGTTGTCTTTCCGCGATTCTGTCGATGTCATCATATGCTTAGTTCATCACGGAGACTCTACTCGAATAGACCGAACTATCAATTGTGCATCGGGTGGGTGTAGCTGAGAGGAGCAGACATGAAGATCACAGCTCTTTTAGTTCTGAAAATCTCTTCAACAGATGAAGACCCAGTGGTCCTGGCTAACGCCTCTGACGTTAGTCACTTTGGGTACTTCCAGAGATCCAGCGTTAAGGAGTTTCTCGTCTTCGTCTCTCGTACCGTCGCCAAGCGTACTCAGCCTGGCCAACGTCAATCAGTTCAGCATGAAGGTTCCCCTTTTTTTTTCCTCTCTTAACCATCCTTTATGTACCTTTCCTTATTAGTAATCATAAGGGTTTCAATCTTAGTCTCACCTGCTCATGAATTACTTAAGTTTTATCATTTAATTTGCGGACCGACTGCTGTCATCTGGTTAGTTCGTTGACTCAACTAGCTAGAGATTTGCCGAATGTGTGATGCGAAAACTTACTACTTGATCTTGACAATTGAGGCATTGAGCAATCGCAAACTATTTGGATGTTTCGCTTACATCGATAGAAAATCTTTTTTTCTGTTTAGATCAGTAACTTTCCATCGGATTATGGTGACTAGGGTTTCACTGCTTTGTAAACTGCTAAATAATTTTATTTCAAACAACTTCCCCTTCTAGTTATAAAGTTTGATGAACCCGCGATTAGTAATGATTCCCGTGCATCTCTTTAGAAACTTGTGACATTTTGAGGATAAAAGCCATATTGTGTGCGCCTGTTTCTTATCTCATTTAGCTAACATATTGTTCTTTAATTGATAGTCCTTCTTGCTGGTTTTCTGTTCTTGTATGGCAAACCTCTTTTCCTGCTTGATTCTTGTGCTTGATTTCTCTTGGAAATACAGTTGTGGTATAAATCCTTCAGTATTATCTTCTTATCGGCAGAATATAAGGTGCATTCCTACAACAGAGGTGGTCTTTGTGTCATTGGATTTATGGATGATCACTATCCAGTTCGCAGTGCATTTTCACTTCTTAACCAGGTTCGTGGTCTAATAGTAAGCAGATAGAATAAGGAAACATCATGTTGCTGCTACCATTAGTGTTGTCACAATAAATTTGTTGTCACTTGCTGATATTCTTTTCAGGTGTTGGATGAGTACCAAAAGAGTTTTGGTGAATCATGGAGGAATGTGAGGGCAGACAGTACCCAACCATGGCCTTACTTGAGTGAAGCTCTTACCAAATATCAAGTAATTCTTTCTTTGCTTAAACAATTTCAGTTTTTTCTATGAATAAATTACAGACGCTGAACTTGTGTCTGACTGTGTCCCACTGAGCCATAGGGTTAACGAATGTAAATTCCATTTTGCTCTGTTTTCATTTCACAGGATCCCGCTGAAGCAGATAAGCTGCTCAAAATTCAAAGAGAGCTGGATGAAACCAAGATTATTCTTGTAAGAATCTTGTGCTTGGATTTCCAGTTTGTTACCAGTAGTTTACACTCAATGCGTGCTAATTAACATTGTTGTCGTATTCGAATGAAATTCCTAGACAATGCTCATGAGAACACGGAAAAAGGATATATATATATATATATATAGAGCATTAGGTTTGATAAGCATAATTGTGATGATATTTATAAAAGCGAAAAATGTCTTTTGCTGAATTTTTAGCCTAGAAGTTTGATGTTCTGAGCTGAAATTTGTATTAGGAATCTGACCACCCTTGTTTACAGGTTCAGTTGCGGGGTTTGAAATGTCTCTTACAATGTTTCTTTCTCTTTCCTGAAATTTTCAGCATAAAACAATTGATAGCGTGCTAGCTAGAGGTGAGAGGTTGGACAGCCTAGTTGAGAAGAGCTCTGATCTTAGTGCCGCATCTCAGGTAATTGATGACTTTCCGTTCTGCAACTGCAGTCTTACCTTCACCTACTGTTTAGCAATGTTTTGTGGTGGAATTTTCTTGTTGATATATGATACTTGCCATCGTACTACCAGGATTTTTCGGGTTCTCTGTTTTCTGTGAACATTGAGTAGTTTGTAGATAGTTAAACTGCTGCTTGTGTGATAAAGAGACTGCTAAGGTTGTGAAATTGCTCTACTGTAGCTTTTTAGGGCTTAACTGATGGAGAGTATTTTGATGCTCTTTGCTTTGGCAGATGTTCTACAAGCAGGCGAAAAAAACCAACCAGTGTTGCAGCATGTTGTAATTGTCTTATTTCTTCTCATCTGAAAAGCACCTAAATGGCTAGTGGGTAAGCTCGCCACTGCTCCTATGGCTACTGGAGATTCAAATTGTTAGCAAGGGGAAGAAATATGGGATCACTAGAGTCTCAAGCTATCTATACTGTTGATATCACATTGGACATTTATATGTTCAGTAAGATAAAGTTCTTTTTTTTCGTCTTGTGGAGATGTTTGATTGTAATATTTTCATGGTGTGATGATCAAATGCTCAAGGTTGTTCTAATCCATACCGTGTGTTGTATCATGTACACTGGAAACTTCATGTCATGTGTATTCCATTGGAAAACTCACGAATTAAATCAAACCCAGAGGTCTTGATATGGTCGTACACAGAGTATGGTGCGAAAAAGAGTCATTGCATTTCTTTCGTTTGAGCTCTCATTCAAAGTTCAATATAATAACCAAAGTCTCCTAATTCGTATGAATCTGGGTATTGGCTGGCTGCTGTAATTCAGTACAGATTTGTTAGTCTTGCCTCTGTTAACGTAGAACAAATAGGCTACGAATGTATATTGTATTTGCTTGTGTTTCAGGGTTTACAGTACTTGTATATATATACCCAACTAACTGGACCTATAGTAAGTGGGCTGTAACCAGTAGACAAATATAACTGGGCCTATTACATGTTATGGGCTTTTATTCCCCCTCGTTCCAAACTACTGGTTAGAGGGAGTTGGGAACGGAATCTATCAAACAAGACATTGGAGAGAGGCTTTGTCAGAGCATCTGCAAGTTGGTCCCGAGCAGGAAGATGCACCACTTTGAAGCTCCCGTTTTTGACCCGTTCTCTCACAAAAAAGAAATCAATCGCAACATGTTTCATCCGCGTATGAAAGACTGGATTTTTCGCCAGGTATGTGGCTCCAACATTATCACAAAGCAAAGACGGGGGCTTGGAGATCGGAAACCCTAATTCTTGAAAGAGATGTAAAATCCAGAGAGTTTCCGCTGTTGCATTTGCGATTGCTTTAAATTCAGCTTCGGTAGAAGATCTGGCCACTGACTGCTGTTTCTTTGAACTCCAGGAGAGTAATTTGTCACCGCAGTAGATGAGGAAACCAGATGTGGAGCGGCGGTCCAAGGTGGAGCCAGCCCAATCCGCATCGGAGAAGACTCGGATGGGACCCAGCGGGGTACATGGTATGTAAAACCCTAAATCCTTTGTTCCATTTAAGTACCGTAAAACTCGTTTCACTGCTTGCCAATGTATGATGCGTGGTTCATGCATGAACTGACATACTTTACTGACTGCGTATTGTATGTCTGGTCGAGTTAGGGCAAGATACTGTAGTGAACCCACAACACTTCTGTATTGTGTAGCATTAGGATGAAGAGGGGAATCTGTGGTAGCTAGATTAGCCGTGGGACTCATAGGGTTAGAAATAGGTTTAGCAGTGAGCATGTTTGTGGAGCTGAGAAGTTTAGTGATGTACTGAGTTTGTTTTAGAAGGAGACCGGAGGAAGTGCGAGAAGCAGACACCCCTAGGAAGAAAGAGAGATCTCCCAGGTCCTTGACAGGAAATTTAAGGGAGAGTTGGTGCTTAAGCTTTGTGAGGAGAGAAGGAGAGTTTGCAGTGATGAGAATATCATCCACATACACGAGAACATAGGCTGTGTCATTTCTGGAGTGAAAAATAAACAGAGAGGGGTCTTTAGCAGAGGCAGTGAAACCCAGATCCAAAAGAGCAGAGCTTAGAGTGGAAAACCAAGCCCTTGGGGACTGTTTTAACCCATAAAGGGCTTTCCTGAGTTTACAGATGTGGGTAGGATTATTAGGGTCAAAAACCTGGTGGTTGACGAACAAACACCTCCTCCTCAATATCACCATTCAAAAACGCATTTTGGATATCCAGTTGTTGTATAGGCCACCCAAGAGAGACAACAAGAGAAAATAACCCTAATAGTGACAACCTTCACCACAGGGCTATAGGTTTCTGTATAATCAACACCCTCATTCTGTTTGAAACCCTGGGCCACCAAACGGGCCTTTCTTCTCTCAATAGTTCCTGTAGATGTCTTTTTCGTTTTCAGAATCCACTTGACCCCTAGAACATTAACCCCAGAGTGAGGAGGAACCAAAACCCAGGTTCCATTCCGTAGTAAAGCATTGTACTCCTGTTCAATAGCAGCCCTCCATTGAGGATATTTCTGTGCCTCTGTGAAACTGGGTTCCTCTGGGATAGGGTCTGAAGAGACATCAGTAGCATTCACCCAAGGAATAGTACCATCTGTCCTAACCAAAGGTCTGTAGATGTTATTTCTGGCACGTGTGACCATGTGATGAGTGTTTGAGGTGGGGGTGTAGGTGAAGTAGGTGAGGTAGTGGACAGGTTGTCTGGCAATGTGGGTTGAGGTTGTGGGGTAGGTGATGTAGATGGAGTGTGTAGGGCTGGAGGGTCAGAGGTGTTAGGTATGATAACTGGGACTGTGACTGTAGTGGGTGGTGAAAGGATTGGTTTTGTAGTTTGTGGTGGGTGCTTCATAGGAAAAGAGTGTTCATCAAAACGAACATCCCTACTGATGTAGTATTTGCCAGTGTGTAAACATAGACAGATGTAGCCAGTTTGATTTGGTGAGTAGCCAAGAAAGACACAAGGAGAAGACCTGAAGCAAGTTTGTGTGTATTGTGTGGTCTGAGGTTAGGCCAGCAGGAGCACCCAAAGACCCTTAGAAAAGTATAGTCAGGTTTGGTATGAAAAAGTGTTTCATAAGGTGTAGAATAGCATAATAGCTTGGTTGGGGTTCTGTTGGACAGAAAGACAGCAGTCTTAAATGCAAAGGTCCAATAGGAAAAGGGGAGGCCAGAGTGAGATAGTAAAGACAAGTCCTTATCCTGAACAAATCTGTTCCTTATTTCCACTGCCCCATTCTGTTGATGAGAATAGGGGCAAGTAAACCGATGGTAAATTCCAAATTTTATCAGTGAGAGGTTTTAGAGCCCTGAACTCTCCACCATTGTCAGTTTGAATGGCTATGATAGAGGTGTTGAAAAAGTTTTTCACAAGTCTTAGAAAAACATTAAAAATCTGATACACATCAGACTTTTTAGCCATAGGAATCAACCAAACAAACTTGGAAAAATCATCCACAAGTAATAAGAAGTATCTCATATTATCAACAGAAGTAACAAAAGATGGTCCCCACACATCCATGTAAACCAGCTCAAAGGGTTTAGTAGAAACAGACGAACTAGAATAATGAGGGAAAGCATGTAATTTGCCTTGACAACAGGCAGAGCAAAAAACATTAGTGTTTCTGCCCAAAACAGGCAAGTTATTATTTGAGAGAAGTTTTTGTGTAATAACAGCAGAGGGATGTCCAAAACGCTGGTGCCAAGTGTGGGATGTAGCTTTAGCTCCTGGTAGGGCAGTAGTGTGGTGAAGAGTGGGAAATGAGCTGGGAAAAACATAGACTCCCCCTTTAACTGGCCCTTCAAGAATGAGGTTGTGAGTTGCCATGTCCTTCAAAAGAAAATGAGTAGAGTAAAACTCAAAATATACATTGTTGTCTGTACAGAATTGCTGAACAGAGATCAAATTCTTATTGAGAGAAGGACTGTGTAAAATGTGTTTGAGGAAGAAGTCACGGTTTGGATGGGAAATAGAACCTGAGCCATAGCTGGAAATAGGTAAGGCTGACCCATCCCCTAGAGCAACAGTGTCTGGTCCAGTATAGTCATTGGCAGTGAGGTTGAGGCGAGAGAAATCCCCTGTAAAATGATGAGAAGCAGCAGTATCTGGTAACCATTCTGATGGTGTGTAATTTGATGTAGCATTGGCAGAGAATGAGGGGGGAGGGGGTGGCTGGTGAGTATGGCTATAGCGAAAATAACACACAGCAGCCACATGACCTTTCTTCTGGCAAATTTGGCATGACGGTCTTGTGTCTGGTTGACCGTTGAACAACATTGTTCCTCTACCAGAGGATTTGTATTGTCCTGAATTAGACTGACCCGAATTACCACGTCCTCTTCCATAGGAATTAGAGCTATTCTGCTGATATGACTGAGAATAGTTGCTCTTATTCTGGTTCCCTCTTCCCTTGCCATTAGATTTCCCTTTGTATCCCCCAGTGGTGGTGTTTGCTTCAGTGGCATTTAAGCAAACACCTTCTGTGACCCCCTTGTTTTTCTGTTTCAAAACATCCTCATAGGTGAGAAGACTATGATATATCTGTTGAGGTGTGGAGGGGGTATGACGAGTGATGATATTAGTGACCAGAGAGTCATACTCATCAGGTAATCCCCTTAGAATGAAACTTTGAAATTCCATGTTGGACACTGTATGGCCAGTAGTAGCAAGGGATGAGCAGAGAGATCTAGCTCTATTGTAATAGCTAGTGATGTCCTCGTCCCCTTTCTTTGACAGATTGGACAATTTCAGATGCAATTGCCCTATACAGGCAGCAGTCTGAGCAGCAAAAGTATTGTGTAGTTCTTCCCAAACTGATGCAGAAGTACATAGATCTATAACTTGTGCGGCTATTTGAGGGGAAAGGGAAACTAGAAGAACACTCAGAATGAGTTGATCTTGCTGGATCCATTTGATGTATTCAGGATTTGATTTGTTATCAACAATTGGGGCGGGACAAGGGTGGGATCCATCAAGGAATTTGTATAGATCATTTCCCTTAAGGAATGGTAATATCATACCTTTCCACAGGCGGAAGTTGTCTTGAGTTAGTTTGACAAAATTTGCTGCAGCTGAAACAATAGATTGTGAACTTCCTGACTGAACCGTTGTGTGAATTGTGACAGGTGCATTTCCCCCGCCACTGTTGGTGTTGACGCTTGGTGTGTGGGAATCAATCGACGGTGTTTCACCATCCATGGAAGCGTTCCCAGGGAGATGATCGTGAGATCAGATGGCTCTTGATACCATGTTAACGTAGAACAAATAGGCTACGAATGTATATTGTATTTGCTTGTGTTTCAGGGTTTACAGTACTTGTATATATATACCCAACTAACTGGACCTATAGTAAGTGGGCTGTAACCAGTAGACAAATATAACTGGGCCTATTACATGTCATGGGCTTTTAGCCTCAACATATTCAAGATTTCTCGCTCTTTGCTCTTGCAGCTGCTGTGATCAAATGAATCAACCCATGATCATTTTAATTTGTGTCCATACTCGATCTGCTACTTTGATGTGTAAATACAGCACCATGTGCTCCAGAGTTGGCAATGGATGCTTCTGCACATGTTATCTCTGCAGCAATTTGTCTTCTTCCGTAACCGAGTATGCTAAGTTATGTTCGACCTTAATTTTCTCTTCTAATAGCACTTCAGTTGTCGCTTTGTCGTATTGTCCTGTGGATCAGCTTATACATGTAAGATCTCTAGCAGCTCCAGTCTTGGTTGGTTCCCATTTCCCTCAACTGCCAGATGACCAGATCTGAATAAGAAACGAATTCGTCTTCTGTACCCTTTTCCTCTCATTATTGAGTGATCTTTTTATTATTTTTAATCAGCAGCCTTTTATGTTAACTTGACAAAACTGCTTTTCTCCCCCATTGTCGTGATCGCATATAGCCATTTCTATCACTAATTGAGACGATTGTCTATGACGAACTGCATAAAAAAATGATTCAGTATACATATAACCACAGAAGTATATTGTCCAAGTGAGTGTGTGTGAGATCCAACACTGCCCTAGACCCTCAATTGAGATTTCACATCCAACATCATTACAGAAAAAAGTAAAAGAGGTAACAAAGACGAGTTATCGCTCAGATAAGATAACCAGCTCAACAAATGATCATCTCCAGTGTGAGCTATCCAAAAACAAATTTGAGAACTCGCCCTAATACAAAATGAAAACATACTTTACTTTTTTCTTTCTCTAATCCAACTCTGCTACAACTGTTGTTTACCAATCTCTTCAATCTTCCTAACCACTTCCTTGACACGTGGTCTAAAAGATGGTGAAGGTGAGCAACAAGCAATCGCCAGCTGAACCACCTTAAGAACTCGCTCTTCTGTAACCATGACCGGCTGCCCATCACCCCCTTCTCCCCGACGACCCACGAGCAGATTGGGATGGTACAGTTCTGATATTCTATGGTGTAGAATCGAGCTCCGTACAGCATTCGGAAGATATGGATCTTCTGAACCTTTACGATCCAGACAAATGGGTTCTTTCCCTGTTAGTAACTCCAACAAGATGACTCCAAGACTGTAGATATCAGTTGCTTCACAGACGTGCTTTATCTTCATTAATTCAGGTGCTTTGTAGCCTTGTGAAGCGGATGCATCCAGCATTTCCTGTCCTGATGATGGGTTTAGTAAGAGATGTAAACCATAGTCGGATACGTATGGTGTGAGTCTTTCATCTAATAGTATGTTGCGTGACTTTAGGTTGCCGTGGATGATAGGGGGTTGTGATTCCGTGTGCAGGTTTTCAAGTCCTTTGGCGATGCCATGGGCGATTCTGTACACAATTTCCCACCTCTGGGATCCAAAATCTCCATCTGCAAAAAAAAAAAAAAATCACAACGCAATAGTTCTAGTAAGAATTAATCCCAGAAGCTATTCTACTGGCTTGCTGTGTTGTATTAGCAAGTTGATTTGAAGTGTCTCTGAGAGGTAATGACATCTCATTTCCTCACTTCCAGTCCATGAATACAAAAACAATGCAAATTCCACAGCAGGGCAAGGTTTTGAATGAATATTTTATTTAATCTTCCATAACATAACAAACGAATTTAGTACGTACGATGACACATTGCAGGCTAAATTTTAGACATGCTTCCCACTTCTTAGTAGATCAAAATATTATCGCATACATTCTACCGCAAATCCAAAGGGGAAGACGTGAGGAAAGAAAATAAAAACAGAGGTGGAATAGGCATACTTATTACTTAGACAATGAGAAAGTGGAAAACGAGTAACAAAGAACAGAGTCAAACAGCCAGCTAGCTTTGCCACATGAGTGGCCGCCCATTAATGTCACTGATTGTGATTGAATAATTTTATGTTTGAGTGAGGGGCCTAAGGAAGAAAGATAGAGACGGATCTTAAGAGTGATTGCTCATTAGAATGAGCAAAAAAAGAATCTGACCATAACCGGTGGAAATCAGATCAGGGTACCCCCATCCACCTCAACTTAATGCTATAGCTGGCAAAAGAAAGAAAGCCTTCACTGAAATTTCTGAAGGTTATTGCTAGTGCAAGTAATAATAAGTAATGATCCAACTAGAAAATACCACATTAGATAGCATTTCGTTTTCCCTACATACAAGGTTTTCAACATATGATCTGGATGGATGATGACTGTAAGGTTACTACTCTGTACTTCGGTTTCTTTTATTGTCATCTCGTGGTTTGGTTGTATCGATCTATTGATCAGATTTCAAAAAGGTAGCATAACATCCACCCCCACTTCTCAGAAACTGTCTATTTCCACTCTAAATATGGGGGGACAAAAGAAAGGCTTATGTCAAGAGGCACATAGGGCATCACCATTGTTATCATCATCTATCTACCATCCTTTTTCTTCTGTTATTAGAAAAAAAAAGGTCAGAAGATCAGTGGCTGGATGCAGATACCAAATTGGCCAAACTGAAATGAGACATTTTTGCCCATTTGCCAGCAAGATCAGTTAAAAGTGTAGAGGAAGGCTAAACCTATGGAAGAGAAAATGGTATACGGCATAAGATACCACCATTCAAGTGGGAATTAAACTAATCAAACCCACCTACCAATTGCATAATCAGATACGAAGCAACAAAGCACACGCGAAATCATGTTTCTTAATTCTTAAGTCGACAACAATGGTTGGTTGGAA
This sequence comes from Limonium bicolor, assembly GCA_023374045.1. Classification (NCBI taxonomy): domain Eukaryota; kingdom Viridiplantae; phylum Streptophyta; class Magnoliopsida; order Caryophyllales; family Plumbaginaceae; genus Limonium; species Limonium bicolor. Next base: position 88,797,172 of record CM041779.1, on the reverse strand, counting down.
AAGAGAAAAAGGCAATAGTAGTAGTAGAAGAAGACAAGTATCTGCTACTTTTTTCTTTCTTTTCTTACCTCGAATGAACTGAGCGAGATTGCCCTGTCCATAAAAGGGATACACAAGCAGCTTTTCCCCTCTGGGACCCACGTACACTGCACTCAGCGGGACGAGATTCTCCCCTCTAATGCCACCAATCTCACGCGCCGCTGTTTCCACTTGCTCCGCCGCTGCGCAACACGCCGGTCTAAGGAATCTCAGCAGCAGAACCGTCGATTCTCTGCTGCTCCCCTCTGGTAACAGTCTCGCCTGGTACAGCGTCCCATAGCTCGATTTCCCAATCACTTCCCCAGGGGCGTCGAGGATGTCTGAGATTGTGAGATCTTCACCGCCTTGGAACCGGATTAGCTCTTCTCCGCCTCTTCTTCCACCGCTGACACCACAATGTTCCCTAGGGTAGGCACCAAGATCTTCTCCGCTTGTTGTGCGGTTGAAGCTGTGCCGTCTTCTCCGGCCGGCTCGGCTACAGGACCGGAAGAGCAGGAAGCAGAGAATGAAGAGGAATAAGAGCGCTGTTACTGGTAGGAGAATGACGAGTAATTTGTGCTTATTGTCGTTTCGAATGCTCTCGCCGTTTTTCATTGCTGTTCTTCACATTGCAACATTTTTCTTCTATTAAAATTTTTTGTCTAGCTTTGCTTGTCGTTATCAACGTCTGGGATGAGGACGCTTCTCCTTGGGAAGGGGCTCTCGAGACAGACAGGAGGATCTGGAAATTGAGTGGTGGTGGGCAGAAGAGATGGATTATGGCGGGAGAAGAGATAGATTTGTGTATTGAATGTGTACCTCCGACTCGTCTCTTGTCTCTTTCTATGAAATAATCTGCGCATGGAAGAAAGGAAACTGCAATTTGTCTCTAATGTCAGTAGCTAAAAGAAATCTTGCAGCTCATCTCGTCTTCCTTCCTGGGAGAGAGTGCGCAGAGGAGTCAAAGCGCAGAGAAAGAGAAAAAGAAGAGAGATAATTAAAGAGACTTGTCTTCCTCTTCTTAGGAGTTGAGGATACAGTATAAAAGTGGTGCTGTGCTGCTGTACAGCTGAGCTGTGTGGCGTGTAATATTGTGTGTACTAGTATATGCTAGAGTAATGTTTTGGTATGCCGTATGGGGGGAGAGGACAAGAAAACAGAGTAAACTTATTACGGTGCGTTTGGTTTGGCGAGATAAACGCCAACACGATGGGTTTTTTCCCTCTCCTACTAATCATTGGATATTCATGAGTACCGCTTTTTGTTTTTCGGAACCAGATAACTGCTTAATGTATAGCTTTGTTCAATGTACCGTTACTAAAGTGAGTAGTAGAGTAACTTTAGTTGCTGATTCTATCCCTAAGGTAGGGTTTAGTAGTGCTAGGTGTTTCACCCCGTTGTCTTGCCTTCCTGATGTAACAGGAGATCCGTGGATGACGATTTGGCTTTGAACTGAATAGAGTATTATCCATTTCTGATAAAAAAAAAACAACGCGAATTCGAACATGGTGTAAGTGTGGCGATGAGTATTTTTGTTTTTTGTCACTTATTTTGTCTTTTTGTGCTTTATATTTTTATAAAACTTTAAAATGTTGTATTTTATTATATATAAGTCCAAATAATATAAATTTTATACCATTGTTTATCATTTTTCGTACTTTTCAAAACAAGTATGCATCATGGATATGTTTTGGTAATTTTTTTTATTTTTTATTTTTTGTATGTACATATTTTTTAAGATTAATTTTGAATCTTAAGTTTAAGAAAAGTGAATCAAATATTGTTAAAAAGTGAATCGAAGGTTGTTAAAAAGTGAATCAAAGAGTTGCGTAAAAGTGAACAAGAGGTTTTTAAAAAGTGAATTTCATAAACTGTGATTGTTTAACTAGAGTGATTCTGATTGTTTGACTAGCGTGAATTAGAGGTTTTAAAAATGTGAATAAAGTGAATCAGAGTAATAAGAAAGTGAATCTCGTAAGTGTAGAATGTTTAACTAAAGTGATTAAGAAGTCTAAGAAATGTGAATCAAAGGTTTTTATAAAGTGAATCATGCGTTTCCGAAAAGTGAATCAAAAGTTTAAGAAAAGTGATCCTCGTAAATAAAGATTGTTTAACTAAAGTAAATAAGAGGTTTAAGAAAAGTGAATCAGAGGTTTAAGAAAAATGAATCAAAGGGGTTTTAAAGATGAATCAAAGGTTTAAGAAAAGTGAATATTTTGTTTAATACTAGTAAAACTTAATCCTAACACAAACTTATGTGAGAACGGTATGAACCTTTCATTTATTGAAAGTGAACCCTAAACCCTGCACTACAAACCATACAAATGTCTTCGACGTTTTTAACTTTCCTAGGATGCTTTTTAGAGTGTTTGAGATAAGATTCATTTTCTTAATGTATAAGGTTCATTTTATTGTTAAAGAAGATTCATTTTATTAATGAATAAAATTCACTTTAAAACTACGTAATATATACTCGTTATACAAACATAAAATTTTAAGTTTATCAAAACATATCCATGATACATCTTGTTTTAAAGAGCACGAAAAATAATGAACAATGATATAATTTATTTTATTTTTGCACTTATATTTTGTGAGTTATAACATTTTGAAAAAGTATATTTATTTCTCTCTCCTACTCACCTATTCTTCCCCGTATACTTGAGTTTCTGTTATTCCCTTTTTTTTTCTTCTCTTAATTTTAGTTAGACCAATAATATATTAACATGTGACATGAAGCCATACTAGAAGATGACTCCTTCTCCATGTTCTCCATACCGTAAAACAATGAATAAAACTCAAATAATAGCATTTATGAGATAATCTCATTAAAATATTAAGTCCAACAAATTTATATTTTTTTATCACACTTACTAAATTATTTTTTGTTGACTACGTTTAAACAGAACTTTTGATATTTAACCACTATACAAGTATTACTTAAAACAATTAATATTTTTAAGAATGAGTCAAATTGTTCAAAATTATACTAAATTTTTACTATGCATTCACACTTACAGTTTGTTCAGATATATATTTTTTGGATATAATAATTTATTTTTATTCACAAATATAAAAGATGTTTCTATATAAACTTATAATATGAACAAGATTTCCTTTACATATATGTTATAATGAATTATTAGTTTGCTGCATATTTCTTAGTTTTGAGTTTTGAAAACTATGATTTTCTTACGAGTTATCTTATTTTTGATTACCAAAAAGTTTATTTAAAATATATATACTTAATTATCATGCCAAATATATTTTGTGTAGCTTCTTTCAGATACAATTATAATGACTATTTATAAATGAATGTTTCTATCTATAACATTTGGTAAACTTATCAAAAAAATTGTGCATTTTCATCACACACTTCTCACATTGCAATATCATAAGTTTAAAATTCAACAAAAATACCAAATTGTAACAGCACATTACAAAAACATATAACTAACACCACTTGACCACATTAACAAAATCATATAAAGAATTAGAAACTCGTTTTTTAGAAGCATGCTTATTACGAAAAATATACAAATAATGGTATGTGTAAAATATAGTATGTTATATATATAGTTGATGAATGTAATATACAAATAATAGGCTCAAAAACTGCTGTTTATGTTGATTGTTTTGCAATCGCTCTAATATAGGTGGGTTCTTGTAACTCTTGTTAACTTGACTGTTAGGATATAATTTATTCACAAACTCCCCTTAGTTGTAGTTGGTTATTCCACTTGTTTAGCAAACATTGTGCTATGTAAATCAACTTTAATTTATTGTTGCATGAAAAACATTCATAATTGTTTTTGGTAATATAGTTAGTACATCTTTTCTATCATCAAAATCAGTTTACTAGTTATTCTAATGTCCTTGTGTTGCTTGGTGTTATATGGCTTTGTTATGGGCTTTCATAATATTAATTTATAAAAATATAAGATTTAGTAAAAATAATTTTATATAAGCACATGTTATTTCGTTTAATGTTGTTGGGTCGTTGTGTTGCTATTTTTCAACAATAATATTCTGTTTTAAAAAAACAATAATATTTGTTATCCACATAAGAATATTGTTCATTTTGCTTACTAGTATTGTTTTTTTTAGAAAGAGGGAACTTTATTGCTTACGGGAAACATTTTAGTGAGTACAACCATAAAATCCAAATCCTGAACAGTTGAATCAGATGTGGGTATATGAAATACCCCTAAAATTTTAGAATACGAATATTATAAAATTTATAAATATATGACATATATTGCAAGTATATTATATAGTTTATAAGTATGTTATATTATTTATAAGTATATTATATAGTATTTAATAAAGATGACTTGTTTTAATAAATAACCCTTTTTGAAAATAAGTTTGTTATGATTTTATAATGCAGTAGTAATTGAAGAGGGAAAAGTACGAGAATAAGGAAGAATAGAGCATCCGGTTCCATGTGCCTGGAAGGAACAGCTTAGAACAAAGGATATCGACCGGATCAGAGTGTGATCCGGCCGGATGGGTAATTAAATATCCCACTTATATGTAAATGCCAGCCTGGCAATTAAAAAGAAGGACAGGCTGGCAACTCTCGATTTGACAATGTAAAACACTATAAATAGGGGTTCAACCCCACAATAAAATACGTTCTCACATTCGAATTACATACTGTTGCATTATCTGCGCGATTCTCTCTCTCTCAAAGCTCGAGCACTCAGTAACAAGGTAACTCGATGAAGCACAAGGCCTAGCAGTAGAGTAGGGATTCGATTAGAGATTTAGATAGGAGCTTAGGGAATTTAGGAACTTACTATTTCATTTGGCGCCGTCTGTGGGAAACGAATGGCTCAAGATCTTTCTTGGCAACCACGAGTCCACCGGAGGTAACCTGATTTTGAGCGAAACAACGAAGCTTTGAAACTCTTGAGGTTGTGTCTTTTGCAGGAAAAAGCAAGGAAAATACGCGTGCAAGGATGGCTCCAAGAACAAGGAAGACACCCCGACCTGAGGGCGAGACCGATAACGTAAGAACAACCGAAAAACAGAACAGAAGCTGAAAACATGATCTCCAAGCAAGCGTTGGAGGAGATGCTGAAGAGCTTAGTCAGAACCATCGACGAAAGGATAGTGGAGGGGAATGAAGTTCTGCAGCAGGAGCTGATGCAGCGAGATGTAGAATACCAGAAGAAATGGGAGGACATGACTGAGGCGCTTGAATCGCTCAAGAATCGCGACTCCGAGGCGAGCAACAGCCGGAAAAAGAGCAGCTAGAGAAAACTCTGATCATCAGCGACGAGACTGAGGAAGATGATTCGATCGACATGACTCCTACCCCTTCTCGAGAAAATCAGGAAGGCAAAGCTTCCTCCTCACTTCGTTGCACCTGCAGTAGAAAAGTATGATGGAACGGGGGACCCTGCTCTTCACGTTCAGAAGTTTATGTTCGCAATGAACACACAGGGGATAAGTTCTCTCGCCCTCTGCAATTTGTTTCCGGGAACGTTGTCCAAAAGAGCGCTCGGGTGGATCTCAACAAGACCCCCGCAGTCGATCTCAAGTTTTAAGCAATTGACTGAGGAGTTTCAGCAATACTTTGCCGCAAGCAAAAAGATCAAGAAGGAAACGATAGAACTAATGGATCTCAAACAGAGGAAGGGGGAGACAGTGAAAGAATTCAGCGAGAGGTTTCATAAGCAGGTAGCAGAAATCGATGACATTGATGAAAAAATCCTAATCAAGGCTTTCGGAAACGGGCTAGCACAGCCAAGGCTCGCCGGGAAGATCGCGACAAAGCCCCAAAAACCCATGGAGAGCTAGCCGAAATGATTCATGAGTTTCTAAAGTCAGAGGTGGCGGAAAATAAGGCCAGAGATTTAGCAAATAGCTTCAAGCGGTTAACGACAAGAAAGGAGGATCGAATGGGAATGGCTCTTCCGGCAACATATCAGGAAGTTCATCGGGAGGAAGCTCAAGATACAAGCCTTACTACAAAGCTCCATCCCAGGCGCCTCAGTTTCAGAATGCCCGAGTTGCCGTTAAGATTGATCCAGGCAGGTATGCGGCGGCGGTCAAAGAAGGATATCTGCCTCCACCAAAGAAGCCTTATCCAGGGGAGATTCCGGTAGCCTTCTGTGAGTACCATGGCTGCAAAAGTCACAGAACCGCAAACTGCGCCACTCTGGCCAAGAGTTGAGGATCATCGAAGAGGACAAGAAGAGCAAGGAAAGCAGGCAGGCCAGCAGAAGCAATATGGCAGGCAAAATCAGTCCACCTCTCGAAATCACCAGGAGAAGAGATCCACCCTGAGCTTAATCACGGCAAATCAGTCGGTATGATCTCAGGTTTGTAAGAAGGTGGAGAAGTTTTTCGTTTCTCTGTGTTAGGTAAACCCAGTCACGCCAACAATAAAGCAAGGGCGGTGTAATTGAACTTTTTCTTTTCTTTTTAGAAAGACCTATGTTGTAAAAACCCCGGAATCTTCCGGTAATAAAAATCTAATAAACTTTTTCTCTTAAGCAAATTCTCAGGTCTCTTTTCAGAGGTAGGACCGTTGACCCCAAGCGAGAGAAAAAGACATATTCATGCGGTACATCAAGAGCTACCGGAAAGAAAAATTGCCAAGCGAGAGAATCTTCCCCAGATTTTCTTTACAGACGAAGACGAAGAAGGGGTGTTATACCCTCACAATGATCCACTGGTCATTCGGGCGCAAGTAAATGACAGGATGATGGAAGGAATCCTGATAGACAGCGGGGCTGGAGCGAATGTCATATCGGCCGAGGCAGTTAAAAAATTGGAGATTCCAGAAAGTAAGATTAAACCATATTCGGCGGTCCTGGAGGCTTCGTTGGGGGCGTTTCTACCAAGTCTTCAGGGAGCATAGACTTCACCTTAACATTGGGATTGGGAGACGACGAAGAACTGAAAAGCTCAATTCATTGTACCGGGACTTTCCGGATACAATATGTATCTTGGCAGGCCAGGGATTAATGCTTTCAAAGCAATATGCAGCACTCACCACCTGAAAATGAAGTATCTAACCAGGTCTGGAAAGGCGGTGACCATTAGTGGAAGTCAAAAGATGGCTCGGGTATGCGAAGTACGCATCATGGAGGGAATGCCGGAAGAAGAGATGGTCAAAACGGTGGGGTCGGAAAAGGAATTCAAGGGAAAGCTCCCTCTCCCGCCAGAGCCGGATCAAAGGCAGAAGACTGTGGAACCTCTAAAGAGTCACCACGAGAGGTACACTTAAAAACTGACCCTTCTAAATTTTTTAAAATAGGAAATGCGTTCGGCAGTGGGGAGCAAACTCACCTGATGAGATTCCTGGAAAAAAGAAGGGTAACTTTCGCCTGGAGCACGGACGAAATGCCAGGAGTAGATCCAAGCGTTATCCAGCAACCTGCGAGTGGATCCAAAGCACCCAGCCATCCGGCAAAGAAGAAGAATAATAGGAGAGGAAAGAGACTTTGCGGCACGTGCTGAAGTGCAAAAACTGCTTAAAGCCGGATTCATCAGGGAGGTGTCCTATCCCAAGTGGTTGGCTAATGTTGTGATGGTTAAAAAGTCAAATGGCAAATGGAGAATGTGTGTGGACTTCACAGACTTGAACAAAGCATGTCCTAAAGACTTTTACCCACTACCATCGATAGATAGACTGGTTGCTTCAACGGCTCAAAGCTCTGTCTTAAGTTTCTTGGATGCGTTTTCAGGATATAATCAAATAAGAATGAATGAGGGGATTCAGAAAAAACATCTTTTATTACCTCGGCCGGAACCTTTTGCTACAAGGTGATGCCTTTTGGATTAAAAAATGCGGGTGCAACCTTCCAAAGAATGATAGACAAAGTGTTCAAACAACAGTTAGCCCGGAATGTAGAGGCATATGTCGATGATATCGTGGTAAGAAGTAATTCCTGGGTACAACACATGGAAGATTTAAAAGAAACCTTTGACACCCTAGACAATTCCAAATCAAGCTGAATCCGGAAAAATGTGTATTTGGAGTTACAAAGGGGAAGTTCTTAGGCTTTATTCGGGCAAAGAGGGATTGAAGTGGATCCCGAAAAAACTCAGCAATCCTCGATCTGTCACCACCAAAGAACATTAAAGATGTGCAAGCATTGAACGGAAGGCTCACGGCTTTAGCAAGATTCTGCTCAAAACTCCAAGAAAAGTCAATACCATTTTTCAGCATTTTACGAAAAAACAGAAATTCCAGTGGAGTCAAGAGTGTATAGACGCCTTTGACAGGATCAAAGAGATGCTCAAAGAGTTGCCCAAGCTGGGTGTTCCGGCACCTGGTCAAGACTTGTATCTCTACCTCTCTGCCACAGATTGGGCGTAGCAGCTGTGTTAATAATGGAGGAGGAGAAAAAAGAGATACCAGTGTACTACACCGGAAAAATCCTAACTCCAGCGGAAAGCCGCTACACCAACATTGAAAAAATATTGTTTGCATTAGTCGTTGCATCCCGAAAGCTTCGGCCTTATTTTCAGTCACACCGATATTCGTTAGAACAAATTGGCCACTGAAACAGATAGCAAACAACCCAAACGCATCCGGGCGAATGGTTAGTTGGACCGTCGAGCTCACCCAGTACGAAATCCACTTCCTTCCTCGAACAGCCATAAAAGCACAGGCCTTGGCGGACTTCATAACCGAAAACCTTTGCCCAAGAAAAGAGAACCAACCAACCCGTACGTTATCCTAGTTGACGGAGCTCGATGCAAGACTGGAGGGGGCCGGAATAGTGGTCCAAACGCCGGATGGAAGAACTCTTAACTTTGCGTTCCGGCTGGAATTTGAAGTAACAAATAATGAAGCAGAATATGAAGCCCTCATACAGGGATTGGAGGTCGCCACTGCCTTAGGGGCAACAGGTTTTTTCTAATAAAACAGGGTTCATTTGTGTCTATAGAATTTTTATACATGCCCCCTAAAGGGGGAAGAGTGGGACTTACCTCTTTGTTTGTTATGCAGTTAGAAATATACTCAGACTCAATGCTAGGCGCGACAAAACGATAACATTACGAAGTCAAGGAGGAGAAGCTTGGAAAATACTGGCCAAAGTCCAAGAGACGAAGGCAAACTTTCAGAGATGTGAGTTAAGACATCTTCCTCGAGCAGAAAACATAGAGGCCGATGCGTTAGCTAAACTGGCCAGTATGGCCGAAAGAATGCCCAGTAAAGTCTGGATGGAAATAAAGGCAAACTCAAGTCTGAAGGAGATCCGAGTATGCACCATTGAATCAGACGCAATAGCCAAGTCTTGGATGGCACCCATTGTTGAGTACATACAAAGCGGAAACTTGCCACAAGATGAGAAGGAGCGGCAAAAACAAGGCGAAGGGCTGCATCTTTCTTTTAGAACAAGGACAGCTCTACAAAAGATCATTCGCAAGGCCAGCACTTAAGTGTGTTACCATAGAAGAAGGAGTAAGGCTCATGGAGGAGCTACATGAGGGGACCTGTGGGAACCACCAAGGAGAGAGGCAATAGTCCACAAGATCCTAAGGATGGGGTACTATTGGCCGAGGATGAGGGAATTTTCAAAAGAATACATACGGAAATGCATAAAATGTCAGGAACACGGCCACAAAATACATAGCCCCCATCCACACTGAAGCCATATTGTCCCCGATCCCATTTGCCATGTGGGGATTGGATATCGTTGGACCTTTTCCGGAAGCATCCCCCGGAAGATATAAATTCATTTATGTGGCCATTGATTACTTCACCAAATGGATAGAAGCCATGCCAACAGTATCCATTACCGCAAGAAAGTCACAAGATTTCATCTGGAAGTATGTAGTCTGCAGATTTGGGATCCCAAAAATAATAATAACAGACAATGGAACTCAGTTCAACTGTAAAAGCTTCCGGGAATTCTGTGAGAATGGAAGATTGACCTGAGATTCGCATCGGTCGCCCATCCACAAGCAAACGGCCAGGTAGAAAATGCGAATGGCAAATTGTCAAAGCTATAAAAAAGAAGTTGGACAGCAAAAAAGGGAGATGGGCAGAGTTGCTACCTCAGGTTCTCTGGTCCTACAGGACAACCGAAAAGGGCCCAACAGGGGAAACTCCATATAGGCTGACCTACGGTCTGGAGGCAATGTTCCGGCTGAAGTTATAGTCCCATCGATTAGATGGGAATCCTTTAATGAAGAAAACAACAATGAAGGGGTGAAAGACGGCCTTGACCTGCTTGAAGAAACCAGGACTATGGCCCAAGTCCGGATGGAAAGGGATAAAGCGAAAGTGGAAAGATTTTAACCAGAAAACAAGGGAAAGAGGCTTTGCTCCAGGTGAACTGGTCCTTCGAGAGGTAAAGCAACCAAAGAAGCTAGAGCCCCAATGGGAGGGACCATTTATAGTACAACGGCGAACAGGGCAAGCTTCATATCGTTTGAAAAATAGTGAAGGATACGAGTTGCCTCACTCATGGCATGCCGAGTGCCTCAAAAAGTTTTATGTATAAAAACGTTTCTTACAAAAAGTAATAAAATGAGGTATTCCTTTAAAGCAAATTTTTTAATGTACCATCCGGCCAGTGTGCCTACAGGCTATCATGCCTTGAAATGTACCATCCGGCCAGTGTGCCTACAGGCTATCATGCCTTGAAATGTACCATCCGGCCAGTGTGCCTACAGGCTATCATGCCTTGAAATGTACCATCCGGCCAGTGTGCCTACAGGCTATCATGCCTTGAAATGTACCATCCGGCCAGTGTGCCTACAGGCTATCATGCCTTGAAATGTACCATCCGGCCAGTGTGCCTACAGGCTATCATGCCTTGAAATGTACCATCCGGCCAGTGTGCCTACAGGCTATCATGCCTTGAAATGTACCATCCGGCCAGTGTGCCTACAGGCTATCATGCCTTGAAATGTACCATCCGGCCAGTGTGCCTACAGGCTATCATGCCTTGAAATGTACCATCCGGCCAGTGTGCCTACAGGCTATCATGCCTTGAAATGTACCATCCGGCCAGTGTGCCTACAGGCTATCATGCCTTGAAATGTACCATCCGGCCAGTGTGCCTACAGGCTATCATGCCTTGAAATGTACCACCCAGCCAGCATGCCTATAAAAACTAGGAATTTACTATTTCGTAAAAAGCTTAGAGCAAGGCATAATGATCTCCATATAAACAAAAGGGAGATCTACAAAGCATTTGGAAATCCGGTCGCTCCGGATAAAGCCAAATGAAGAGTGTATAAAACTAACTGTAAGGAAGTACTTAAAACATTTAAGGGATGCAAAAGAAATGGTAAAACGCCAAACATCACCAAAATAGTAATCCAAAATACAAATATACAAGATTCCTGTGCTAACAAATTGCTATCTAAAAAGCATCTATTCCTTAGCAGGCTTCTTTACAGCAGACTCTTTGGACACTCTCTGCAGAGTTAGATTTTCCAGCAGCTTGACGAAAGCCCGCAACCTCCTGGCGCAGGCCGCTAGGGGGAAGGAAAGAAGCTTGACCAGGCCCAAAGACTGTCTCACCAGGGATACGACCAAACTTCTCAAAGTCTTCAAGAAAGTTGCTCTTCCGGGCAACATTGTCAAACTCCAGCTCATTATACAGTCGTCATCCAGTACTTCCCCCCTCTTCAGGAAGTACTTGGAGATGGTTGACGACAAATGTTGGTAATCTTCCGGCTCTGAGAACCGAAAGCCTTTTTTAGATGGGCAATAACAGTTCCTTGTTTCTTCAACTCTTCTTGGGCCTGACGGGCGTAGGCTGTATGTTTGGCAAAGTCCCCCTCAAGCTGCAACACCTGAGCTCGGTAAAGATCGCGGTCAGAACCCGCGGCAGAAAGCTCCTCATTCAGCTTATCAATACGATCGCTGAGCTTCTCGACATGTCTTAAAAGACTTTCAGGATCTGTTTTTAAAAAGAAGAGGGGGAAAGGAAAGCAGAATCAGTAAGAATAAGGCATAAAGATAAAAGCGGCGGAAAAAAGACCAGTAAGACTCACCCTTGGCCGGAACCTTAGCACTTTCGGGTTGACGGAGGGCCATGGCCTCCTCTAAAGCTTTCACCTTCCCCTCCAGAGAAGCCTTCTCGGCCGCAAGAGCAGCTTTGCCTGAAGAAAGAGCTGTGTTTTCATCCGTCAAGAGCTGCTTGGCCTCCTCTAAAGCTTTCACCTTTCCCTCCAGAGAAGCCTTCTCGGCCGCAAGAGCAGCTTTACCCTCAGAAAGAGTCGTGTTCTCATCCCCAAAACTGCTTCTCTTGGTCAAAAGCAATTCGAGTTTGCTCATCCAGAGCATTCTTTTCCTCGGTTAATGCGGTGAGCTCTTGAATAAGTTGGGCTTTGTCTCCCACCAAAGCCTCATTCTGCTCAGTCAAAGCTTTTTTGTCCGCCTCAAGGGATTTAATTTCTTTCTCAAGGGCAACATTCACACCGCAAAGTAAGCCTTGTCTGAAGTAAGGGAATCTACGTCCCTTTTGTGAGCAGCTTGTACCTGCCGCAACAAAACTTCCAAGTCAGACAAAGTATGCTCTGGTATCAAGACATTCTTTTCACCGGAAGGTTTGTGGAGTACCTGCTTCAGGATACCCTCTGTGTGGAGGCTCTGGTTTCTCAGAGCAAACATCTCTTCCCGCAAATTCTTTAACTTTGATTCGTATTCGTCTCGAAGACGAACACATTCATGGCGAGATGACCGCAATTCCTTGTTCAAAGTGTCTGTCCTATCTTTCACCTTGCGGTCAATCTCATAGTTTACAATATCCATGTAGCTATCATGGTTAGAACGGGTTTGCTTTAACTCGGCTTCAGTATTATCGGCCCGACTTTTTTCACGTTGCAGGTCAAACTGAAGATCCGAGTCTGAACTTCAGCGCTTTGAGCCATAGACATAACCTACAAAAAAAAACAAACAGAACATAAAACTTAAAAAAAATATATCAGAAAGGCATGGAGGATGGGAGGAAGGCGGCGCTTACCGAAAAATGCTTTGCCACATCAGATTGAAGACATCTCCCGTGGGAATGGAATGACGCATGATAGCATCGGCTGCTCCAACCCCAGCTCTCAGTTTTTCCTTGGTGGCGGTAACAATGGATGGAGGAGCGAAGATCCCATCCGGATGGTCAGAAAGTCTTATTGCTTCCTTCCAGGCGTCGGTATATCGAGCAACATCGAAGGGGATCTTGCGCAAAGGTTGCCCACGGTAGTAAAACCATCCCTCCTTCTGAGAAGGCCGGTAAAGCCCTCCTGAGCAGGGGGAGGTGGAGAGGAGGAGGAGCAGCAACATCCTCCCCTGGAGAAGAGGAAGGGGCGGCATTGGCCTACCTTGCCTGTCTTCCCTCTGCTTGCTTCGGAGCTCTGGGTTCTCAGGTACAGCCCGGTACTCCTTCACCCCCTCAGATGCTGAATCACCGACCCCAGGGATGTCTTGTGGGACTGGGCCAATAGTCCCACGGTCACTTTCAGTCTCAGAAGCCTCCGCTAGAACAGCCTTCGGCTTTGACACGGTTTTCTTCCGGAGTCTTTGAGTACCGGAAGCCGGAACAGCAGGAGAAGGGTGGGCCGGACCACGAGCAACCTCGTTGTCAGTAACGGTGATGGGTGCGTCTTGAGAGCCTGAGAAAGAAAGGGTCAGCATAGAATGAACAAAAAGGAAAGGCAAGAGTTTCCTTCAAATAAGAGAACAATACGTGGGTTAGTATCTTCCAAGATAGCACCATGGGCCGGATCGGAAGAGAAATACCCTGCCAAGTCAGGAAACAATTCACAAATGGGGGTTGGGTGACCAGACCCCTGCCCTGAACGAGAGGCAGACCCCTGGCCTGAATCAGGAGTAAGAGGGAGAAAACGCGACGCCCAGACCCTGGACTCACGTACCAAGTACCTGGCAAATCACCGCTGAACGGGCTGGAGACCCAGTAATCCTCTTTTTCTTCTGACCAGAATGGTCCTTGTCTTCATTACCCCTTTGCCTCTTCTTGGAGGGGGTGGCATTCCCAAGAAGCCTGTGGCCACATCAACAGCCGCATCAAAGATGCGTAATAATCAACTTGCTCTCTCCCATCTTGAAGCCGACAAAATTCCAGCTATTGAAGGGCCCAACCTTATCTCCTCTAGAAAAGAAATCTGCCGGAACGATGAGAAGTAAGAAAACAGGTCAAAGGTAAAATTAGATAAAACTGACCAAATAAGACTTACTGTGATATTTCTTCAATGATTCCAGGCGCGCCGGGGTAAAAAATACGGAGACCGTAGGCTGTTTTTGCTTATCACCTTCAGGATTTTCGAGATAGGCGTTTCTTGCGCCGGGGAAGGAGGACAGCTGAATTGGCCTTTCGGGATCGAGGGGCAGTAGGGAACTCCCAAAAATCGGCCTGGTGGTGGGACAATGACGAACCATCGGGAGTTCCACCGGAAGACGCTTTCTTATAATCGAAGAGAGAAAAGCCGGCCTTCGCCTTGATCGTCAGGCTATCAGGATCGTCCCTTGTGGTATAAAATTGGGCGAATTCGGTCGCTTCTACCCGAATTTTGCTCTCCTCACAGAGGAGAACATAGGCATGGAGGTAAGAAATTGCCTTCGGGTGTAGGTGAGCAAGCATGCAGCAGCGCCGAATCAGGAAACCTAGAACGAATGGGTGAGGGGGTACGGTCAGGCCGCGAGAAAAAGTCCGCGTAAACGGCATATCCAAGCCCGAAATCATCGTGGGGATGTGAGTCGTCGGAAGGAAGGAAGATGCAAGTACCCAGTGGGACTTCGACGTCTTTCAAACAAGAGAGAAGGGAGGAGGTATCCAGGGAGGATGGAGAAGGTTCTCGGTCAGCCGAGAAAGGCGCGGTAGATTTCAGATAAGTCGGGCGAAACCCTTGGGGTGAAAAGGTACCTTGAATCGCCTCTCTAGCAGGGACGAAATTCGCAGCTGCCTTGTTCTTCTTCGAGCTAGACGACGCCATCGGAACAAGAAAGCGGAGAGCAAGAGCGAAGCGAAAAGAGTGAAATATCCGAAAAAAAAAAAGGGATGCAAGGGGAGGCGATAGAATCTGGGCAAACGAGGAAAGAAGATATCTGAAGGAGTTCGAAGCTAGAGCCTTGAAAAAAAAAACGATTCCCGCCCAGTTGATAAAATTAAAGGGAGATCCTGCACCTTCCTGGAAACAGGGCGCTGACACAAAAACGGCTCTGCAAATTCTACATCGAAAAGGCGCAGGCACGGGCCAGGCACGGGCAAGAGCACAATTAGAAAAAGAAAGTTCTTTTTCCTTTTTTTTAGAACAAAGAAAAGGAAAAGAGAACTTGTGGGACTAAGGAGAAATGGTAGCCGGAAGAATAAAAGGCCTCAGCCGGAAGAGCAAAAGGCCATAGCGTCAGAATAAAAAAGCAACAAAAGCACACGCTGAAAGAGGAAGTTCTACTTTTTACGTTAATATAATCAAAAGTAGAACTTGTGGGACTGATGAAGAGGGAAAAGTACGAGAATAAGGAAGAATAGAGCATCCGGTTCCATGTGCCTGGAAGGAACAGCTTAGAACAAAGGATATCGACCGGATCAGAGTGTGATCCGGCCGGATGGGTAATTAAATATCCCACTTATATGTAAATGCCAGCCTGGCAATTAAAAAGAAGGACAGGCTGGCAACTCTCGATTTGACAATGTAAAACACTATAAATAGGGGTTCAACCCCACAATAAAACATACGTTCTCACATTCGATTACATACTGTTGCATTATCTGCGCGATTCTCTCTCTCTCAAAGCTCGAGCACTCAGTAACAAGGTAACTCGATGAAGCACAAAGGCCTAGCAGTAGAGTAGGGATTCGATTAGAGATTTGGATAGGAGCTTAGGGAATTTAGGAACTTACTATTTCAGTAATGATCATCGTATTTATCTGGCTAGTTTGGTACATTTATTTATTAAAAACTGAATAATAATAGTAGTAATAATAATAATAATGTTATGATTTAAATACTACTGTAAGTGTACTATATTAAATAAGTCATTTTTAATCCATCAGTTTATCCTGAGTTTTCCTGATTTTATTATTAAACTAGTTTTAACTATTCACATTTCCATTTTAATTAATAAACCACTTTTATCCTTTGATATTTCCTAATTTTACTTAATGAATCAATTCTAACTTTTCATATTTCCTAAACTTTAAGTTTTCTCTAATTTTAACTAAAACAATTAATTATCTTTAATAATTAAATGGTTAGTATTCTTTCTTTTTTGGTTTCCCCTCTGCTTTCTATAAATTCAGCCGGACGATTCCTTTTGGGCATCAGCTCTATTACTCTGCTCTCCCACAAAACTCTCTTCCTCACACAGCTACAAAAGCTCTCTTTTTGATGCATTCCTCTTCATTCACAATCAGACAAAAAAGGGGTAATTTTCTCTATTTCTCTTCTACCCACTTTGTGTCCTTTCTTTCGGTTGTTAGGGGAAAAAATCTCATCTTTCTCTTGTGCTAGACTTGAAAAATAAACAAAATTCACATATCTGTCTCTGCTACTCTCTGTCATAAAACATAAAAAAAGTAAAGTACAACACTCACCCGTCAAAGAAGGAAAAAAAATGAAACTCCTCACCCACCTCTTACTTTTCGGTAATAGACACACAAAAAAAGCTTATACTCTCTCTCTCTCTTTGTTGTCACCTCGGTACGGAGGAAAATAAAAACTTCTTTCTTCCTCACATCCACACTCTGGTACAAAGCAACTGAAAAAAAAAAGAAAGAAAAAAAACTTCCTGCTACGCTCCTACTTGGGAAAAAATACACAAAACTCTATTGGACAAAAAGAAAAGCAATGTTTATATATATAATATGATTGATGGTAATTTATTTATAATTAAATATAGTCTCCGGGTATTTGACAAATACCCGTTATTGATATCTTTAGGCTCTAAATTTGTAAACGAGAAGTATTAAAGTTGATTGAGTGCTTTGGTTAAAGTGAATCGTAGCCAAATATCAGGTAAGTTACCGCGTTCACTAAATTTTAATACCTTCGTAAAAATAACATTTTACAGTGGATGTGAAATTTGTGTGTATGATTGTAGTTTGAAACTGAATGATTATTGAACTAAAATATTGAGCATATTATGGTTGGATCGATGGTTATATGATTATTTAATTATAAAAGTGATTAGTCTGAATTATTGTGGAAATTTTTGTGAGATGTTATGTGAAAATGAAATTATTTAATCACCATGATTTATTGCATAATTTATTTGTGGTTGTGTGGATTATGATGAGATTAAGTGATGAATAATAATCTGTCAAATAATTTAAAAAGGAGAAAACTATGGTACATGTGGGCCGTATTAGGACACATGAATGAGATGATAAATGCGGGCCGCACTAGGACGCATAAGTTTGAGATACTGTGGGCCGCATTAGGACACAGTTAGCCATATTTCTACTCCTTAGTCTTTTCTACTATTGGGGGTGAGCACACTTAAGGATTTAGTGGCGAGTTGGATTCCATGCTGCGTGTTGTACCCAAAAGTGAGAAAAGTTGGATTCCTGACTACGTGTTGGGGTATGGGTTACAGCTGCGTGTTGTACCCAAAAGTTGAGAAATGTTGTTTTGTCCTGGCTGCGTGTTGGGACAAGGAAGATAATTAAAATAATCTGACTAATATATTTTTAGGTTATTAAGAACCAAGCATGAAGTATTATGCAATGATTACTTTACTGTTGTGTGATAATATTGTGAAATGATTTGTATGTTGTTGTGTGAATATATTGTAAAAAAATGATTTCTAAAGAGGAAATGCTTTTACAAAAAGTGAAGTGGTAGCTTACTCAGTTTCTCTGACTTTATTGTGGCTCTTTGTGTGTTTGTTTGAATTTCTGCCACAGGTGATAATGATGTTGGGGTTTGGGAAGACGACTTCACATAGACTGGTTAATTATAATAGAATTTTATTAATGACTTTGAGACTTTTGATGTTTTAAGGAATTGCTATTATAAACGTTGGATTTTGTTATAAAAAATTATGATTTGGTTATTAAGTTAATTGTTTAGGCCTTAGCACTCGTTGGGTTGCGAGTGTGGCAGTAATACTCCGGTTTAGGTTTTTAATTCTGCTGCTTATTAATATTAAACTTTTAACTGTAAAAAAATTGACCAAATAAAATGTTAAAAAATCCAGGGTGTTACTGTATAAACGCTAAAGATCCGAATATGAAACAATCATAACAACTTGGTAATGGCTCGAATTGCCTCTCATTTACATCAATGTGCCTAGTTCGTACCTGAAAGGCTGAAATATCCTACCGGGGATCCACCCGGCATGAAACCCCCCTTAGATAACCAAAAATGAAAATATAGCCGTTCATAGACACTAGGAATACACCAAATGCTTTAAGATTAAATGAGCAGTGAAACAACAAACAGGATGACCAAAAATACATGGTTGCAGCCATCTCCTGCAAAAAATTCTACAACCATATAAGCCAAATCCTATTATTTCCGACAACCCCTAGACTTGATGGGGCTGCCGCCCCATCCATAGAGCCCTTAGAAATGGGGGTTGGAGCTGCCATTTGGACCAAAACAATCACCTGGCCAAGGCGTCGGGCTGCTGATGTCTTCCTATTCTTCATTGTATGACTGATGAGCTGGCTAAGACTCATCCATAACATCCTCTTGAATCGAGCGATCATGATTATGCTTCTTGCCAGCGGCCTCTATGGAACTATGATGAGTGTCCAAATAAGAATGCTTTAGGGGTGTATTTCATATGTTTATCAACACTTTTCATGCTCATTTCTTCACTCTAGCTAGTTTTCCTCTAGTTTTGTGTTTTATTGGTGTTTTAGACTATTATTGTTGAAATAGGAGGAACAACATAGCTAAGAATAAAGTAGACGAAAATACAAACTTGTATGCACAGATCCAAAATTAGAGCTAAAACGAAGAAAATACAATATTTTGAAAACTAGCTTGCCCATAGGACCGACCAACAGGACCGACCCGGGTGGGTCAGTCGTACGTTTTTCGGAATCTACTAGGTTTATCCGACCGAGACAATGGGTCAGTCGTAACCTGCAGGAACCAACCCGGTCGGTTTTAAAATCGCTCACGTGCATCGTCTTCAACACGGGACGACTGACCCACGGGACCGACCCAGGGTGGGTCGGTCGGACCAAAATTTTGCCTAGAATCGTGCTTTTAAAAGGGGAAAAGAAGAGGAAAGAGAGGGGGAGGACCAGAACACAAAAACGACAGGAAAAGAAGAGAAAAGAGGGAAGAAGAAGTAAGGAAAGGAAGAAGAAGAAGACAAGAAGGAGGAGAAGGCTCACCTCCATTGAAGCTCTTCTTCAACCTCCCATGCTATTTCTTATCTCTTCTCTCATTTTTGTGTTTTGATGGTTGTGTAGTCTCCTTGTAGCTCGGGATGGGGATTTTACCCCAAAATCCCTAAAACATCCATTGTTGAACCTTGAACTTGTTTTTATGCTCTATTTTAGTCCTTGTGCTTAATGAATATAATTATTGAGTGTTTATGGCTTTTAAACTTGTTGGTCATGATTTGGGGATTTGTTTAGCGTTTTTCCCAAAAGATCAATCATGCGTTAAAATGGTTGGTTTGGCCTACCGATTAGTTTAGCATTATTGTGGGATTCTATCAAAATGATATTCTGAGATAGAAACCTAAACCGTGGGGACTAGAACAATGTACTATAATTTTGATGATTTTGAGATTAGACTACATTACGACTTAGAGGAACTTAAGCTTAATGCTATCGATTGACCCGGGGCTTAGCTAATTAAGAAGTTTCGGTTAAATTGGTTAAGATTCGTAGGCTAGAGTAGGTTGTTAATTAATTAAGTGTTCTGTTGTTTAGCTATAAGTTCAAGGGTGGACAATCGGTAGTAAGGGGAGGATGGGTTCAAATATCCATCCCGAGCTACATCTACCCTAGATAGTTAGTTTAGTGTTTATTGCCTATTGGTTTTCATTATTTCTCCAATTACAACAAAAAACCTAAACCCCCCAGTTTAAGTTTATACACTTTTATTTATTTTCTTGCACATTTACTAAGCTTATAATTAGCTTGATAGTTATGTAGTCCCTGTGGATACGACCTTGTTGTACTACAATGACTGGGTTCACTACCCATAGTTAGCAAGATAGTTTCACTACTACTTTGCACAACAAGTTTTTGGTGCCATTACCTGGGACTTCGGTCCAACTATCTAGTTTATTATCGGTTTAGTTTTTGTGCATACTTTTCATTTCCTTTATTTGCTTACTTTGTGTATAAATTTTTGTTTCTTCTCTTGGTAGGAACTTAATTCTGATGGACGGTCATTATGATCAAGCAGAAGGGTGGTATGGCCATTCCTATGGTACAATTTATGATGGTACAATCTACGATCGGGATGTTGACTATCAAGGGTGTGGGCATTACCATTTGTGGACTCTTTGTGAGGACCTTATCGCTGGATTAGAGGCTCATGTGGAGGACCAATGCTTTACCGCCAATTCAAACCCCACCGGACAAGACATCAACTAACGGATCATGTGCCAAGAGAATGGAGGAGACCACGAGAGTGTTCATTGTTCTGTGACCACGGCAAGGGTAGATTCACCCACTCTGGAGGATCTCATCGCTAGAATGAACACCATCGACATGCACCAACTCATTACACTAGCTCGAAAGGAGCAACAACCAGAGAATGAAAATTTTCATGAGATTGAGCATCAGATTGAGGAAGGAGACCTCGACATGAACCAACTGAAGCTCTATGTCGAATTGGTAGAGATAAACGTGATGATGGAAGACCCGTTAAACCTCATATCATGACAACTGGAGAGAGAAATGGTTCATAAAGTGAATCACCTTGCTGAGGACTTGAGTTGCCCTCTATCTCCTCCCCTGTTTAAACTTGAGAAAACGCCATTCAACCATCTGCCTGAGCTTGAAGACAAGCCATCAGAGGATAGCTTCCACCTTGACTTCATGGAGTCTCCTCACTCTAAAGTCAACTACCATTATTTCCCCTCCTTCTTCGTGCTCTACCCAGAAGATGAGGATGGGTACATCCTCAATGTAACACCCCTACCGCTAATACCGTCATTACCGTACCATACTTACCTTTGCAGCGGATATTACTTACTCAACGGCGGGTGTACAATGCCGTTAGTCACCCACGTGACTAACAAGGCGAGTTACAATACTACATACTATCGGTCTGATGAATATGAACATACCGAGTGCTCTACACAATACAATACTTCTCCTTACATACTAAACCATAATTCAAATACAACTCCAATACAATACTATACCGAGTATACTCCCATCCTTACATTACTGATACAGTTTAGACTTCAAAATTCGTAATACGTTACAAGTACAATCCCTTTCATACAACTACCCATGCTTACATAGCAGTCCCCGTCCTACTCTCTCGAACGGTGGTCAGCTTCGAGTACCTGCACACTAAAAACGGTCCCCCTAGGGGGTCAGCTTACGCTGCATATGAAATCCGCATATACCGCGTGCTAACCGCGGTACGCCGACTACTTTGGGTCGGATATACATGGAGTTCATTTTACATGCATACATACATACATACTCGTACTACAACAATACAATCAAAGATACCTACATAAATACACAAGTTCAATACTTACTAAGGAAGACAATTCAATAGTCAACCATTCGTATTTGTTATACATTCATTACTCTTCGTACTGTGTTCGATATTCGTTACTCTACTCATACTTACTCCTTACTCTTGCATACTCATCACTCCATGTTCAATACCTTACTCGTACCCGATCCTTACTCTGTACTCGTTACTATACTAGTGCATACTCACTACTCAATTCTCCATACTTACTCTTGCATACTCAATACTCGATACTTACTCATACGTACTCAATACTCGGTACTCATTGCATACTCATACTTGCTTCTTACTCGATACTCATTACTTTACTCATACATACGTAATACTCATTACTCATTACCTTGGTCTCTGGGCGGAGTCATACACACAAGACTCGCCACCAAACCTACAATACGAGGGTTATACGCTTAGCTCCTCAAATACTCAATGTCCGTTCTTACCGGACTACTCAAATTCCCAACACTCTTCTCTCAGAGCACAATATAATCTCATGGATTAGCCTAGAAGTATCTCTCTTGATAACCTCCACCAGCTTAGGGAATTACTACCGACTAGTATCCTCAGATTTAAGGGTTTCCCCAACATATCGAATACTCTCATGTTCGGGACATACTTACATCAGTCGGGTCCTCTCATAATGGGTCGACTAATTGCTAAGGGGTTTGGAGATCCCTCATCATTCTTTACTACTCTCATGGTTCATGTCTTGCACCAAGATTAATTCCTCTAATAGAGGTTACTGATATACTTCCACTACTTATTATTTATGGATTATTCATTTCAATTCTCCAACCGTTATCGGGAGGGTATTACTCCCGTACACTCTCTCACATTCTTGTGAGTTTCGTTGGGTTGCGTTATCGTTTGTTGATTCGTTAGTTTAGCGCGTTGCTATGGTTCCATTAATTCACAACCTGACTCTTACTACGAGCCACCACCCAACAAGACTCAACTAGGAGTCGTACTACGCACCAAATGAAGCCACACAATCAATCAAGAAGGGTTAGCTCACACAACATACAGCAAGACATATAATGAAAGGCAATAAACCGTTTTCATGCTTTAGTCTTGATTAGCCGGCATACAGCACACAAATCAACATAACTCGGTTAGCATACGGGGCATGAGGAAATCATACCTTTCACCGGGGTTAGCTTTACCGTGTGTTCCCTTGTTCCTCGGTTCACACTTGTTCCACTGATAATGTTTCCAACATTGTTATTAATACTATGTTCATACGATACATAAATAACTACTACTCCCGTACTTACCCCGTTATCCCATTACTTCGGTTTACTCAATGTTCTTATACTTTCTACTTCCTTAATTAATCCTCTTACTTGTTTCCCATTCACATACTCATTCCCTTACCATTAGGGTTACATTAATGGTGTACTACTAAGGTCCCATATATATGTACATGTCTATACATATATACATACATATGATTACTAGGTTATTATTATTATAATTTTTTTTTGTTTGACCCGACCGACCCACCCTGGGTCGGACCCATGGGTCGGTCGGGTGCAGAGACTTCGATTACAGAAAATTCCAGTCCGACCGACCCAGCCAGGGTCGGTCCATTGGGTCGGTCCGTTACAGAAGTATTTCCGACTAAAAATTTCTACTCGACCGACCCAGTCAGGGTCGGTCCCCTGGGTCGGTCGGATGCAGAAACTTCCAAGATTGCAGACTTTGGGGTCGACCGGCCCTGCTAGGATCGGTCCTAGGGTCGGTCCAGCCCAGTACCCATTTTAATTACTTATTTTGAACCCCAAACTCTACTCAATTCACACCCAATCTTTTCCTACTCATTTCCACAAGTTCCCTACATGTTTTAGTGCCATTTAGGCTTCCTAAAATACCTCAATTCATTCACCAACCCCATTACTAAATCCATCAACCAATTTATACAATTTCCTCACTCCTTTTAACACTTACAACAGTTTTTCATTCTCTTATGCTACAGATTTTTCAAACTCCATTCTACCATCCATTACTTCTCAACCAATGCCATCCTAGTGTTCTAAATACCTCATCTTACCATGCCAACTCATTTCCAAGCCATTACACTACCTACACCCAATTCCAACTCACATTTTACAAAATCCTGCACACCAATTTCTTCCTAGTTCTACAATGCATTTTTGGTGTTTCTCTTGCTACAGATTTTACATCCTAGTACTCTCATACCACAATTACCATTCCATGGTCATTAACACCTTTACTAAATCCAATACTCACCTTGGTTCTCCCATTCACCAAGTCATTCTTTAATGCACGATTCCTACTAAAATTTTGCCATGGTTCACCTTCTTTTCTTACATCCTCAAATACACATTCTCTCATCAATTTTCATTCACCACAATCCTAATCTAGCCACACCCACAAGGGGTCCTACCAGCACACATAGAAATCACAATTTACCCAAACTCCCACAAACAACAATACTAATATTCATACTCCAATTACTTGGCTCTAAGGCCTTCATTACACACACCTCCTATAAATCCTTCCTAATCTATCCAAATACATTTTTATTATAGTTTGAGTTCATTCATTCCTTTACCCATTCCCATTACACTAATGCATTAAAATTAGGCATTAGGAAGGAGCTCTTACCTTGAGCTTTTAAATTCCTTCATTTCCTTTTCCATTTCTCCTCTTGCTCTCCTTCTTGTCCAAATCGGTTTTGTGGGGGAATGGAGTTGTCAAACTCCATTCCCATCACCCAAGTACACAAGACAAGTATAAATTAATACACTAACCCTTAGATTTATGCTAGTTCATTGAAGTGTTTAAAATACAAATTCTAGGGTTTACCTTTGGAGTGCTTTAGGAGGGGTTTTAGCCCTTGGTTCAAGAAGGTGTTCTCACCACCATTGGAGGGTTGAAGCAAAGCTCCAAAACAAGAGGAAAAACAAGGTAAGAGAGGAGACCAAAAATCGGCCATACCAAGAGATGGAGCAAAGTGAGGTCTTTCATGGAGATTTTTACCTTGTTGGAAAGAGGAGACTCCAAGCTTCACAATGGTGTGCTTTTCTCTTCAAATGGGGAAAACCCATGGAGATGAAGTTGCTCATTTTCGGATTTTGAAAAGATAGAAATGTAGAGGAGGATGAGGGGATTACAAATATGTAATTATTTCTGAGTTTGGAGCATGAATGGAGCTTGTACAAGGAGAGGAAGTTGAGGCAGCCATGGAGGCTCCATTTTCGCCCAGCACAGTGAGAGAGAGGGAAGAAAATCGGTGGAGAGAGGTGAGGAAGAAGAAGAAGAAAAGTGAGAGGAGAGAGAGGGAGGGAAGTGTTTTATGTTTTTGCTTTTTACTTTCCTCTCTCTTCCTTCTCTTTCTTTCTTTCTTTATTACTAGATTAGAGTGTGTGTGAGTGGGTTGACTCCCTTAATAGAAACCGGCCCCACTATATTAGTAAGCTGGAGCGTTTTTTGTCTTTTACAGAAAACGCTTGTTATTTTACCCGGTTTGGATACTATTCACTAACCGGGCCCGTTTTCTGGAATTTTCTCGTTTAATTATTTTTATTGATTATTAAGCTTACATAAATGCTTAATAATTATTATTTAATGATTTATAATTTTTATGGGTCTGTTTGACCACTTAAAATCACGTTTTTGGGTGTTCTCGAAAAACGTGCGCTAAAGCTCTATTAGCGTTTTAATACATTTCTTGGATCCGTTTTCTTCGGGAATCGTTCCCGTATACTAATTAGGCATGAATAAGCCTTAGGAATCCTCATAATACTCTAACCGAGGTCTCGTACCTTCTTTGGTTATTTAACGCTCCTTTTAGCGTTTTCCGCTTTCTAAGCGTTTCCTCATTTCTTTGGATTTATTTTCCTTACCAAAAATTACTTAGGCACTATTAGGCCTTTAAATACCATATTAAAATATTCTAATCACCATATTTAAGTTCGGGGTATTTCACTCAACCCTGAGGAGAAGGAGGAGATGCCGCCTCCCTCCGAGCCATCATAGAAGAGTGCTACAATCAACTTCAAGGAGCCACCTCCATCTGAAGTTGATTTTCATCAAGGCTCTTCCCATGAGGCTCACCAAGAAGTTGAGGACATTTACAACCTCAAATTTAAGGAGGAGGAGCCATCAAACTTTGATCTTCACTTGGAGGATCAAGGCCTTCCCCACATATGCACCAATGAAGTAGGGTGGAAACTCAAAGCTCAGGCGTTAAGTGTGGAGACCACTTTCCCCTTTGATCTCGGACCAGAGATAGAAGACAAAGTCCGCCCCAGAGTTCTCCCTGCATTGCTCATTGAAGATAAGGATGTCTTCATCCTTAATTTCAAAGAGGAGGCTCCACCAAAATTTGATCCTCGCACCAAGGATCAACAACCTCAACTTCCACCTAAAGGAAGATCAGTGGAGTTTGCACTTCTACATTCTAAGTGTTGAGATAACATTACCTTTTGATTTGGGTCATTTTTCAATGATTCATGATGCCCGCCCCACTCACGCGTTGAAGCCGGATTCAATGTTCATATTCGATCTCGCATGACTTTAAGGTGGTATGGTCTAGCTAAAGACCTTAAAGATAGGCAGCTTCCCTGGAGGCAACCCGAATGATTTTCTTTCATTTTCTTTTATTTTATATTTTCAAGTTCTCCTTTGATTTTGTTTTGCTAACTCCTAACCCCGTATTTAGTTTGGTTGCTTCTAGTGTTTCTTGCAGGTGCAACTTAAAGTCCACACCGCAACCAAGCTAAGCTAATTGAGGCTAACGCTCAAGTGTGGGGGAGTCCTTTCAACGCAAGCAACCACAATCTCATGGGAGTACTAGTTTCATTAGTTTTATACTCTTATTTATCTTTTTTTTATTATGCTGGATTCTGTCAATGGGAATAGCTTCTGTGCTATATTGTTGTTTGTGTCCCTTGTGTTTCCTCTTTTGTCTGCTTCCCGAAAAGATATTCTGAAACCTTCCCCGGTTTGGTTGGTGAACAGTGAGGAAATTGTTCAAATTAAGTGTAGGGGAGTGACCTTTTCGGTGAACTGTGTGCTTAAATGTTAAATCTCTCTGCTTATCTTGCGGTTGTCCAAAATCAAAAACTTGGACCCTTGTGATGTGGGTTGTTCTCATTAAGAACAAATACTGTTATGAATTGTGGGATACATGCTCACAATTTTCTTTTTGATTGCTTTTGAGGAGCATTGTTCACGCGGTGTGACCAAGTGATCTTGAATGGTTAGATTTTTATTGCTTAAGGATTCTTTCCGTCTTCTCTCTTAGGGATTGCTAAGGGGTGCTTCTTTGTAAAAATCCTTTAAGGAACTTGTGAGACGCCATTGGTGACCAACATTGAGATTTGAGTGTTCTTAAATGCAAAGGCTCGATGCCAAAATGTTATCTTCTCATCTCTTATGTAAAAGTGAAACAAATGCATAAATCTATTTTTCCTTTTGTTTTCTTCTTAATGCCCATTCTTGAGAGAAGTTGGCCATGGTAAAAGTTCTCCAAGTCAACTAATCTTTAGAAATTTGAAGCACTCCAGATCATACCCCGAAACTCTAGTTTTTATTTTTCCTTGAGCACATCCATGCCGCCACTAAGAGATGGTTCACACTCATAAAAGGTTTTAATCACTTTTTGCTTCTTCTCTTATCCTACAATTCATGTAGGTATTTGTTAGTCTTGAGCATTCCTTACTTGCTTGAGTGCTTGATTTAGCTTGAGGACGAGCAAAAAGGTAAGTGTGGGGGGTGTGATGAGTGTCCAAATGAGCATGCTTTAGCGGTGTATTTCATATGTTTTATCAACACTTTTCATGTTCATTTCTCCACTATAAGCTAGTTTTCCTTTATTTTTGTGTTTTATTGATGTTTTTCACAATTATTGCTGAAACAGGAGGAACAACATATCTAAGAATAAAGTAGACAAAAAGGTAAACGTGTGGGCGCAAACAGATCCAAAATTGGAGCTAAAATGAAGAAGATATAGTGTTTTGAAGAATAGCCTGCCTACAGGACCGACCCAAGGTGGGTCGGTCTGACTTTTTCCGGAATCTACTGAGTTCAGCCGACCCAGACGATGGGTCGGTCGTAACCTACTGGAACCGGCCGACCCAGAGATCGACCCAAGGTGGGTCGGCCGGTCTTAAAATCGCTCACGTGCATCATCTTCAACAGGGGGCGACTGACCCACGGGACCGACCCAGGGTGGGTCGGTCGGACCAAAATTTTGCCCAGAATCGTGCTTTTAAAAAGGGAAAAGAAGAGGAAATAGAGGGGGAGGACCACAACACAAAAACAACGGGAAAAGAAGAGAAAAGAGGGAAGAAGAAGAAGAAAGGAAAGGAAGAAGAAGAAGAGAAGAAGGAGGAGAAGGCTCACCTCCATTGAAGCTCTTCTTCAACCTCCCATGGCTATTTCTTATCTATTATCTCATTTTTGTGTTTTAATGGTTGTTTAGTCTCCTTGTAGCTTGGGATTGGGATTTTACCCCAAAATCCCTAAAACCTCCATTGTTGAGCCTTGAACTTGTTTTTTATGCTCTATTTTAGTCCTTGTGCTTAATGAAGATAATTATTGAGTGTTTATGGCTTCTAAACTTGTTGCTCATGATTTGGGGATTTGTTTAGGGCTTTTCCCAAATGATCAATTATGTGTTAAATTGGTTGGTTTGGCCTACCGATTAGTTTAGCATTATTGTGGGATTCTATCAAAATGACATTCGGAGATAGAAACCTAAACCGTGGGGACTAGAACAATGTACTCTAATTTTGATGATTTTGAGATTAGACTACATTGCGACTTAGTGGAACTTAAGATTAGTGCTATCGATTGACCGGGCTTAGCGAATTGAGAAGTTTCGGTTAAATTGGTTAGGCTTAGTAGGCCTAGAGTAGGTTGCTAATTAATTAAGTGTTCCGTTGTTTAGCTATAAGTTCAAGGGTGGACAATCGGTAGTGAGAGGAGGATGGGTGCAAATATCCATCCTGAGCTACACCTATCATAGATAGTTAGTTTAGTGTTTATTGTTTTTCATTATTTCTTCAATTACAACCAAAAACCAAAACCCCTAATAAAAGTTTATGCACTTTTATTTATCTTCTTGCACATTTACTAAGCTTATAATTAGCTAGAAAGTTATGAAGTCCCTGTGGATACGACCTTGTTGTACTACAATGACTGGGTTCACTACTTATAGTTAGCAAGATAGTTTCACTACTATTTTGCACAACAAACTACAATCCCTCACAAGTGAAATAGGGCAGTCAACCAGCTCCGACTCAAGCAGGATCAAGGGAGCAACATGAGTTTTGTTTAGGGAATTACCATCCCTTGGCTGGGTAGCCTCTAGTGTTGGACTGCCTGCATAAGGACCTGACTCGTCTGTTCCTAGCGGACCCTTAGTGTGGATATTAGAAGAATAAACCACAGTAGAAGGAGCACCATTCTCACTCGGACCCCTATCAACCAGCACACAAATGAACTCCGTGCATAATTGTTCTCCTCCAGGGTAGCTTTCCTGTCAAAATGAATCAAATGCCGACAACCATGAGTCCTCAACCCATATGGATACACACCGTTGGAGCATTCTGACTGGAAAGGACAATCCTTGGTTGCACGCAAGAACAAACCACACTGAAAACATATGGGGGTATTTTATCGTAGGTGAGGCATCGAAGCACAGGCTGATAGATATCCAGTAATACCTTAAACCTCATAAAATTTCCTTCAAAATGACCGTCATCTTCAAATTCTAGGAAGGCCCCCAAACGATTACCTAACCTTGTCACAAAGTCCTTATGATGTAGGTGAAAAGGCACATCATACACCCGGACCCATATTGGGATATAGAAATTGATGATCTTTTGGTGCCTTGAACTTATCGATTGTTTGGATTTCCAGGAGCGATCCATCAAAGGTCCAAGGACTCAATACTGGAGTGCATACGTCATGTCCTCTTTACCAATCTAAAAAAGAAGCATATTTTGACTAGCAGGAATAATTTTTAGATCACCATGCATTTGTCATACCCTGACAAAAGTATCTTCCATTGCTCAAATATCTGGATTCTTAGTCGAAAATAAATGACCCAAGAGATAGCAATTAAGTAGATAGGCTTGGCCTTCATCAACAAAGTAATCTAGAACAATGCATTCGCCTTCTTCCCTGGTAAGTGATAGCTTGGCGTACCGGGAAGTCAAAACCTCCACTGAAGCATGCGAAGACATTTCGACCATAACTTTTGGCGTGGATGGAAGATTTCAGAAGAAAAAGGACATAGGGAAACGAAAAAGAGGTTAACTTAATGGCTAATTCGAGAACAGAGGTACAAGGAGGGGCAAGGGAGAGAAGAGGGTGAAGGGGGAAAAACAACTAAGGCTAAACCCCAATCACCCTTACTAGTATTGTTATGGTAGGTCAATTAAGAGCTTTTAAAAATCATATAAGCACTAAAACATGGTCAATACTTATCTGTTTGATCAAAGAACATATTTATCCATATTCTTTGTAAAATATCATCCACAATTAATAGATTATCGGTATCCTGACTATTTTGCTTAAGAAACATTAGTTATCCTTTTATTTTATGATAAAACTTAAGGAACATTTTGATATGGTCTTGTGAATGGCATCGAATTATCACGTTTAATTAAGTTTATTGAATGCTCTTCAAATTAACAAGTAATGATGTTAACAATGACAGAAGTCTTTAAAATGTCCATGATATAATATGGTCCATTAAAAGATGAAAATGTCCATTACATTGCATTCGGCCTTTACATTGTAAACTATGTGGGTACATTCTAAGAAATGTAAAAAAGCAAGACCATAGTGGCCACTCTTGATTTCTTGTTTAGAGCAGGAAAAAAATCTCACATTGAAATACCCCTAACTACTAAAACATGATTAAATGGTATAATAATGGTTTAATAATATTTAAAATCATCTTATAACCATTGAGGAACAATCTAAAATTTTATAAGGGGAAAACATGCCATAAAATCACTTAAAGCCAAAAATGTGCTTTAAGCACCTTAAGAGATTGTATGAAATCAACTAGGATCCAAAATGGATTCCTTAACCTTATAATTATGGTATGAACATAATAAAACAATTGCCAAAGCAAATGAGTTTTAACACAAAATGGAGCACTAAAACTCCTTAATACACATTTTTGTCTCAGTGTTCCAAACTTGACTTTGGTTGGTTAAATGACCTTGTATACAACCTAATTAACATGTGGACTACTTAATATCACATTAGTAGCTCCTAATCCAAAGCTTTACAAAAAAATCACAAATATGACACTCATTTGTGAATAGTAACCGAAATAGTGCATTTTAAGTAATGTTGACTAAGTATTGTCAAAAGTCAAATTAAAACCCATGTTTGACCATGTATGGGAGGCATCACTAAGGGGTGGAGGACATCTCACTTAACCAAGCTCAAAATATCTTCCAAATGTGATGATTCATTATTTACTATTCCAAATCTTACTTTTACCCATACTTAAGTCCTTACCTAGCCTTTCTCTTTCTTCTTGTCCCATTCCCAGCCGATTTTCCCTCTCTCTCTACTCTCCCAACCTGAGTTCTTGAACAAGGAAGAAGTCACCAAAGCATTTGATTTAAGGTAATGAATTAAGCTTGATTTACCTTATTTTCTTCAACTTTCTTCAACCAATCTTTGAGTTAATCATCAAGCAACCTTCATGGATTCTTTCCAGCTTGTTTACCTTATGTCAAAGAGGGGAATTCTCGGCTTAATGAAGGATGGGGACCAAGTTTAGCTAAAATCATGTTTTAAGGTAAAAACATGCCTTAACTCTTTCCTTATGATTTACGAAAATTTCCAGCTGCTTTCCTTGAGTTCATATGCTCATTTTGTCTTCAATTTCATATAGAAGCAGTATCTAGGCCTTGTTCCAAGTGGTGACCGAATTCAAGAGCATTTTCTACTCCTTAAGACATTTTTGTCTAGGTAATTTCTACCACCTTATACCTTGTTGTAATCTGAATAATCACCATGGTTTTGTGGTGATTTTGATGCTCTTTCATTTCTGGAAAATCAGGCCGAAAACACCTTGTATAACCCTTGGAGTTTCAAGGTAAAAATCTAGCTAAGTTATGGTGTTTATGTGTTCTTATGGTTGGTTCAACTTTTAGAACCTAATCATATCTTATATTGATGTTAGAAATCATCTAAGAAGCTGTCCAGTTTGATCTCCCTACTGCCGTGGCCAAACAGCCCCTTAAGAGCTTATAAAATCAAGGTATAACATCTTATTACTATGTTTTTAATACCTTGGGAGCTTGTATAAATTTGTGCCATGAGGGGACTGTAATGAGTGGTCAATTTTGACTTCAAAAATGACTAGGAAATGTCATAGAAAATTTGGAATAATTAACTAAGAGAATTTATAACATAATTGTCAAATTTAAGACATTATGTGAAAGTTTGATAAATAATGAAGA
Source organism: Limonium bicolor (assembly GCA_023374045.1). NCBI lineage: Eukaryota > Viridiplantae > Streptophyta > Magnoliopsida > Caryophyllales > Plumbaginaceae > Limonium > Limonium bicolor. The sequence goes on along the minus strand of CM041779.1, from coordinate 88,765,064 downwards.
ATTTGGTGTAAGGGCCGAGAGTTTACATTGTTATTTTGAGATATTTAAAGTGTAATTTATTTTATAAGTACAAGGATGTAATAAGGCCATGTCATTAGGCCATTCTATTTAAGTTTAAAAGCTTATTTAATTTAATTTATGTACTTAGCATAAAAGTTTGGGGTCATACGGTAATTACTGGAAAAATATGGAGCCGTGGGCAATTATAGGTGAATTTAGGGGTTTTAAATGAATTTAAATAAACATTATAACATTTTATAAAGTTTTGTGTCAAAATTGTAAATATAGGAAAGTTTGGGGTATATATGGTAATTACCGAGAGTTTGGGCTCAAAATGGAATTTAGAAGTCAATGTTGACTATATAGGAGACTTTGACCAAGTTTGGGAATTTATTGAATTATATACTAGCTTATAATATGCTAGGTATTAAATTATAAAAGATATATAAATATTGGGGTGGATTTGTGATTTCCGAAAAGTTCTGGGTACAAATGGAGTATAGAACAGACCTTGGGTTATTAGGGATTATTAGGAATTTTTAGGAATTTATTTGGTTAAATTTGGAGTTAAAATGAACTATATAAGTATAATATATAGTATTTATATTATCGTTACATTTGAGTAACATATGGGAGCGAAAATGTAATTTCCGAAAGTATAAGGGTTAGGAATGGTATTTATAACCTTTTGGTATAGTTTGGTGATTTTTAGAATAATATAAGAGGTTTTAATAAGATATGTGTATAATGTATAGTTTTAATGACATTGGAAACTATATACTATAAAATGGGGTCATTTGGTGAATATAGAAAGTTAAGGAGTTGAGAACAAATGTAGAACGGACCCTAGGGTCTGTTCGGCTATTTTGGAGATTTATAACTATATGTTATAATTATATTAAGGTTTAAGTGTTATAATATATGATATATGTTATAAGTGTAACAAAGAAATAATATTTGGGGTTGTTTTGTAATTTCTGGAAGTTTGGTGAAATTAAATAAAAACCGACAGCTATAAGGTCTGTTTGGTATTTTATAACATATTATAACTAATAGGTTATAAGTGGATTAATGATATAAATGTCATGATATATGTTATATAACTATAATGTAACATTATATAAATAATGTGGTGGTTTTGTAATAAAAGAAATAAAAAGTGGCTGTTACGGAAATAAGAGTATTTTGAAATGAAAATTTATAATATGGTTTATAATGTTATAAGAGTTGTAACATTTATAATATGAAAATATTCATTAAAGAAGAATGAACATATTATAAAGATATGCCATATAATAAATGGTTCCATAAATCATATATATAAATAAATATATATCATGGAGTGAGAAATATAATATGGTTCAATAACCATATAATATCATAGATAAAATGATATGAGATAAGGAGAAAAGGAATTATAAACATTAGTTAAGGAAATTCTAATGTTAAAAGGTGTACATGAAATAATGAAAGGTTATATAATACAAGTGATTAATGTGGAATATATAAGTGTGACAAGCTTGGATAAACTAATATTTGGGAAATAAATAGTAAGGAGAGATGCATAGCATATGATTAAGTATACATGCAATAAAGTGATGAACTATACAAAATACAAGTGTACATTAAAGTACATGCGATAATGAACGTATAAGTTGAGTATATTAATATACTACGATGTAACCATGCATGCGAACGAAACCATGCAAGCAAGATAATGTTTACGTGACATTAATCCCGAGTTAAATCGAAAACCCGAGCGACGTTATTAGTTAACAACGGGGAATGAACCGGGATGGATTAGCAACGGTACGGGGTGCCGTAGTGTATTGTTAGTATGAGATGCTGATGCGTAGTGTGATACATATTACTAGATTGTTAGAGGCGACTCGAGGAGCATCGGATCTAGCTGATTCATACTGCACGGTCTTATAATCCTAGTGCACGGTATGTTGTTACGTGTCCTTGATTGTCTCTGAGGGCTTCCTCAGTTCAGACTTCTGTGAATTATGTGATAAGATTGAATGTCTGAATAAATATGCATGAACCGTATATTTAAGCTGCTTATTATTTACTATTTTTGCGATAACAGTATTGGTTCGTATATATGAACCTATATATAAAACGAACTAGTGGCTATGATGCTATCTTATATGTGTAATATAAGGAATGTCAGAAAAACGTTGTAGCATTAGGATATATATATATATATATTATCTGAGACTTAAATACGAAGCATTGGCCTTTTCTAACGCCGCTCTCGTATCTAACACTGGATCCCGAGTTTACATACTTCGGATTGGACTAACGACCTTAGTCTGCTGTGTTAGAAAAATTGGTAATGCGATGCGATGGTATAGATGAACAAACCCAGGAGGATGTGGCTCTTGGTGCGCGCTGTGATCACAAAAACGATACTATGATATCCGCGTACAGGTCCGTAAGTATTAAAAGAAATTTCCCGCGAACTAGAACGGTTCGTTGATCGGAGACTCTACCGGTGGAGTGGCTACTACCGTGGGTGACCCACCATAAGATATGGGTAATTTAGAGACACGTCATTTTAACGAGACATTGTCATTAGGTATAACTGAACAATTACGAACAACTATATTAGCTCGTACATTTGGCGAACATTATTTGGGCTTTTATGCCAAATACGGGAATCTATACTTGTTTATAATCCTCGTTGTTTCGCCTTGTTGTTCACTGGTTATGCTATGTGTATGTGAATGGTTATGTTATTGTATGGTTGTTACTGCTATTTGTTTTACAGTTTAATTGTTAAAACGGTATTGCATGTAAATGAATCTCATGCTCTCGACCAATTAATTGATGGGTTTGAGGGGGCCCAAAGATACCATCCACCTGAACATTCAGTTTTTTTTAATAAAGGCATAAGCCCAATTATCAAAAAAAAAAATTGATGGGTTTGAGGGGGCATGATAGGGCATGTCATAACATACTCAGCAGAGGCTGATTCCATACCACAACCATGTTTATTTCAGGAGACTAGCTATTGGTCGACGCGGGGCGCGACGCTTTTGGTATAGACTTTGATACGAACTGATACGATTATTATTTTTGGACTCGGGTTTGTGAACCGAGGTGTACATTCGTTTAGATGCTCACGTGTACGGACTTATGTATGAGACAGACTTATGTTGTATTTATTTTGGTTATATCTAACACTACTATATATCTCTTGTGGTCACTGCGGGAATACGTTTCGTATGTTGATTATCATGTAACACATTATCACTCGTATGGGCATTCGTAATGGTAACACCGTTAGTAAAGCAATATCTCCAGACATACCCACCACACCAAACCAAAAGCATAAACTCTTTTAGCGTACAACACAATAACCTTATTCAACCTAGTTAAAACAAAAGATACAACATGATGATAACAAAAATCAACAAATGAGCAAAACACGGGGATCAAGAAAAGCATAATCTCAATCAACCCAAGTGATCTTCTATATAATTGTAAGGTAAATCAGGATTGAGACTCCAAGCAAGACAAATCATATGTGTCAAAAAATAAATCCAACCTCAAGTATCTTGACCATGGGCAATCATCTCCCAACCATCAGCCCAAACAAGGAAATGCACCATCTCTTATTTGTCTTCTTGTTTCAAAAACAGAAAAACAAACTTTTTTTTTGAAACATAGTACTTCTATTAGGTGGTAATAAGTGGCAAAATACAGCATGGTATGTCCCGAGACCAAATACCAATATACTTTCCTTGTCGCCCAAGGTTAGTTAATGTATGTGCGGCAATATTCTTAAGCCTACCCACATGAGTCCAATTGACAGAGGTGAAAACAGAAGTAGAGAGCAAGACATCTTGCAAAATCATTTTACCTCTATCCTAACTTCACTGTCTTCTTTCAAGAATTTAACATTAGACGAACAATCCCTATTAAATATGACTGCTATAACATTGAGCCTACTGACAAGATTTACACCTAACAAAAGGGCTTTTGCCTCCACGACCGCATGATCTAGCTAGTGGTGTGCTACCATTAGTTATTCCCACTGCAAGGCAACTCCCATCAGCTCCACGACAAACAACACCAATGCCAAACCCATGATTTGTAGCACTTCCATCAACTTAGACCTGCAAAGCATTACCATTCCGTTCTGGTGAGTGTTTTCTATTGTTGAAGATAGGGTCCTGAACTGATAAAGCCAAATCAATAAAGGAACAGTCCTGATCAATACCCATATCATAATGAGCAACACGACCATGATCCAACTGGCACCTAGCGAACCATAACTTCCAAAGCAGGCAGAGAAATTTCCCAAGCTCCATAAGATCCTCTTAAAGGCGGAATGGTAGCGCCCAATCACGGAAGGAACTATCTTCCTCAATATCGCAAGGATGCTGAAGATCATGAAGCACCCACCACTTCCTTGCAACTGGGCAATGTAGGAAAACATGATACCTATTTTCGTAGCCTCCATAACTTGTACACCATTCAACAACAGAGCCTTGGCATCGCGTATTGATTAGAGCTATACATGGGATTATACCTTGTAGCATTTTCCATAAAATAGCCTAACACGGGGTGGAAGATGACATTTCTTACTGTGTTGCATGGCCTTACATATCCGGTTTCTAGTTGATGAAGATGGTTCATATTTTAGAGAACAAGTAAGAGCGAGGTGATAGGTATACTTGACAGAGAATTTGCCACTTTTTTGTTTCGCCCCAACACCATCCATCAACAAGAATCATCTGACTTAATGGGAGCATGAGAATGTGTTGAATATCATCTTTTATGAACCAATTCCTCACCTTCTCCTCATCCTAACTCTTGTTGTCTGGTTTAATTAGAGGTGGCCACTAGGATGGGCTAGCCCAGGACCGCCCGAGACCGAGCCCGATCAAAGACTGGTTCAAGACCACAGATCAGGGATCAAGACCGTCCCGGAACCGGCCCGGAACGGTCCGGTTTTACTTTCCAAGAAACCGGGACCGCTTGAAGTCAGGCTCGATTGGTTCCGACTAGGGACCATCCCGGGATCGAGACCGGTCCCTTTTTTTTTAAATATAGCTATTATACAACAGGGACCGGTTTGGGACCGGGACCGACCCAAAATTTGAAATATAGCCATTATGTATGAGGACCAGCCCAGGATTCAAACTCCAACAACTTTTATTTTGAATTTTGCTCTCTCTAACGGCTATATTTTCCAATTCTTCTATAAATACAACCCAAAATCCACCATATTTACAGTATTACTAATTAGCCATAAATTATATAAAGTCCATCTTTACAAAAAAACCGGTTGCAGCCCGGGATTGGCTCAGGACCAGGTGCGGTCCTTCAAAAAAATGGGACCGGGATCGGGACCAGCCCGGGATACTAGCGGTCCGGGACCGATCCTTCACTCTAGGGACCGGGATCGGTTGAGCGCAAGACCAAGACCGGGACCGACCCGGCCCGTGGCCACCTCTGGCTTAATGATCCATGAGAATAACCCATTCTCGTGAACTTGCTGAGGTAAAGACCACTTCCAAGTGTTCCCCCATTTCTTCCCCAACAACCACCTATCTGTTATGCGCATTGTTGAGGCATCACCCACCACTCTTCTGGCTCCTACCTTCATCAAATATGATAAGCCCTGTAGAGATCACCACACAGGACTTAGCCAAGCTCATAACTGTGAGTTCAAAAGGCTAGAATGTGCAATGTACCTCGCTTTAAGCACATGCGTGTTATTGAGAGATGTTATGGAGAACTAAAGAAAAGTGTCAAATACTAGACAAAGTACTTCCATACAACATCAACGATCAGAGTCGAATTATCAGTGCTTGTTTTATGTTGTACAACTTTGTATTGTTGAACAAGACTGAGTCTAGTAGCGCAGTAGTTCAAGATGGGTCACAACCTAGACTTGTGGTCCTTTCCGATCCGTATGAAGAGGAGCATGTCGAGGATGAAGATGCAGCTGAGATTGCATATCCCATGAGCATGTCAACATGCATAACCAGATTGCCAATGCTACTATGGCCAACATTTGACATTAGTTCACATAAAACTTTATTTTGTTGTTGCTTTTGATGTAATGTAAACCTAAGTTTTTCGATCCTTGTCAAAATGTTTTGTGATTTGTACTATTCTATTTTGATTTTATTTAATTTTCTTTTTCAATTGGTCACCAAAATTACTAATCATAATACATAAATTAGTAAACACGTCACACATAAGTAAGTTTGTTGTTTTATTCACAAATTTAACACAACCAGTTGCAACAAATCTGCTTCTATTCCACTCATTTTTACCGATGTTGGCGGGTCTCCCAAACAAACCAGTTACCTTTTATGTTAAGCAGCAGACCAGACCAGACCAGACAGAAAGATCATCAACACACTCCTGATCAACCGTACATTTACATGGGACAAAAAGGTCTTTATTATTTTGTAGCCATCTTCATGAATCAAACACGCCGTGATGATGTACTTGAAGATAAGGAGTGCTGTTTTACTCAAGTGACACACCTACAGGTAAAAAGAAAGCATGATGCAGCAAGCAAACTCATAGGAGTGGGTCGTGCCATCTCTACATGCTGCCACCATGGTCCATGGCACCTTTCTTGTACTTTCACAGACGGAAAGCAAAGGTAGAGAATTCACCATAAAGCGCAAGCAATGTGTTAGTTACCTTTTGCCATCATGATACCAAATTGAAAATCCCAATCTTTTCTAATATATACTCATTCATTATAAGAGGTATTCAGAGCTAATAATCGTATACGAGTATTTGCAGTGTTCAACATTACAAGCATTATGAATGAAATTAACAGCTCTATAGGTAGTAATATATATACTTAGTTCCAACTACAACGACGAGATCCTACACATACATGTTCATAATATATACTTAGCCATTACATGGCAGTTATCACGCAGTATAACCTTCATCCTCAGATCAGACAGCCACCCTCCCTTCAATTACCAATTTGAGTTCTCCATTCTTTTATTTAAGGGTTTTAGATTCTCACATCATCTCGTCAAGGTATATAATACATAGGATTAGGAAGCTTGAACGACCTGGTGGAGATTGATCTCCCCAATAGGTCACTCCACTGATCGCCTGAGTTGCCAATGATTCGATAACCCTCCTTCACCATCTCATCTCTCCTTTCTGACTTGTACGTTACTGCCATCTTTCCCTCATCATCTGATTGTCTGAAGATTATGTTAGAAGAAACAAAATTCCGTGTGTCAGAAGTGTTCAAGTGAACTGATCAGACAAAAATGAAAAACTGCAAATGCTCAACTCAGTCAGTTAGTTGGTCAGAACAAGATATACATTAAACTCAGATTAAATCTTCCACGGTAACCTTCAGAGGTAGATAATACTTGTAGTTAACAGATAGCATACACAATTGAGGTTTTCAGTCCATGCACAAATTCATTTATTTCAGCACATGCACACACACTGCCAACTACATGCTAGTTAATAAATTTTGAAAATATGTGACCTCCCTTCTCGTCTGGTCATGAAGGGAGCAATACACCTCTCATTTTCTTAGAACATTTAGTTGCTGTTCTGCGTCCATTCCCCCAGAGCACAGTGTTGTAATACTTGTCAAACAATTAAAAGGGTGTTGAGAAATAAGTGGGTTCTAGTTTCATTCTAAAGTAAAGGTATGGAATAGTCCCATCTTTGCTTCATAGACATTCTAATGCACTTATTTAAAGCTGACATTGCCTATCGGAGGTTCTAAAGACAGATTGGAACATTTTCTCCACAGCTGCTGGTCTAGAATCCAAAAACTTCAACTAAAATTAATTTCTTCCTGGGAAGAGAGACTTTGATGAGCCAAATCATTCAACAATCTAGATATCAGAAAAACTTATTCGCCATCAAATACAGCGGGCTTCCCCAAGACAATTCCAAGCACGAACTTACCCATTTGAAGAGCCAAATCATTCAACAATCTAGATATCAGAAAAAGTTATTCGCCATCAAATACAGCAGGCTTCCCCAAGACAATTCCAAGCACGAACTCACCCATTTCAAGATTTGAAAGCTTGTATTTGACATTTAAAAATAAAATAAAATAGAATGCGTTTGTACAGCTGAAGATACTCTGCAGCTGTATAGTGTTGTAAGGATGCGTTTGTTTAGTTAACATGGTTAGACGCTTACTTATCAAAGGTTATAAACCACAAAAAAAACTATTAATCCATAGTCATGAAAGAAGCAGAGTATCCAATCACTTCGGGTGATATGACGCAAGCTAGCATTCAGCAACTATGAGGATTACTGCATACTTGGTGAAAAAGAAACGGCAATTGAGACAGAGTGGCAGACCTTAAAATGAGTTTGTGCCAGTTTTGATATCCCACATTCATCAGATTGTGAACAGTTACATCCCTTTGCTTCTCACTCCGACCGGTCAGCAAGAACACCTTGAATCCAAGACTCAGAATCTCTTCATATAGTCTCAAGCTGGACTCCATGGCTGGAGCCGCTGCCTCGTCAACCCACTTGCCAAACGCCACAGGATCAAACACCTCCAAACTGCAAACATTGCACTAAGAATTCATACATAACTGCTGATCAAATTTCTCAAATAAAGGCAGCATAACCTCAAAAAACTTCATGTCAAAAAGCAAGAGGCACGTTCGGTTTCAACCCCACAAGCCCCATCCAAAGGAAGATTGTCTCGTGATTGTTAACGTTTGATAACAGTTGAAAAAAGTTATACCTCCACAACAGACGAGATCATACGCAAATTATGACTACACGCTGCCTGACATGAACTGAAAGAACGTGAAAAATTAACTAGGGTTACATAACGAACGCTCTATTTCCTTAAATGCACATTCAACTGGGGCAAAGAATAAAATCTATTTGGTCTTGCACTTATGTCAATTTCACTAATTCGAATAATAAATCTAATAAAACAGATCGCAATTTCGCCCTTTTTTTTCCAACAGAGTAAAATACGCAGGTGTCCTTCATCCAAAAAGGAATAAAGTAGTAGCAGATATGTTTTTAATTTTCATAACCTTACCCATAGCCATGATCAACGTAATACGGTAAATTGGAGATCAGAGTCTCGTCCACATCAAACACCCAGGCGTCCTTCCCATCTGTACCCATATCCACACTCTTCGCATACCTTGAAGCCTCGGTCGCCACGACCTCAAGGTCAAGTGCATATCCCCGACCGATCATGTACCTTTTGATGTATTCCGCGCACTCCGCGGGGACCGTCTTCCATGGACTGAGATTATTCGTCTCAGCGGCCAATCGCCAGCTTGAGCACCGAAGATCGAGTTCGTAAACGTCCTCTGAAGCGGTTCTTTTCTCCGTGTACTGGAGAATTAGTGGTCGTGGGAAGCCGTGGTTGCTTTGGTGAGGGTTGTCCAGGTCGTCGGAAATAGAGAAAGAAACGAAGGAAAGTAATAGGAAAATGGTGAAAACCCCGACATTGTTCGAGGAAATTTTTGGGGAACAAATCCGGTGAGTTCGCTTGAGTAACAAATCAGCTGCTTAGATACGGAAAAATTAGATCAAATTCTGAGTCGGGTTGACCACGAGATTTCTGACAGGAAGACGATGAATGACTTGCAGATCAAAATCAAATGTAATTGGGATCGATATTGGTTAGATTTAATAAAAAGGATTGTCAGAAAGATGATGAATCTGAAATCGTTTAATTGGAACAGGACGACCTTTTCGCGGAAAACTAGGGGAGGAGGAATAATTTCACCGTCTACAGAGGAATATCCGTTTCTTTGGAACAGGAGGCGAGGAGAGCAGGAGGAGGAGGGTTGACGACGAAAAGGAGAAAGAGACGAGGGAGGGAAATAAACTGCAAAGCGGGAGTATTTTGGCCCTGGTCACCGGTGTGGTTATGTATTTGAACTAACGAGGGAAGGTAGGGAAATAAATAAGAAGAAACGCGTGAGCATTTTGGCGCCCGGACCGGTCTGGGCTGGCTATTGTAAGTATTTTTTTAAAACGGTTCAAATAGGAAGTTTACACGTGTGTTGTGGGTCTTCGTCTTGGAGAATGAAATTTAAGTTCTGCTTCACTTTTATTTTTCTCTTTTACACATTGTATAAAAAATGTTGGGTCGTTTTGATGAGTAAAAAGAATGAATCATTTTATTTGTTATTCATTTCACAAGATTCACATGTTGCTTCTAATTTTTTCCAACAACGATAAAATTCAAATATTCAAATGTAAATGTGGAGCTTCAGCCAATCTTACTCTGACACGGGAACATTTTAGTTGATATGGAATACTAAAATTGATGGGTTTGTAGTTTCTTTGAAAATGTGTCTTACTTTATGATGAAGGTTGTATCAGTGCCCACCATTGAAAAAAATTATAAGCCCATCAGTTATAGTGTGGCTTTCCGTTTGAACAAAATAATAGTTGTTACAACAACTTAAAAGAAAAATAGGGATATGCGTGAACTTTTTTGCAAAACAAGGACATATTGTGAACTTTTAAAAAATGTGGGGCATATTGTGAACTTTTTTATAAAAACATAGGTATTTTGTGAAATTTTTGTAAAAAAGAATATATTATGAACTTTTAAAAAAATTTAAAAAATTAATCATTATAAAAACCACTAACTTTAAAAAAAATATTAAGGGTAAAATGGTCATTTTTCCAGGACACAGTTAATAGCCGTTACCAACTTATGTCATTTGGTATTTCAAAACATTTACATGGTATATGAGGGACAAATTTTTTAAAAAATATATATCACGAATTATGAAATATTTTAGTGACATATTATCAATTTTCCCTTTATTATATTATAGTATTCTTCATCACACTTTATCCTAAGATGTTTTTTCTATTTAAACAACTTTCACATATTCTCTATTATTTATTAAAACTTTGGCTATTTTTATGAGAAAAGCTGAACTTTGTTAATTAATTACTGTATATATACGCTCAATCGAAACAATTCAGAGTTATACTAGTATAATAAACACCCGACAAAGAAAAAAGAGTTTCCACCTAATAAATCTTAATGGGAAAATTCACGATATACCCCTGTTTTCTTTCGTAATTCACAATATATCTGTGATTTTCGTAATTCAACTTTAAACATACTTAAATGTTGTTCAAAATTGATGAAACTTTACATGGACGATGCTAAAGTGTTATATTTCGGTCCAATATCAAATTTGAAGCTTTTTACTGTTCATTGGGTCTCACAGGTCACATGTGAGCTTAAAAAACTTCAAATTTTATATTGGACCAAAATATAACACTTTAGAATCGTCCATGTAAAGTTTCATCAATTTTGGACAACATTTAAGCATGTTTAAAGTTAAATTACTAAAATCACAGGGGTATATTATGAATTACGAAAAAAAACAGGGTATCTCGTGAATTTTCCCAATCTTAATATATTAATGTCGAAGTATCCATAGCCTTTTGCCATAAAAATGGAAAGGGTCTTGGCTACATGCGCTGCGTCATTGTTTTTTTTTTAACACCCTCGCCCCCGCGTCTTTTTTTTGTTTTGTTTTTTTTTCTTTTTTATCATAAAAATTTTAAATTGTTGTAACTTTTAATATATAAGTCCAAAATGAAAAAAAATTATATCATTGTTCACCTAAATTCAAGCTCTACAAAAACAACTTTTTTAAAAAATATTTTTACATGTATGGAGCATAGAACGTAAAAGAAATTTTTTACAGATGGTCATACAAACCTGTACAAATGTTCACTAAAACATGTACATCCTCACGTGAAGACATGTACATTCTCGCATAAAAAACATATAGATAGTCATATAAATCTGTACAAAATATTAAATATGTACATCCTTAAATTAAAACATGTACATATAAGGAAGAACACTTGTACAGACGGTCATACAAACATGTACATATGACCATACAAACATATACAAATGTTCATTAAAGAACATGTACATTCTCACATTTAAACATGTACATCGTCACATTAAAACATCTACATTCTCACATTAAAATATGTACATACATCCTCACATTAAAATATCATTGTATACATGTAAAAATATATTTTTTAAAAGTAGTCAAAATATATTCATGAGTAGTCTTGTTTTGAAGAGCTCGAATTTAGGTGAACAATGATATAATTGTTTTTCATTTTGGACTTATATATTAAAAGTTATAACAATTTAAATTATTGTTATTTTAATAAAAGAAAAAAAATAAAAATGAAATTGGCGAGCGTACCGCCCGTGTGACTTTATTTGTTTCAATTTTCAATTTTGTCCCATTATATTTCATTAATTATAAAATTACCCTATTATAAAAGATATTTTTTATTTTAATTTGACTAAAATTTCACATCCAGATAGCTACATTCCTAAGAATTTGCCGAATGGAAATACTACTTCAATACGCCAAGGGTAGCTTGAGGCTAGACCCATACGGCAGCAACACCTTTCCTAATTATCTCTTTTTATTTTTTCTTGAATAAAACCTTATCAGTAACAGAGGCCGGAACAAATACAGTCTTACCTCAATACCTAGTCAATGGAAGATGAATTAGCCTTTCAAGAAGAAGAGCCGAACGCAAGAGAATCTTAATCAATTTCTGGGCCTTGATGCTATAACACCTGTGGGCATACTTTTCTCGGTCCAGTAAGGACATTAATTATAATTCGGCCTGATACTTCTAAGGCCCCATTTAAAGTCTCATTCCCATCACCCCCATCATTCTCATTGATATTAGGATGCATTCATTTCGAGACGACGGAACATAATCAAGAAAGAGAATAGAAAAAAAGTAAAAAGACTTATCTGAATCAAGAAGTCTGTTTGATTCTACACGGAAACGTAATGAAATTTTTAATGATGGTCTTTGTTGTTGTTTGGTTCCAAACAGAGAAGTGTTAATATATTTACATTATGAATAATATATGTTAATACTTATATAATTGATATATAACATATACTAATATTTAAGTAAATTAAATAGTAATATAAATATTTTTTTAAATTATGATATATATTAATATTTATATAAATTATATATACAACATATATTAATAATTATGTATAATACTTTTTAAAATTTATCTATATATAATATTTTTTTATAATTTATAGTATTTAAGTTATAATATATTTATGAATAAATATATATTATATAATATTTATTTAAATTGTAAATAATATAAATAAATATTTCTATAAATTATATATACTATATATTAATATATTTTAATTTTATAGTATTTAAATTTTAAAAAATATTATTTAAAATTATTTAATTAAATTGTAAATAATATATATAAATACTTGTATATATTAAATAATATATATAAATATCTATTTAAATTTATAAACAATATATATATAAATATTTTTAAATTTTTATATCATTTAAAGTGTAAATAATATTTATTAATATTAATATATATTATATATAATATTTGTTCAGTTGTATTGGCAATGCCGCATACCGTCTTGACCTTCCAGAAAGGTTAAGGATGCACCCTACCTTTCATGTAAGTTTCTTGAAACCTTACACAGAAAAGGAACAAAATTTACATGAGAATAAAGCTCGGGCCCCACCGACTATATCTGTTCAATACGAGAAGGGTATCCAAGAAGTGCTTGCCCATCGACGAGTAGGGTGTAAAGCTAACCAGCGAACATACTTCTTGATCCACTAGAAGGGAGAGGCCCAGGAAGACGTGACGTGGGAACGAGAGGGCAATTTATGGCAATTTAGGGATGAGATACAAAAGTACTTAGAATCTTTGCCGAGGATGGCAAAGACTTAGGTGGGGGAGGTTTGTAATGTCCAATTTTTGTAAGGACAAAGACAAGCAACTTGACACCAACATGTATTTGTACTCAACGGCGTAATGTAAGCCTTCGGGCCTTGTATCTCAATCAATAAAAGAAGTAGCCCTTTTGTACTTGCGTTGCAATGACACTAGTACAAAAAACGCCTATTTCGGCGCCCCTATTTCGGCGGTTGTAGATAAAACCGCCGAAATAGGGCTCCGAGATTTCTATAGTCTGAAAAAAGACACCTATTTCGGCGGTTGTTTTTACAACCGCCGAAATAGGGGCGTTTCTTGGGATTTTTTCCTAAAATTTTAAAATGCCACTTAAATTTCAGTCTATTTCAGTGGTTGTTACTAACAACCACTGAAATAGACTTTATTTCATTACAAATTTGCTCGCCGGCCTCATCTCTTCATCTTCTCTTCTCTCCCACTACTGTAATTTCGCATCCCTAACTGGCGAACAGAGACGGACCTAGGGGGGGCAAGGGGGGCACTTGCCCCCCCCCCAAAAAAAAATTTGAAAATCAGTCATAAGTTTTTATATAGTTTTGTAAATTCGTAAAATGATGTAATGTTGTAAGTAGTGTAATGGTAAGTGGTAAAATTTTATACCCAATAACCAGAGTTCAAATCCTACTATGTTCACTTTTTCATTTTTTGTTTTTTTAAACTTGTCAAAACGACACAGTTTTAAGAACAAAGAGAACAAAATTTAAAACCTAATATTCTCTGTAACTTCCCACTTTTCCCTTTCCCCTTTCCCTAACCCTCTCAGACTCTCCAACCTCTGTCAGAGGCGCCACCACCACCACCAAATAAAAAATGAAAGCTGCTCCTGCTCCACAATTCCCACCACACCAGCTTTACTAATTACTTCCCAATTCCCACCACACCACACGACGTCAGTCACAGAGAAGATACTCCACCTCATGCCAAGTATTGCTGTCAAATCGATGGATAACTACAATGATGTGTCACGAATATTTTTGGGCAAGCAGCTTGACAGCTGTGGCATGCCTTGTCGTTGGTCTTGTCTGGTTGTGTGTGATGGAAATCTAAATTGGTATGCCTTGTGCAAGTGCCATGAACATGGCCCAACCCTTTGGGGTTGGCTTGAGAGTCGGGCCTAAGGGCGTGTTGCCGAGGATACATGACCCTTGTTGTGCGCAGTCGATGCCGCGCGAGCCTGGTTGTGTGCCTTGTGGGCGCAACGGTGTGGTTTCGCAGGCGCCCAGACCTTGTCTGGAGTGCCCTGTCCCGTATGCTGCAGGTGGTGGTGCCTGGACGCTGCCGCAGGCACCCAGTGCCCATCTGGACACTGTCCGTAGGCACAAGGTGCAATGTCGAGGGCCCACGAGCCTCGTCGTGTGCACCTTGGGGCATGCATGCACTATCTTAGGCGCCCAGACCTTGTCTGGGGCGCCCAGTGCCTGATGCTGCAGGAAGTTGGTGCTGGGCACTGCCGCAGGCACCGTGATGCAGCCGATATAAAGTTGGTTCAAAACGTGTGGGATCTTGACAACTTTGCTGAGCACCTAAGAAGGCCAAATGTTACCCTTGACCAATAAGAGATGTTGGCAAAGTTTCGTGGCAATTGGAGCTTGCATATGATTTTAGTGAATTTTTGAAGTATTTCTAGACTATGCTGGGATTTGGCTGCAAAGGGGCATGTCTGGGTCTGGTCTGGCCTGAAAGGTACATTAACCTCTTTAGGGGGCTGGTTAGTCTCTGCCTGGCCTGCCCCCGGGCAGCCTACGCGGCTGTGTCCCGGCTGGGCACCTAAGTGCCCGAGGGCCTCAAAGGCTATGTTATACCCGTGAATGGGGGATGCCGGGACACTTGGACTCCTTGGCGGTGTTGGGCCCATGGGGCCACACCGGCGGCTAGGTGAACTAGTCGTGGGTCACCCCGGGCTGCCTGGAGAGCACCCGGCTAGACACATGAGTGCCTAGAACATGCCTATTGGCATGTCCCACTACCTCTAGCTCGGGTAGTGGGCTTCAACGGCTGTGGGGCCTTGCCCCACCTGCCGGTGTCCCTAATGTTGAGTTGTGCCAGCGTGCGCTTGTCGTATGACTGGTTCCACACATGGGCAAGTGCGGGAGTGCGAGGGGCGACGCACTAAGTTGGGACTTGTGTCCGGCATGGCCGAGATGGTCCGAGTGGTGGTGAGTGCACAGCGTTGCCCACACTAGTGCGTCCCTACTGAAGGTGCTTGGCACTGAGGTTGCTCCACTAGGGAAGGTGTTCATTCAGTGGAGTGCCCCGCACATCCATGCCTATGGGTAAAGGGGTGTGAGGATGAGGGAACTCACCGTGGGGCGGTTCAAGACCACCCTTAGTCATGCTTGTGGCACAAGGGTTGGTTCGGTTAGGCTGGTCGGGCCTTGGCCCGACGCCGATCATGAGTGTTGCTTGTTTGGTTGCCTAAATGTGGTCCCTTGTCGATTGATGAGTGTGCTTGCTTGTTGAATGCGTGTTATGCATACCGCTGGACCTGGCTTCCAAGCGAAAAATTTTATTTTGGAAAAATACTCATGACAAAAGTGGTATCAGAGCCATAACATGTCGGTTGTCCCTGTCTTTACAGGATTAAGCACTAATCGATACGCTGCGAAGGCATTGAAGTGACCCAGAGTTCGTACGTGCTGGAAGTTATTTTGGCAGAATAGACCCATGTTTCCCAAATGGCTGCTAGGACTACGTCCCGAGTTGAGCTTGCGAATAGGCTGAACACAATTGAAAGGGTACTCGGCCTCACTGACCGAGATGCCTCGAGTTTGGTCCGGAACATAATGTGCTCCGTGCCTTGAGCGGCTTGAAACAATGGTGAACTCTCTGTGCAATGAGGTACGCCAGCTTCGGGCTGACCCCTCGGTTGGGAACTTAGAGGAGCAGCATAACTCAACTGATGCTCGTGATGCGGAAATACGTGAGCTCCATGCCAAAGTGGCTCTTCTACAAGAGTCGGTGTCCCCTAATTTGGGTCAAGGCAAGAAAAGGAAGTTGAAACTTCGTGACCCTACGCCGTACGACGGAACTCGTGACTCCGAGAAGCTTGAGAATTTCCTTTTCGACATGGAGGAACATTTCGAAGCATACAATACTGATGATGATCAAAAGGTCTTCTCGACGGTTACATTTTTGGAGGGCCATGCTAAGAAATGGTGGCGGTGCAAGGTTGAACGTGACCGCGCATGTGGCCGAACTCCTATCCGATGTTGGGTTGAGTTTAAAAGGGCGTTGAAGGCCAATTCTTCCCCTAGGATGCCGATGACAGAGCCCGTGATCGTTTGAATGACCTAAAGCAGATGGGCACGGTTCAAGATTACATCGGGGAGTTTAACTCCATAATGTCTAATTTGCCCAGTATGCACGATGGGGATCGTGTGTACAACTTTATGAAAGGTCTGAAACCTTGGGCGCGTTCAGAAGTTCGAAGGAAGAATGTTTCCACCCTCGAACAGGCGATGACCGCGGCTGAAAGTCTTGTGGACTTCGGTTGGGAAAGGCATCCCAACAAAGATAGCCGTTCTGGTAGAAAAGGCGGGAAGCGGGGAAGGCCAGAAAGGGATTTCGGACTTGCCCTTCCTCATGACCGGGATGATGCCCAAGATCATGCAAGCCCAGAAGCAAAGGAGAAGTCCCCAAAACCCAAGTCAGACATTAGTTGCTTTAGATGCGGTGGTCTGCACTTCATGCGAGAATGCCCCCAGGTTGCAAATGCGGGTGTGAACACCCTTGTTGGTTCAAGGAAGCAACCACTCCACCAGAAAGTGGATGTCCCGACCTTCCCGGAATCAGTCCTACACCCCCCGAGTTGAGGACTGTTGTTTTACCGGAGTGTAAATTTTGTACTTTTGAGTGATCACCGTGTAATATTCAAGAGTTTGTATGTTGTGGTGGTCCAATGTTTTGTTGATATTAAACTCTTGTATTCCTTTTTGGAAGTATTGTACATGGTTTTGTGTATTGGCTCATGTAATATAGTCGAAATATTGTAATGACTTTTCGATGTTAATGGAAATTTACAATGGACCAATGGCGTCCTCGATGAACTTTCTCTTGGATCCTTAATTACTTTTCCCTAATTTTGTGTTATGTTTTAGAAAAGTACTTGGACCCAAGCTGGAAATGGGGAAAGCTAGGCCGTGATGGGTACATGAATACGAGTAGTCTTGTGACGCTGGGTATCCAGCTTGACGCCAGGTAGGCTTTGTTGACCGTGCTTGTATGGTGGTGTCACAAGATGTGCTATTTTTAGTAGCGCGCAATCAGGTAGTTTGGCACTGGCCTCGCTGGTTATGCGTGGCTTGGCACGGGACGTCGGGTTCCCATGGGATAATTCAGTAAGCTGGCACGGATTGCTGTCGAGGACGTTCCAAGTGCCGGAATTGGTGGCGTACAACCGGGTGGGTTGTCGTCAAACACGCTGGTGAGCGTGAGTCGGCATGTGATGCCGGGTTGTCAGCATACAGCCGGGGTGCTGATGTGGGATGCGCTAGGTGTGCGCAAGATGGCACGAGGTGCCAAGTGGCAACGGGGAACCGAGTGGGTTCACGCTGATCTCCCTGGCCAGGGGTACGACGGCTATGGTTGTCGTTGTTCAGCATGCAGCAGGATAAGCTGATGCTGGTCGCGCATGTGTGCGCGAACTAACACAGGGTGTTGGCTGTCAGCGTACAACGAGTGGAGCTGACGCTGGTCACGCATGTGTGCGTGAAATGGCTTGAGGTTGCCATACTTTCATACGCGACCGAGTAGGGTCAGCGTTGGTCACACTAGGTTGCGTGAGAGGGCAGTGTGCCAGCGATTAAGTGTCACAGCCAGATGGGCAGATGCGACCGCACACGGGGTGGTGTGCAAAGGCACCGGTTGCCCAGTTCTTGCACAAGACCAGGTGTGGTCAGTGCAGTCGCACAAGTTGGTGCGACTTGTGGCAGTTGATGCCGATTGAACTAAACAGGGAACCAAGCAAAGACAACCACTACTCCCAAGAGAACTTTACCGAGGACGGCAAATACTTTAACGGGGGGGAGGGTTTGTCACGAATATTTTTGGGCAAGCAGCTTGACAGCTGTGGCATGCCTTGTCGTTGGCCTTGTCTGGTTGTGTGTGATGGAAATCTAAATTGGTATGCCTTGTGCAAGTGCCATGAACATGGCCCAACCCTTTGGGGTTGGCCTGAGAGTCGGGCCTAAGGGCGTGTTGCCGAGGACACACGACCCTTGTTGTGTGCAGCCGATGCCGTGCGAGCCTTGCTGTGTGCCTTGTGGGCGCAACGGTGTGGTGTCGCAGGCGCCTATACCTTGTATGGAGCGCCCTGTCCCGTATGCTACAGGTGGTGGTGCCTGGACGCTGCCGCAGGCACCCAGTGCCCATCGGGACACTGCCGCAAGCACCCAGTGCCCATCTGGACACTGTCCGTAGGCACAAAGTGCAATGTCGAGGGCCCACAAGCCTCGTCGTGTGCACCTTGGGGCATGCAGGCACTATCTTAGGCGCCCAGACCTTGTCTGGGGCGCCCAGTGCCTGATGCTGCAGGAAGTTGGTGCTGGGCACTGTCGCAGGCACCGTGATGCAGCCGATATAAAGTTGGTTCAAAACGTGTGGGATCTTGACAACTTTGTTGAGCACCTAAGAAGGCCAAATGTTACCCTTGACTAATAAGAGATGTTGGCAAAGTTTTGTGGCAATTGGAGCTTGCATATGATTTTAGTGAATTTTTTAAGTATTTCTAGACTATGTTGGGATTTGGCTGCAAAGGGGCATGTCTGGGTCTGGTCTGGCCTGAAAAGTACATTAACCTCTTTAGGGGGCTGGTGTCACACGATAAATTAATCGCTATGAACGGCTAGGATTACGCCCAATCCATCCAGCCTTCCAACACCTTCGCCACGCACCAACAAACTTGCTTAAACCGAAAGGGACAAAGAGGAACTTGAATGCAGTACCGCCCTCAGTTTGACTCAGCCAACCATCCACGAGAACCCCTTCAACCACTCACCTCCAAGAGTAGGTTTGGAGCTGGACAACTCGTGCGACTTCAGCCTGGTTAGATCTTTGGCACTCCCACACTTCGCCAATCCACAAGAACAAGGAGGGAACTTTCGGAACTCACTTGCTTGCTCTGGGACTCTAGCAAAGGTGAAGTCTTTAACCTTGGTCACTTCTGATTTCGAACTCACTATGGGGTAAGGAGATCAAGAACACCATGTTCTATCTTTCCCCTAACTCTCTTGGAAGAATAAGGAGTAAAGGAATGACCTTTGATCTTAACTTTGTGAGGAACGGAAGCTTAGCTCTCTTTGGTTGCTTAGGATTGATTTCGGATTGCTCTTGGGAGGACTTCATGTCTCACCACGTTCTCCCTCTCCTTATATTTATAAGGGAGTGAGGCAACCAGAATCATAACAAACTCTAGAGATAAGTGGCGCCAACTTATCACAAAGATAAAGGCACTTTTATCTCCTAGTTTGTTTCCTAGATAAGTGCCGCCCATAACCCTTGGGCATCTTATCTCAACCAACTTCCTATATTAGTGCCGCCCCTATTATCTCCTTAGAGATAGGCTTGGCCACTAATATCTCAACAAAGTAACAAGATTCCTCCTTTTTCTCTCTTAGGCGCATAAGGTGGTTATAACCAAAGTAGTTAGGATTCACCCTTAAAACTAGCTTTGTTATTACCCAAGTAGAGGAGAGAATATCTCAACCCCAATGCTTATCGCCATAAGATAATCAAGCCCACTTTTATCTCTAGGCTGGTGAGATTGTTTAGGAATCAAAGTGTCTAGATTCACTTTAACCGATTCCTAAAATCAAGGAAAGGACTTTAACCTCTTCCCACAAAAATCTCCACCACCTACTAAGATAACCAGCAACTTTAGATTCTTCCCATAAGTATCGAAACCAACCTTAACCACTTAGGTAAAAGGTTCCAAGGTAATTTCAAAGCTTACCGCAGTAAATTTCATACGGTAACAGCCCCAGTAAAAATCCAATTTTTACTAAAGGCCTTAACCATTCGTGCAACTACCAATATAACCAGCCAACGGCCTCCAAAATAAGGGAGATAATCATGGAAGAGATCCCAACAGAATCTAGCACAAAAATAGCATACAAAATGCATTCCAAGGACTTTCGGGCAAACCTTGAAAACTAGGGTTTCTCGGGTGACACGACGCCCAGCGCGCGCACGTGCTCCCCTATGCCTCACTGCTGCCTTAGCGCCCAGCGCTTGTAGCATGTCCT
Organism: Limonium bicolor; assembly: GCA_023374045.1. Taxonomy (NCBI): domain Eukaryota; kingdom Viridiplantae; phylum Streptophyta; class Magnoliopsida; order Caryophyllales; family Plumbaginaceae; genus Limonium; species Limonium bicolor. Next base: position 88,744,013 of record CM041779.1, on the reverse strand, counting down.
AGCGTGCCCAAGTACACCGTAGCGCCCAGCGCCCGTGTCTTGGCATCGCTCGCACTTGCCTTTGTCCTCGACGCCACGGCTTTGTGCCCAAGCGTGCCCTAGCGCCTAGCGCTTGCACCTTGGCATTGCCCGTGCATCTTGACATACCCGTAAACAAGCTCTTGGCCCATGTCTAGACTTGGCCTGGCATCACCCAGCGCCCCTATAACATGTCCTTAGCCTTGTCACCGTGTCGTGGCCTTTGTCACTCGATGTTGCCCCGTGCACCTAGTCACGGCCAACATCCCGTGCCCAGCACTGCAACGTCCGTGTCTTAGGATGCCGTGCTTGTCAAAGCTAACTTGGCCCCGCTGTAAGCTTGTCTTAACCCAGTCAAGACTAAGCCACAGAAACACATTGGGAAGTATGGCAACTTATGCTTGTGCTCTTCCTTCTCTTGCCCTTTGGCTATGACACCCAGTGTCATCATTGGTATTGCTTGTGACTTGCATGATCCCCCAGGGACCAACCGCCACATGTCAAACCCCAGTCACGAAGACCGGTTCCACCCACTTGCATTCAAGGTGAGCCCAGCTCACTGCCAAGTACCTGAGTCCCAGACTCATTACTTGCATAACCTCGTCAGGTTACCTCTGCGTTTTGACCAAGTGCCAGGGTCCCGGACCCATCACTTGTCTCCCGCGCGTCACGGCCAGCTCTCAGCGACGCAGCCCGCATCTTTGATATGCGTAGCCCCAAGACACCCACATGCTAACTCGGCAAGCCCAGCTCCCAAGTCCTCCTTGCATTGAGTAACACTCGGTGATCACCACAACCATTGAGTTCCTTAGATCGTTGGGGGTGAGGGTTCAGCGCTATCACCCCTGGAGATTGGATTGTGACATCCTCCCCCAACCAAGCTTTGGCGTCCTCGCAAAGCCTCGAGTGGTCTTGGCCTCAGGGACATTGAACCCCAAGTATTTTCCTTCACAAGTTGTATGATGCGCCCTCACGCCTCCCTTGTTGCCTTGCCTAGCAACCATCAAAACAACTTAGCTTAATCATAATTAAGCCACAAAGCGTATCGTCATACCTTTGCATTTTAGCTTGGGGACATCCCATGGCCATATGTCCACCATGCTTCCTCTGTGCCTACACACTCATCCCCCGGGGAAAGTGAGCACAACTTGCCACATAGGATGGACATCAACTCCTCAAGTTTGGCCAATCGCATCCTAGTAAGCCATGAAAGTTTGCCTTCTCGGGCAAGACCATCTTCTTGGAAACTCCTCATATGGCTTGGCAACTCTTTCATCTTTTAGTATCTTCAACGTCTCTTTTGTCTATCTCTGTGAGTCCTACATCACTCATAGACAAGCATAACGTTAACCAATACATAATCATAAAGTATCTAGAATTTTTACCTCGGACATGCGTGTCCTGGTGCCTTGCGCCCAGCGCAATCACCCATCAAGCCTTACGCCCGCAGCGCTTCTCGCCTGATCACGCCAATGTCTCGCACCCCGCGCGCTTCTCTTTGTCAAGACTTGGTCATCTTTGTCGATGCTCTGCGCGCCTAGCACGCCCATGCCATCGATCCTTGGAACGCCTCGTGCACCATGACCTCGCCTTTGACACCGCGCCATCGCAGTGCGACAAGTCCCGAATCCTGGGACCTCACTTGGATCCTTGATCCTCTAGGGCTTCACCTTGACACCAAGTCCATGACTACTCCAACCTTCATCATGACTCGCGTGAACGCCCCTCTAATTCCCAGCCTCGTATCCCAGATACAGCTCTAAAGGGAAATTAGGGTCTTCTAGGCCATGCTCGTCCAACTCGCCACTTACTTCCCCCAATCTGATCTTGCCAATTGTTCCTCAACTTTAGATGGATGGTTAGGCTCCCCCAACTGAGCTTGGGTACCTTCCTAACCTCTTTTCCCTTTCTCCCTACCGAATTAGGGTCTTCCACGCCACATGTGATCACAACCTTACATGCGGTGATGAATAGCTCCTTGTTTCTTGCTTTAGGAGTCCAACTCCTAACCGCAAATTCACTACTTCCATGTTCCTTTTGCAACAATAAGGCACAATGCTGCCCTCACTCACACACGAGTGGTGTTTATGCAAACACAAGCGAAGTATGAACCAAAGAAACACTTTATTCATCCAAACAAGGGAAAAGGAGTTTACCATTGTTACGATTGACCAACAACCCAACAATGAAACTAAACAACCATCTCAAAATAGGAACAACCTCTTAAGCCATACTCCTAAGGAGACAATAGCCCATCGCCATATGAAGATCATACTCATTCTCACTTAGCGGTCTTGAAGGAAATGGGGAAGGAGGTCCAATCTAACCTTCTTCTACGATGGCTTCGGTTCTTCTTGAGGAGTACTCTTCGAACCTTGGACAGCGTCACATGATAATGGGAAGGATCAGCTCCCAAAATCTGCCTAGAACATCACTGGCATACACTCTCATGCCACTCTTATGGAGACTTACTTTGGCCTTGGAGTCGAACAAGAAAGGTGCTCTCACACTTGTCCATCTTCGTATTTGATCGGTTCCTTGCTTTCTTATGGTCATCTCCACCCTTGGTAGTAGTCAAAGGCCCCGCCTTTATTTCTCTACCGCCAGCCCTAGTCACTTCTTGCCATGGCGCACTGAGGAAATCACCTCCACAACTCTTGTAGTGGCTTCTCCTCTTGGCGACTCTACCTTGCGGTCTGGGTCTCAAACCCTTGGCATTGACTCGAGCCTCTTCTCCTTAGATCTTATCAGCAATGTAAGGCAATGGAGAAGGGGACTGAAGTGGAGAACCAAAGCAAACCTGATCTGCAACTTTTCTCCAGCCGTTTAGCCCTTTTGCTAGTACCATCATCCACAAGATCGTAAGGGGGTAAGTCTTCCTCTGAAGACCACTCACCGAGGTCCAAGTCTGCCTCGCCCTTGGATAACTTCCTTCAAGAACTCCTTGAAGCTCTTATCAACCTCAGCCGCTTCAGCAAGAGCCTTACCAAGCACCGAATCTGGACCATACATCCGCCTCGGCCTCGTACTAAACTTAGGCTTCGCTTTAGGTTGATTTACTTGGTTGCAAGCCACACCTTGCACATCCCGGATGCACAAGCCTTCCTTAACATTAGGGCTCCCACTTGCCTTCCTCTTTGGCCCGCCATGGCCACCAGAAGTATCAAGTTTAAACTTTGGGACCCTAGGAAGCACCATCCTACCTCTCCTTGCAGGATCAAGGTGGTAGCTAGGAAATCCTCTTGCAAACCCTTCCTTATCAGCCCACGGTTGGTTCTTTGCTTCATTCTGGTTGTCCACACCCTTGGCAGCACCTAAAGGTCTCACCTTTATTGCGCCAACATCAGCTTTAGCTTTATCTTGTCTCGGTTCACGGCGAAGAACACTCTTGCACCCCAGGCGCATGTTTCTTCCTTTACTTGGTGTGCCACACACCTTAGAACTTTGGACACTTGCTTGAGCCTCTTCTAACTTCGTTTTATCATCAATAAAACCCATTGGAGAAGGAGATTCGGGTGGAAAACAGAAGCTAACCTCAACCGCAGCTCTAAGGACTCCTTCTGCGCTTAACCCTTGCGCCACTTCATGCTCACAAGCGGGTGATCTTCATCGATTCTCCTTTGTATTAGCCACTCCCTTAAGAGGTGTTTTACTGCCTCTTTGAGTGCTAATACTCCCTCCATCACGATCGTCACCAGAAACCAAACTCGAAGACGACAATGACATTCCTGGTTGAATGCGCTTGGCCTTTTCTTCCTCCAACCACTTCCTCCAATGCAAATCTCTCAAGTGACCATCACTAGAGCTTGCTGGCCTCATTGTGAAGTGTTGAAGTAGGTAAAGGTCCAACCTTTAATGAAGAAAAGTCGTTGGTGAAGAAGGAGACTCGAAGAGAAATAAGATTGCACCTTTGAAGTGTTTGTTGTCGGTTTGTTTTTTGTGCAGCTTATAAAGTTCCAAACTTTTTGCAGCTCTTGTCAAACGTGGCTCAATTTGAACGTGTGGGGGGTGATTTTTCGGTATGAGGGGGGTCTATCTAAATACGAACTAGCTGAGAAGCCTAAATCCTAAAATGCCATTCTGTGGAGGGTGAAAACCCATTATTCTGGCATCCCTCAAATACCTACTACATCGTCCATCTTTCCCAGAAAGCATAAGGGAAGTGTAAGTGAACACTACACCCGCTCTCGATGGGCTCCACACGGACTTATGCCCTAAGGGCGGAAATTGACTAGAGTCGCCACCTAGTTTGACCTATGATAACTAGGAAGGAAAATCGGGTTCTATGAACCGTTAATTTGACTCTGATTGTTGCCTATGGATAGGGTTTATCTGGTCATTTGCAGAGATTCTATGTGGGTTCGCACTGGGTTACACCCCTTGGAAGTGGCAATGACCACGACTTCGGATTGGTGCCCGAGGAAACCTCGGTCTCCAATTGTCGGGATTGCCTTCTTTCAAAACCTATTTAGAGAGATTCAATTTAAAGCCAAAAGATAGGATTGAGTGTGGATTGGGGAGATGATTTTGAAGAGTTTGAAGAAATAGGCTGGTCTTGAACTATTGGTTCGTGAGAATAGTCAAAGGGTTGAGAGGTTTTGATTATTTTTGAGGGGATCAGATTTGTCTCGGCTTTTGTGAGGCTAAATGCATTTTGGTCATTCTTGTGGAGTTAAGGGATGTTTGGATCACTTGTTAGAGTTGAAGAGTTTCCCGGGTTTGTTGGGTTCATCTTTTAGAAAGGTCGAATTTTTGAGATGTTTTGGGAAATCAAATGGATTGAAGAGGAATTCGGGTTTTAAGTATGATTGAGCGTGGGAAAGGATATTTAACTTGCAGGTGTTCAGATTTCGAGGATGTTTCGAGTTTCAGATGACTAAGGTTGTTTGAGGGTATTCGAGAATTGGAGGTCCTATGTGACTTGGAGTTTGTTCAGAGAGGGATTGAGAAGTGTTTACGCGACTTGAGGTCCTATAGGAAGGGTTGTATGGGTTCATCCAGAATTGTCTCTCTTAAAGTTTTCTAAGGCCAAAAAAAAATCATTTTTGTTGTAAAAGGGTGGATAATCCCGAGGGATTACCCTATGTACCCCCTCGAACACGACACCTAATTAATGTAAGTGCCGAGGCTCGAAAGATGGGGCAATAAATTTATGTCGAAAAATAGGATTCAGAGAGAAACACCATGAATGAGATGTTCTCGGTCGAACCCTAATAACGTCTCTAACTCCCGGGTTTTAAAACATTAAAAACCAAAAACATTGAAATCGAGCGGAAGGGAGTTAGACGATTCTAAAATCCCGGCTGCAACTAGGAAGGTCGTTACTTCCCTAGCACCCCGCCTTGTAAAAATCTAGGCTGCAATTAGGGGAGGTTTGTCACCCTAATGCCCCGCCTAAAGAGATCCAGACTGCGACAAGGGAGGTTATGACCCCAGTGCCCCGCCTCGGATTTTTATTTTGGGAAGGGAGACAAGCGATGTTCTAACCGTGGAGGAAATGTTTTGAAGGGGTTAGACATTTCTTGCTCCCCGAAAACGGTTTATTTTGGAGCTTGAAAACTGAGTTAGCAAATCTTTGAGGTTGTTCGGAATTCTCTATGAAAAACACTGATTTTGAGAAATGTTTTGGGAGAAAACTTTCTGTATATGTGAGAAGAACTTTCTGCAATAGAGAAGAGTTTTCTGTGATTTGAGAAGAGTTTTTCCTTTTTAAATTCCACAAAATGGTTTCTTTGAAAACTTGATGAGGCTTGAATAGAATGATGGTTTTGAAATTCTTTTTGGGTTTTTAGGTTTTAAAAGGAATTTACAGGTGAGTGTGGATTGGATGAAATGTATATGGGTTTGAGTTGAATTGAGCTCGATGAAATAGGCTTGAATTGAATTGGAGTTTGGTTTGGATTGAGGTCGAGTTCAGTTTGGATTGAGGTCGAAGTTGGGTCAAGGTCAATATTCAGATTGGTCAAGGTCAACATTCAGATTGGTCGAGGTCAACATTCAGACTGGTCAAGGTCAACATTCGGATTGGTCAAGGTCAACGTTTCCTGGTCAAGGTCAACGTTGTCTGGTCTAGGTTTGATTTTTGTAGACTTGAGTTGATTTTTGGTTTGATTGGGTATTGGGCCAAGTTTTGGGATTGGGTCGGGCTTGGTAATGGGCTGAATTGAGGTTGGGCCGATTTTATGGGCTTGCTGGGCCGAGTTGAGCTTTGGGCCTTGTTGGGCTTCGGACTTGGGCCTTGTTGGGCTTTTAGGGTGAATGGGCCTTGTGTGGATTTTTGGGCCGAATTGGATTTGGGCCAGACTGGGTAGGGCCATGGGCTCCGGGTTTGGGCCTCGGATTGGGCTTGGAATGGGGCCAGATTTTGAGTTAGAAATTCACTTTTGAATCTCAAATTGATTATTGATTGTGAATTTTTATCTAACAATTACGGATGGTTTGAAAAGTTTTTTTTTTACTAGGAGAGATGTCCCCCACAAACAGGTACTACGACCCTCGGGTACTACGACCTTAATGTGGGCAACATCTATGAATGGTCCTAGAGCTTTTCTAAAGAGGCCCACAGAAAATTGTGGGCTATTAACTGGACTTATCGGTCCAGAAAGTAGATGGGCAACCTAAACGCTTCTAGGGTCACCTAGCCCAATATGGCAAGAAATGGACTAACCACCATGAGCGAAACTTGACCCAAAGCAGTGAATTCTTTGGGCCGGACCAATATAGCTCAGCGATAATGTTCAATTATTCTCAAACGATAGGGACAAGTAAAATGACGGCATACAACAATGAAAAGAGTCAAAGGTGGGTTAACATGGGTTATGAATTTCAAAAGAAACTGCCAAGCGATTAGCCTAAATAGGACATTTATCAATCTAATCCGACTCAGTAAAAAGTATTCCACCGTATTTACAAAGTTTGTGCCAAAATCCTAACAACAAAGGGCTTGTTAATACACAATTAAACATGTTTCTTTTCATTTTTGAAAGGCCATGAAATCTGAAAGAAATCCCTACTAATCAACCAAATAGAATTGAATTGGCTTGCCGTTGATCACACTAACATCAGAAAAGTGAGAACAACAATCATTTTAACCCAAACATATCGACAAGACAGTAATTGATCATCACCAACCAGCAGCAATCAGACACTATATTCGCATATAAATCAACAAACAAATAAGGGTTTAGGATTTAAGTACCATGAGAAGAACAATGAAATTTCTCACTATACAGACAACAGTAAATGAGGAAACAACACAACGAGCACATCAGGTAAGTACTCCTGAGAAATTTTGAATCCCAGCTGGTCTGACTTTTTAAGAACTCATACGCTTACTGTGGGGAGTAGAGAACGAAAATCTTCAAATGGTGGAGAATGAACATCTCTGAAGGATGGAGAATCCGAACTACCTGCAAATAACCAGTATACATAAACAAGTCAAGCAGCATAGGTTAGTATGTAAACGTAAACAAATGGGCAGAAAGTGCAAGAGGCATATTCGCCCATGCCATGTGCAGAAGTTCGTAATCCCGAAGCAATAACTGGGATCAGAATTTGGGTTGGTGATTTCAGTAGTACTCACAGGAGGCTTCAAATTCATTCTGGACAGAATCCAACGATACCGACCTAAACGAGAGTGCTGGTTTCCTTTGTCTGGAATCGGAATACCAACAGAGATCCAACATTGCATATATATATTTCACGCAAACAAACCCATACTATATTAATAGGCCATGAATCGAAAGAATATAAGAGAAAAGTCAGATTAGAGTCAGCCCTGTTGTTGGAAAAAGGAATCCCGGGAGCACTACATCTTCTTGACGAGGGTTTCACAATGTTCGCCGGTTATAGAGAGGGAAGAAGAGCAGAGCTTATGTGGTCCTTCTCGCCAGTTTGGTTCCACAACTACCGGGAATGAAGAGAGGTGGAGCAGATGCTCCTTGTCCGCCAGTTGAGGGAATGAAAAACTTCCATGAGTGAAAATGAAGAAGAACGGAGCATGGATGTCTCCGTGAGTGTGGAGAGAATGGAGGCGGAGCAGATATTCCTTGCTCGCTGGCATCGACATGAGGAGATTGAATAGACGGTGGAGCATGTATTTCCTTGTTCGACAGTGTTTTTCGTTTCGGTTGGAGACTGAATGAATTGGAGAGGAATAAATCGAAGGGGATGGCTGCAAACAGGCAGGTGCTCCACTGGATTTGATTTTTGTTTCGGGATTTCAGAGGTGAGGTTGGGGCTGCTGATTTTTTTCTTTGTTTTGGAGATTGAACACGGGTGGGTGATGAACGCGAGATAGGAAGGGGAAAAAAAATCGTTGTCTGTATCACCAGGAAGAGAATTGAATAGGGGATTATGAAGAAAAATAAAACGGGACTGTGTCGGCTGGGTGAAGAAGCACCTCTCTACTGTAGGGTTTTCCTGTCTTCTTATAATAAGGAACTAGGTTTTTTATTACAGACTAGGCTGATTTCTTCTCAATGGGTCAAGTAAGCTTTAGAATGGGCCTTGGGCCGCATTTGTCTAGTGAGGCGAGCAGGAGGAAGCAACCGGGCTGGGTTCCGTTTGGCTAGTAGACGTGGAGGAGAGCAAAAACGAGAATATTGCCACCAATTTCAGATTTGAACCTGGAACCTAGCTCTAAGTTTCCACACACACACGCTGACCAATTAAGCTGTGAAACACATCAATATATTGTTACTAAAAACAGGATAAGACAGTCTATGCCCCTCTAGCGTTTCAAACCAGGATCATTATGTTCCTACATGCATGTGCTAACCGGTTAACAACAAGATTCATTGTACAAATGCGGGAAAGAATACTGGGCTCTACTTCGAACTGAATAGATTCTTCAACAACGCTATCGTTCTTCACAGGAATGTACAGTGAAACGAAAAAAATCAGTCTAACCGGAATGTCGTTGGAAATTCATTTTGAAGAATCTTGTTTTTATGAAATGCTTTGAAAAAGATTATAAAAACAATGGTTTTGTTTTGGCACGCACAATAATACATATTGAGAAAGAAAGGCGACGACCCCCCTTATTTTATTCATTATCTCGGAATTTGCTTTATGGGGTGAGAATTTTTGGTGTCTACAGATGGCTCCCCTTGATTCAATTTTGCAAGCCCTTGCAGAATTGGATCAAGGTTGACGGGGCGCCAAAAATTCTCACTGCGATTTATGATTGTTCTTATAGGTGCGGGTGCATGAGGACTTATGACGAGCCTCAACTAGACCTCTTGACATCTAGCTATGGGACTTATGAAAAGCCTATAATGCATTGAAAGTACGAGGACTTATGACGAGCCTCAACTAGACCTCTTGACATCTAGCTATAGGACTTATGACGAGCCTATAATGCAATTGAAAGTACGAGGACTATGACGAGCCTCAACAGACCTCTTGATTCTAGTCAGAGGACTTTTGACAGCCTATGATACTAACAATTAGATTGAGTGCACGAGGACTTATGACGAGCCTCAACTAGACCTCTTGACATCTAGCTATAGGACTTATGACGAGCCTATAATGCATTGAAAGTACGAGGACTTATGACGAGCCTCAACTAGACCTCTTGACATCTAGCATAGGACTTATGACGAGCCTATGATACTAACAATTAGATTGATTGGTGCACGAGGACTTAGGAGAGCCTCAACTAGACCTCTTGACATCTAGCTATAGGACTTATGACGAGCCTATAATGCAATTGAAAGTACGAGGACTTATGACGAGCCTCAACTAGACCTCTTGACATCTAGCTATAGGACTTATGACGAGCCTATAATGCAATTGAAAGTACGAGGACTTATGACGAGCCTCAACAGACCTCTTGCATCTAGTCATAGGACTTATGACGAGCCTATGATACTAACATTAGATTGATTGGGGTGCACGAGGACTTATGACGAGCCTATAATGCAATTGAAAGTAGAGGACTTATGACGAGCCTCAACTAGACTCTTGATCTAGTCATAGGACTTATGACGAGCCTATGATACTAACAATTAGATTGATTGGGGTGCACGAGGACTTATGACGAGCCTCAACTAGACCTCTTGCATCTAGCTATAGGACTTATGACGAGCCTATAATGCAATTGAAAGTACGAGGACTTATGACGAGCCTCAACTAGACCTCTTGACATCTAGTCATAGGACTTATGACGAGCCTATGATACTAACAATTAGGTTGATTGGGTGCACGAGTTTTATGACGAGCCTCAACTAGACCTCTTGACATCTAGCTGGACTTATGACGAGCCTATAATGCATTGAAGTACGAGGACTTATGACGAGCCTATGATTGTGGGTTGTACGAAACCCGCTGCTTTGAGTGGTTGATTTTGAGGATGACTTTGATTGTGATTGATTTGGGATGGGATGCTTTCGGTTGCTCCTATGAGGGATGTGATAGATGTTGCCCTTGGCTTTGTCAGGTGGGATTGTGTTTCGTTTTTTGTTTTGTCAGCCTCGCCCGATGTGCACTTAGTTCGGGATTTGGTAGGACTTTTGGCTCCAAAGTTCGAGATGGCCCCGATATGTCTCCTAGTTTTTGTTTTGGTTTTGTGATTGGTCTTTGAGTGGATGGTTTTTTTTTATGAGTGATTTTGGGAACTCTATGGTTTTGATATGATTGGATGGCTCCATTGCGGTTGGTGGCTTCGGTTTGATATATGACTCCTTGTGAGCAACGACTCGGGATGGTTGATGGGTTTGGCTTCGACATGATATGAGGGCTCCGGTATGATCGGATGGCTCCGGTATGATCCATGACTCCATTGTGAGCTACGGCTCTGGGATGGTTGGTGGGTTTTGATTCGGTTAGAGATTTTCAGGATGGTTGGTGGGTTTCGATTTGGATTGAGTTTTAGGTTGAGTGGCGGGTCAATGTGATTTGTGTACTTTGATGTGGTTGACATTTGTTTTGGTTGTGGATGATGGTTTGGTATGGATTTTGAATCGGTGGTGGGTCGATGTGATTTACTGTGGTTGTAGTTCTTTTTGGTTGCATATGCATGGCTTTGATATGGTCAGTTACGGACGGTTCAAGTTCTTCGAGATGGCTCCAGGATAGCTCGGGATGGCTCCAGGGAGGCTACGGGATGGCTCCATTGGTGATGACGAGGAAGAAAGGGGAACTTTTGCCTGTGAGGTGGTCGCACCCTGAGCGAGCTGCCTACGTACTCAATTCCTTATTGAGATCAGACCATACGTAGTTCGAAACTTTGCAGGCAAGACCTGGTGATGAAATGGATTTGAGGTGGCTCCCGTATTGTTCTCGGACTGTTGGGATGACCCCTATGTAATTCCAAGGATGGTTTCAATGTCGGATGATGACTCCCGCATGGCTCCAGTTTGGTTCTGGATATGGTGTTGATGAGCCCGAGCAGCTGACGTTGGATGGCTCCAGGATTGTCTTCGTACGGCTTCGAATGGCTTTAGCTTGATTCAATGTAGCTTGAGGATGGCCCAGGATGGCTCCAGTTGACATCTTTTGGTCAAAAGTTATGCTTCAACACTACAACTGAAGTCCACCTTCAGCGAGACTAGGCATAGTTCTTACCGGTCGGATGTGGAGATGAAGTGATTACGATGTATGCAGACATTAAATGCTAGATGCGATGCAAAACGCATATGCATTTTTTTTTTGGAGAGAAGGTACGGTTCTATCTCTATTACTATGAGGTTTACGAATATAAGACATTTTTGGTTCGATCTTGAGTGATTGTTGAACTAGAATGCGTGAATCACTTTCCTCTCATGGAGGGATGTGGGTCAATCTCTCGTGAGTATGGTCGTGTGTGCTAATGGTGTGATGTTACTCTCGATGCTCGAGCAGTATTTTCCTAAGAATTTCTTTTCAAGGTTCCGGACTTTCCGACCCTTATGAATTCCTCACCTGCCGTGGGGTAAGCTGTTTATGATTTGGTGCTTAGATCAAAGAGTCACTCGCACTCAGAAGACCTTGTGAAGTAAGGTCGCACTCATCCGCTTATGGTCCCTTTGGTATGAGGACATGATGATAACAAGTATGAAACTTATGATTCATGTTTCAGTTCTGATACTTTCAGTTAACGCTCATCAACTAACGAGTCAGAGGTCTTTTATTGGGTTATAACGGGGCTGAGGGGTATGATGTATGTCACATGGGACTGGCGGGTTTATCTGAAAATTGTGGAGCTTTTGTGCAATAGAGGACATGTTTCACCTTTGCCATGGGTGGAATGATTAGACGGGTTTTGATAACCTTTTATTGATTTCTGGGGACATCATTGGTCCTTTGGATTTGGCTTTCTCATTCTTGCCTCTTTTGGTGTACGGTTTTCACTTTCTTCTCTCTTCCATTTCAGTGTGATCTTCTTATTTGTGTTTTGATTTTGGATTTGCATAGGCTTATCTACTTTCTTAGACTTTTCTGCTAACTTTTGGCTTTAATTTGCTTTCACTTTGAGTTTCATTGGCTCGTTGTTCTTCTTCTCAAACATTTATTTGTTGCTTTCATGAAAGATGGTAGGGAGAGACCATGGCTCCGGCTCCTTCGAGATCCTCTTTTGCAAGGGAAAATGTGTATATACGTGGGGTGGCATGTTGTGGAGTTTTTTTTTTTTGAAGAAAAGTTTTTATGAAAGGCTCAGCGGGGCTCACTAAGGGATTATGTAGAGGGCAGTCAAAGCTTTTTGGTTTTGTGGAGATTTTTGATCCTAAGTGCCTCGTCATTCACATTAGTCAATGATTGTTTCTTACTATTCTCAGATCTTTGCATGAATCACAGTTCGTATCTTGTTTATCGACATTGATCTCTCTATGTATTGTGCCTCTCCACGTGCTGAGGAATTCACATGTCGCTCGTGGTTTTACCTCTTGGGTCTCTCTATCTTCCCTCAATGCTCATAGGATCGTCCAGTCCCTTACTTGAAAATTCAAGGAAAATACGCTCTTCGCACACTACTCACTTGGTTTGTGGTGCTGATTTTGATTGGACCCTTGCGTCTATTGATGGCTCGAGAGTTTAGTGGTTCAAGCATTATGTTCGATCAATCTCTCAAGATTTTCCAAAGATGTCATTTTGATAAATACGCGGTATGGCCATGCAACTACCTATCATGCAATATACTGTGGTAATATGGGATTACTACATATAGGATGCATGGAATGCTAAAAATGATGAATGAAGATGGTGACCTTGGTGTTTGACCAAATGTTTGTTTTTGTTGTTTTTTTTTTTCTTTTTCTTTTTGGATGCAATGCATGAGTGGTAAGGTTATGGCTAGTCTCGCTTGGGTCGAATTCAGCTCACGGTTCATGAAGCTCATCCCATCGCTGTTGGCCTTGAAGGTGGTATAGTTGTTGGGTGTGATGTGAGAGAAATTATTTTGGAACGATGTTCAGCTGGTTATTGGCTCCGGAGTTTTGAACTTTTAGGGAGTGACAACTCCCGCATGGTGGCCCTATGATATGACACATTCTTTCCTCTTGGTCACTGGCGCGCATGGTGATTCTGATTGGGAGGGGCTTGAACTCTATTTTCTTTTCTATCCCTCTGAGATTAGGCTCTGGCGGTCGAGATTTAGGATGAAAGCTGGTGTGTGGTGTGGTGACAATGAAACACATGATTATGAAAATTTTCTGAAGTGGACCGGACTTGTACGTGTTTGACGAATTTGGACTGACCGAGAATGCATGGGACTTTTTGTAATGAATGCAATGCATGCGGTTTTGCCTCTTGCTTGGTTGTAATTATTGATGTGTTTATTCAGGGATGCCTTCTATAGATACCGCGAATTCTCACCCCATAAAGCAAATTTGATGAATGATATATAACTGTGAGGAGTCGTTCCTTATTCATTCATTTCTTTATTCGTGCATGCCGAAAGAAACCATGTTTTTAGAAGAACAATTTTGAAAACGCGTGTTTTCAAAGTGGTGAATTTTCTCAATAGGAATTTTGATGCTCGATCATTCGCAAATAAAATAGGGAGTGGGGAACCTGTACACATTGACCTAAATAAATTCAAAGGGAATGCGTAAACGTATACATGTAATCTATTCAGAAATGGACAAGAGAGAAAAGAATGCAAGGGGAAAACCTATACATCATTCTAAAAGTCATTAAATGGGGGAGTTTAAGCTTAAAAACTTCTCCCGAATTCTTCTGCTTCGTTTTCGAGCTTCTGAACGACTGCTCAATCGTCTTCGGGCTCCTGACTGGCTGCTCGCTCGACTTCGGGCTCAAGGTTGGTTGCACGCTCGTCTTCGGGATTTAGCAACAAAGTGGCGCTGGTATCCAACAATACAGGTTGGTGTTCTTCTAGCTTTGAGCAATTTAGAACTCGAATGGCCGTTGCTAGTCTTCACATTGCCCGACTCGGGTTGGTGCTCCTCTGATTTTCGGTTCAGACTACTGTTGTTGATCTTCATGCGCTCCACTGGCTCTGACGAAATGAGGGGCATTTTTTTTGAGAAAGGAAAGGTGAATGATCGAGCACAAAATCATTATGAAAATCCACCACTTTTGTGAAAACACGAAATGAGTAGTACGCTCCACGGTAATGACCGCTGCTCTTGAAGGTGGGCAGAACTTCAAAAATAGCGGGTCACAACATGGGGACTAAATCATTTATTTTGAAATACGTTTGTGAAAATCAATTTTTGAAAACTGTTTTCGAAAACTATTTTGAAATGATGTTGAAAATTGTTGTTTGTAGAAAGTAGGTTTTTTTCAAAATCTATTTTTTGAAAATTGTTTTGGAAATAACATTTTGGTAAAATAAAGTTTTTTAAAGATGAAGTGACAGGTTTTAAAACCCCGAATGTTTATGAGTGAAATTTAGGTGAGGTTCTAAATTAAACGAGCTCGTAAAAAGCTTTAAGGGACACACAAAAGAGAATTCCGAACATTTTAAAAACAGATTGGTTTGAAAAAGTGGTTTGCACACATGTATAGCAATAGTAAATCGTGGCTATATTTGATGTGGAGCTGTAAGTGTTAATGTTGGGATAATCACTTTCCAGGTCAATTATGTTTCGTCTCACCGGGGGAACCATCGTCCCTTCACTGTTCATCTCTCGGGCTTTTTCTCTGCTATGCCTTTGTGGGGCACGTTATCAAGAATGTCCGGAGTGCTTAAGTTCGAAAGGTCAGGACACCCGAGATGATTAGGAAACATACGCCACGGCCAGTGATGATCCGACAACACGCTCACTTTTCGGGAAACTCGGGGAAGTACTGCATGGGAACGGGTCTCTCATCATCTGCACGGTCAGGTGTGTCTAAAGTCCAAATTATTCACTGACTACGTTGTGCCATGTATGGGTATCCGGTAAATACGGGATCCTCTATATGGACGTGTAGCGTGACATCGGGCTTTAGAGACACCCGTGGTGCAGATGAACAATGAAGAACTGAGCCCATACAATCTTCAGGGTAAGGCAGAAGGACGGTCAGACAGGCGGCATACAAGGGGGTGACTACCCATAAACCCATCCTAGACACGGGACTAGGCAGCTGGACACTGAAGGCTCAGAGTTCACTATATGCTGGCTTGACTCGAAAAGGTAAGTGTTGAAGGATCATGAGTTTTCAAGGCGTAGATACTACGATCATACCACCTCGTGTGCATAGTCCTTACTACGAAGGGCATCTGCTCATGGGGAATCAATTGTGGACCAATATTTATCCCGACCGCAAATATCAAGGGTGACACAGAGGAATGTATGTCCTAAGCTACCCTATGCTCCCACCTCAGGACTATTCCTAACAGTTCAATATCACAACCAAAAGCGGTAAATAAATGTGCAGGCAAAGAGAGGGAAGAAGTTAGACCCCTAATGGGCCCACCTACCTGAAGTTCCTGCAAGTTAGTCTAGCATAATCACGCAATTATGTAGCAAGCAAGGCGCAGATGGCAAGCAAAGTCAAGTATAAACTACACACTCTCATCCTAACTATCCTCACCAATCACACTCTAAGTGTGGAATAGAGTAATCCTAAAGGCTTGGAATGAATCTCTTGAAGGTTTTGAAAGAAGTGGGGAAATCCCGACAATTTGAATGGAGTTCAGTCTTCCTTGAGTTTGAGAAAACTTACTCAAGTTTTCCCCAGCAGAGTCGCCATTCTGTGGAGGGTGATTTTTCGGTATGAGGGGGGTCTATCTAAATACGAACTAGCTGAGAAGCCTAAATCCTAAATGCCATTCTGTGGAGGGTGAAAACCCGTTATTCTGGCATCCCTCAAATACCTACTACATCGTCCGTCTTTCCCAGAAAGCATAAGGGAAGTGTAAGTGAACACTACACACCGCTCTCGATGGGCTCCACGCGGACTTATGCCCTAAGGGCGGAAATTGACTAGAGTCGCCACCTAGTTTGACCTATGATAACTAGGAAGGAAAATCGGGTTCTATGAACCGTTAATTTGACTCTGATTGTTGCCTATGGATAGGGTTTATCTGGTCATTTGCAGAGATTCTATGTGGGTTCGCACTGGGTTACACCCCTTGGAAGTGGCAATGACCACGACTTCGGATTGGTGCCCGAGGAAACCTCGGTCTCCAATTGTCGGGATTGCCTTCTTTCAAAACCTATTTAGAGAGATTCAATTTAAAGCCAAAAGATAGGATTGAGTGTGGATTGGGGAGATGATTTTGAAGAGTTTGAAGAAATAGGCTGGTCTTGAACTATTGGTTCGTGAGAATAGTCAAGGGTTGAGAGGTTTTGATTATTTTTGAGGGGATCAGATTTGTCTCGGCTTTTGTGAGGCTAAATGCATTTTGGTCATTCTTGTGGAGTTAAGGGATGTTTGGATCACTTGTTAGAGTTGAAGAGTTTCGCGGGTTTGTTGGGTTCATCTTTTAGAAAGGTCGAATTTTTGAGATGTTTTGGGAAATCAAATGGGTTGAAGAGGAATTCGGGTTTTAAGTATGATTGAGCGTGGGAAAGGATATTTAACTTGCAGGTGTTCAGATTTCGAGGATGTTTCGAGTTTCAGATGACTAAGGTTGTTTGAGGGTATTCGAGAATTGGAGGTCCTATGTGACTTGGAGTTTGTTCAGAGAGGGATTGAGAAGTGTTTACGCGACTTGAGGTCCTATAGGAAGGGTTGTATGGTTTCATCCAGAATTGTCTCTCTTAAAGTTTTCTAAGGCCAAAAATCATTTTTTGTTGTAAAAGGGCGGATAATCCCGAGGGATTACCCTATGTACCCCCTCGAACACGACACCTAATTAATGTAAGTGCCGAGGCTCGAAAGATGGGGCAATAAATTTATGTCGAAAAATAGGATTCAGAGAGAAACACCATGAATGAGATGTTCTCGGTCGAACCCTAATAACGTCTCTAACTCCCGGGTTTTAAAACATTAAAACCAAAAACATTGAAATCGAGCGGAAGGGAGTTAGACGATTCTAAAATCCCGGCTGCAACTAGGAAGGTCGTTACTTCTTCCCAGCCCCCCGCCTTGTAAAAATCTAGGCTGCAATTAGGGGAGGTTTGTCACCCTAATGCCCCGCCTAAAGAGATCCAGACTGCGACAAGGGAGGTTATGACCCCAGTGCCCCGCCTCGGATTTTTATTTTGGGAAGGGAGACAAGCGATGTTCTAACCGTGGAGGAAATGTTTTGAAGGGGTTAGACATTTCTTGCTCCCCGAAAACGGTTTATTTTGGAGCTTGAAAACTGAGTTAGCAAATCTTTGAGGTTGTTCGGAATTCTCTATGAAGAAACACTGATTTTGAGAAATGTTTTGGGAGAAAACTTTCTGTATATGTGAGAAGAACTTTCTGCAATAGAGAAGAGTTTTCTGTGATTTGAGAAGAGTTTTTCCTTTTTAAATTCCACAAAATGGTTTCTTTGAAAACTTGATGAGGCTTGAATAGAATGATGGTTTTGAAATTCTTTTTGGGTTTTTAGGTTTTAAAAGGAATTTACAGGTGAGTGTGGATTGGATGAAATGTATATGGGTTTGAGTTGAATTGAGCTCGATGAAATAGGCTTGAATTGAATTGGAGTTTGGTTTGGATTGAGGTCGAGTTCAGTTTGGATTGAGGTCGAAGTTGGGTCAAGGTCAACATTCAGATTGGTCAAGGTCAACATTCAGATTGGTCGAGGTCAACATTCAGATTGGTCAAGGTCAACATTCAGACTGGTCAAGGTCAACATTCGATTGGTCAAGGCAACGTTCCTGGTCAAGGTCAACGTTGTCTGGTCTAGGTTTGATTTTTGTAGACTTGAGTTGATTTTTGTTTTGATTGGGTATTGGGCCAAGTTTTGGGATTGGGCCGGGCTTGGTAATGGGCCGAATTGAGGTTGGGCGATTTTATGGGCTTGCTGGGCCGAGTTGAGCTTTGGGCCTTGTTGGGCTTCGGACTTGGGCCTTGTTGGGCTTTTGGGGTGAATGGGCCTTGTGTGGGTTTTTTGGGCCGAATTGGATTTGGGCCAGACTGGGTAGGGCCAGACTGGATAGGGCAATGGGCTCCGGGTTTGGGCCTCGGATTGGGCTTGGAATGGGGCCAGATTTTGAGTTAGAAATTCACTTTTGAATCTCAAATTGATTATTGATTGTGAATTTTTATCTAACAATTATGGATGGTTTGGAAAGTTTTTTTTTTACTAGGAGAGATGTCCCCACAAACAGGTACTACGACCCTCGGGTACTACGACCTTAATGTGGGCAACATCTATGAATGGTCCTAGGGCTTTTCTAAAGAGGCCCACAGAAAATTGTGGGCTATTAACTGGACTTATCGGTCCAGAAAGTAGATGGGCAACCTAAACGCTTCTAGGGTCACCTAGCCCAATATGGCAAGAAATGGACTAACCACCATGAGCGAAACTTGACCCAAAGCAGTGAATTCTTTGGGCCGGACCAATATAGCTCAGCGATAATGTTCAATTATTCTCAAACGATAGGGACAAGTAAAATGACGGCATACAACAATGAAATGAGTCAAAGGTGGGTTAACATGGGTTATGAATTTCAAAAGAAACTGCCAAGCGATTAGCCTAAATAGGACATTTATCCTAATCCGACTCAGTAAAAAGTATTCACCGTATTTACAAAGTTTGTGCCAAAATCCTAACAACAAAGGGCTTGTTAATACACAATTAAACATGTTTCTTTTCATTTTGAAAGGCCATGAAATCTGAAAGAAATCCCTACTAATCAACCAAATAGAATTGAATTGGCTTGCCGTTGATCACACTAACATCAGAAAAGTGAGAACAACAATCATTTTAACCCAAACATATCGACAAGACAGTAATTGATCATCACCCAACCAGCAGCAATCAGACACTATATTCGCATATAAATCAACAAACAAATAAGGGTTTAGGATTTAAGTACCATGAGAAGAACAATGAAATTTCTCACTATACAGACAACAGTAAATGAGGAAACAACACAACGAGCACATCAGGTAAGTACTCCTGAGAAATTTTGAATCCCAGCTGGTCTGACTTTTTAAGAACTCATACGCTTACTGTGGGGAGTAGAGAACGAAAATCTTCAAATGGTGGAGAATGAACATCTCTGAAGGATGGAGAATCCGAACTACCTGCAAATAACCAGTATACATAAACAAGTCAAGCAGCATAGGTTAGTATGTAAACGTAAACAAATGGGCAGAAAGTGCAAGAGGCATGTTCGCCCATGCCATGTGCAGAAGTTCGTAATCCCGAAGCAATAACTGGGATCAGAATTTGGGTTGGTGATTTCAGTAGTACTCACAGGAGGCTTCAAATTCATTCTGGACAGAATCCAACGATACCGACCTAAACGAGAGTGCTAGTTTCCTTTGTCTGGAATCGGAATACCAACAGAGATCCAACATTGCATATATATATTTCACGCAAACAAACCCATACTATATTAATAGGCCATGAATCGAAAGAATATAAGAGAAAAGTCAGATTAGAGTCAGCCCTGTTGTTGGAAAAAGGAATCCCGGGAGCACTACATCTTCTTGACGAGGGTTTCACAATGTTCGCCGGTTATAGAGAGGGAAGAAGAGCAGAGCTTATGTGGTCCTTCTCGCCAGTTTGGTTCCAAAACTACCGGGAATGAAGAGAGGTGGAGCAGATGCTCCTTGTCCGCCAGTTGAGGGAATGAAAACTTCCATGAGTGAAAATGAAGAAGAACGGAGCATGGATGTCTCCGTGAGTGTGGAGAGAATGGAGGCGGAGCAGATATTCCTTGCTCGCTGGCATCGACATGAGGAGATTGAATAGACGGTGGAGCATGTATTTCCTTGTTCGACAGTGTTTTTCGTTTCGGTTGGAGACTGAATGAATTGGAGAGGAATAAATCGAAGGGGATGGCTGCAAACAGGCAGGTGCTCCACTGGATTTGATTTTTGTTTCGGGATTTCAGAGGTGAGGTTGGGGCTGCTGATTTTTTTCTTTGTTTTGGAGATTGAACACGGGTGGGTGATGAACGCGAGATAGGAAGGGGAAAAAAAATCGTTGTCTGTATCACCAGGAAGAGAATTGAATAGGGGATTATGAAGAAAAATAAAACGGGACTGTGTCGGCTGGGTGAAGAAGCACCTCTCTACTGTAGGGTTTCCTGTCTTCTTATAATAAGGAACTAGGTTTTTTATTACAGACTAGGCTGATTTCTTCTCAATGGGTCAAGTAAGCTTTAGAATGGGCCTTGGGCCGCATTTGTCTAGTGAGGCGAGCAGGAGGAAGCAACCGGGCTGGGTTCCGTTTGGCTAGTAGACGTGGAGGAGAGCAAAAACGAGAATATTGCCACCAATTTCAGATTTGAACCTGGAACCTAGCTCTAAGTTTCCACACACACACGCTGACCAATTAAGCTAAACACATCAATATATTGTTACTAAAAACAGGATAAGACAGTCTATGCCCCTCTAGCGTTTCAAACCAGGATCATTATGTTCCTACATGCATGTGCTAACCGTTAACAACAAGATTCATTGTACAAATGCGGGAAGAATACTGGGCTCTACTTCGAACTGAATAGATTCTTCAACAACGCTATCGTTCTTCACAGGAATGTACAGTGAAACGAAAAAATCAGTCTAACCGGAATGTCGTTGGAAATTCATTTTCGAATAATTTTGCCTTTCTTGCGTCCGACCGTAAGAACTATGCCTAGTCTCGCTGAAAGTGGACTTCAGTGTTGTAGTTGTGAAGCATAACTTTTGACCAAAAGATGTCAACTGGAGCCATCCGGGCCATCCTCAAGCTACATTGAATCAAGCTAAAGCCATTCGAAGCCGTACGAAGACAATCCTGGAGCCATCCAACGTCATGCTCGGGGCCATCAACACCATATCCAGAACCAAACTGGAGCCATGCGGGAGTCATCATCCGACATTGAAACCATCCTTGGAATTACATAGGGGTCATCCCAACAGTCCGAGAACAAACGGGAGCCACCTCAAATCCATTTCATCACCAGGGCCTTGCCTGCAAAGTTTCGAACTACGTATGGTCTGATCTCAATAAGAATTGAGTACGTAGGCAGCTCGCTCAGGGTGCGACCACCTCACAGGCAAAAGTTCCCCTTTCTTCCTCGTCATCACCAATGGAGCCATCCCGTAGCCTCCCTGGAGCCATCCCGAGCTATCCCGGAGCCATCTCGAAGAACTTGAAGCCGTAACTGACCATATCAAAGCCATGCATGCAACAAAAAGAACTAACAACCACAGTAAATCACATCGACCCACCACTCGATCAAAATCCATACAAAAACCATCATCCACAACCAAAACAAATTGTCAACCACATCAAAGTACACAAAACATGACCCGCCACTCAACCTAAAATCTCAATCCAAATCGAAACCCACCAACCATCCTGAAAATCTCTAACCGAATCAAAACCCACCAACCATCCCAGAGCCGTAGCTCACAATGGAGTCATGGATCATACCGGAGCCATCCGATCATACCGGAGCCCTCATATCATGTCGAAGCCAAACCCATCAACCATCCCAGAGTCGTTGCTCACAAGGGAGTCATATATCAAACCGAAGCCACCCAACGCAAGGAGCCATCCAATCATATCAAAACCATAGAGTTCCCAAAATCACTCATAAAAAAAAACCATCCACTCAAAGACCAATCACAAAACCAAAACAAAAACTTAGGAGACATATCGGGGCCATCTCGAAACTTTGGAGCCAAAAGTCCTACCAAATCCCGAACTATAGTGCACATCGGGCGAGGCTGACAAAACAAAACACGAAACACAATTCCACCCTGAGCAAAGCCAAGGGCAACATCTATCACATCCCTCATAGGAGCAACCGAAAAAAGCATCATCCCAAATCAATCCACAATCAAAGTCATCCTCAAATCAACCACTCAAAGCAGCGGGTTTCGTACAACCCCACAAAGTATCATAGGCTCGTCATAAGTCCTCGTACTTTCAATTGCATTATAGGCTCGTCATAAGTCCTATAGCTAGATGTCAAGAGGTCTAGTTGAGGCTCGTCATAAGTCCTCGTGCACCCAATCAACCTAATTGTTAGTATATAGGCTCGTCATAAGTCCTATGACTAGATGTCAAGAGGTCTAGTTGAGGCTCGTCTAAGTCCTCGTACTTTCAATTGCATTATAGGCTCGTCATAAGTCCTATAGCTAGATGTCAAGAGGTCTAGTTGAGGCTCGTCATAAGTCCTCGTGCACCCCAATCAATCTATTGTTAGTATCATAGGCTCGTCATAAGTCCTATGACTAGATGTCAAGAGGTCTAGTTGAGGCTCGTCATAAGTCCTCGTACTTTCAATTGCATTATAGGCTCGTCATAAGTCCTCGTGCCACCCCAATCAATCTAATTGTTAGTATCATAGGCTCGTCATAAGTCCTATGACTAGATGCAAGAGGTCTAGTTGAGGCTCGTCATAAGTCCTCGTACTTTCAATTGCATTATAGGCTCGTCATAAGTCCTATAGCTAGATGTCAAGAGGAGGCTAGTTGAGGCTCGTCATAAGTCCTAGTGCAACCAATCAATCTAATTAGTTAGATCATAGGCTCGTCAAAAGTCCTACTGACTAGATATCAAGAGGTCTAGTTGAGGCTCGTCACAAGTCCCTCGTACTTTCAATTGCATTATAGGCTCGTCATAAGTCCTATAGCTAGATGTCAAGAGGTCTAGTTGAGGCTCGTCATAAGTCCTCGTACTTTCAATGCATTATAGGCTTTCATAAGTCCCATAGCTAGATGCAAGAGGTCTAGTTGAGGCTCGTCATAAGTCCTCATGCACCCGCACCTATAAGAAAAACATCATAAACGCAGTGAGAATTTTTGGCGCCCCGTCAACCTTGATCCAATTCTGCAAGGGCTTGCAAAATTGAATCAAGGGGAGCCATCTGTAGACACCAAAAATTCTCACCCCATAAAGCAAAATTCAGATAAATAAATAAAATAAGAGGGGTCGTCGCTTTCTTTTCAAAAACTATTCACGAGCATACCAAAATGAACTGTCATTTATGACACAAAATTTTTAAATCAATTTGCAAAGCATTTCAGAAAGGCAAATTATTCGAAAATGAATTTCCAACGACATTCCGGTTAGACTGATTTTTTCGTTTCACTGTACATTCCTGTGAAGAACGATAGCGTTGTTGAAGAATCTATTCAGTTCGAAGTAGTGCCCAGTATTCTTTCCCGCATTTGTACAATGAATCTTGTTGTTAACCGGTTAGCACATGCATGTAGGAACATAATGATCCTAGTTTGAAACGCTAGAGGGGCATAGACTGTCTTATCCTGTTTTTAGTAAAAACATATTGATGTGTTTCACAGCTTAATTGGTCAGCGTGTGTGTGTGGAAACTTAGAGCTAGGTTCCAGGTTCAAATCTGAAATTGGTGGCAATATTCTCGTTTTTGCTCTCCTCCACGTCTACTAGCCAAACGGAACCCAGCCCGGTTGCTTCCTCCTGCTCGCCTCACTAGACACATGCGGCCCAAGGCCCATTCTAAAGCTTACTTGACCCATTGAGAAGAAATCAGCCTAGTCTGTAATAAAAAACCTAGTTCCTTATTATAAGAAGACAGGAAAACCCTACAGTAGAGAGGTGCTTCTTCACCCAGCCGACACAGTCCCGTTTTATTTTTCTTCATAATCCCCTATTCAATTCTCTTCCTGGTGATACAGACAACGATTTTTTTCCCCTTCCTATCTCGCGTTCATCACCCACCCGGTTCAATCTCCAACAAAGAAAAAAATCAGCAGCCCCAACCTCACCTCTGAAATCCCGAAACAAAAATCCAATCCAGTGGAGCACCTGCCTGTTTGCAGCCATCCCCTTCGATTTATTCCTCTCCAATTCATTCAGTCTCCAACCGAAAATGAAAACACTGTCGAACAAGGAAAACAATACTCCACCGTCTATTCAATCTCCTCATGTCGATGCCAGCGAGCAAGGAATATCTGCTCCGCCTCCATTCTCTCCACACACGGAGACATCCATGCTCCGTTCTTCTTCATTTTCACTCATGGAAGTTTTTCATTCCCTCAACTGGCGGACAAGGAGCATCTGCTCCACCTCTCTTCATTCCCGGTAGTTTGGAACCAAAGGCGAGAAGGACCACATAAGCTCTGCTCTTCTTCCCTCTCTAAACGGCGAACATTGTGAAACCCTCGTCAAGAAGATGTAGTGCTCCCGGGATTTTCTTTTCCAACAACAGGGCTGACTCTAATCTGACTTTTCTCTTATATTCTTTCGATTCATGGCCTATTAATATAGTATGGGTTGTTTGTTTGCATGAATATATATATGCAATGTTGGATCTCTGTTGGTATTCCGATTCCAGACAAAGGAAACTAGCACTCTCGTTTAGGTCGGTATCGTTGGATTTGGATTCTGTCCAGAATGAATTTGAAGCCTCCTGTGAGTACTACTGAAATCACCAACCCAAATTCTGATCCCAGTTATTGCTTCGGGATTACGAACTTCTGCACATGGCATGGGCGAACATGCCTCTTGCACTTTCTGCCCATTTGTTTACGTTTACATACTAACCTATGCTGCTTGACTTGTTTATGTATACTGGTTATTTGCAGGTAGTTCGGATTCTCCATCCTTCAGATGTTCATTCTCCACCATTTGAAGATTTTCGTTCTCTACTCCCACAGTAAGCGTATGAGTTCTTAAAAAAGTCAGACCAGCTGGGATTCAAAATTTCTCAGGAGTACTTACCTGATGTGCTCGTTGTGTTGTTTCCTCATTTACTGTTGTCTGTATAGTGAGAAATTTCATTGTTCTTCTCATGGTACTTAAATCCTAAACCCTTATTTGTTTGTTGATTTATATGCGAATATAGTGTCTGATTGCTGCTGGTTGGTGATGATCAATTACTGTCTTGTCAGTATGTTTGGGTTAAAATGATTGTTGTTCTCACTTTTCTGATGTGTTAGTGTGATCAACGGCAAGCCAATTCAATTCTATTTGGTTGATTAGTAGGGATTTCTTTCAGATTTCATGGCCTTTCAAAAATGAAAAGAAACATGTTTAATTGTGTATTAACAAGCCCTTTGTTGTTAGGATTTTGGCACAAATTTGTAATTACGGTGGAATACTTTTTACTGAGTCGGATTAGATTGATAAATGTCCTATTTAGGCTAATCGCTTGCAGTTTCTTTGAAATTCATAACCCATGTTAACCCACCTTTGACTCATTTCATTGTTGTATGCCGTCATTTTACTTGTCCCTATCTTTTGAGAATAATTGAACATTATCGCTGAGCTATATTGGTCCGGCCCAAAGAATTCACTGCTTTGGGTCAAGTTTCGCTCATGGTGGTTAGTCCATTTCTTGCCATATTGGGCTAGGTGACCCTAGAAGCGTTTAGGTTGCCCATCTACTTTCTGGACCGATAAGTCCAGTTAATAGCCCACAATTTTCTGTGGGCCTCTTTAGAAAAGCCCTAGTACCATTCATAGATGTTGCCCACATTAAGGTCGTAGTACCCGAGGGTCGTAGTACCTGTTTGTGGGGGACATCTCTCCTAGTAAAAAAAAAACTTTCCAAACCATCCATAATTGTTAGATAAAAATTCACAATCAATAATCAATTTGAGATTCAAAAGTGAATTTCTAACTCAAAATCTGGCCCCATTCCAAGCCCAATCCGAGGCCCAAACCCGGAGCCCATTGCCCTATCCAGTCTGGCCCTACCCAGTCTGGCCCAAATCCAATTCGGCCCAAAAATCCACACAAGGCCCATTCACCCCAAAAGCCCAACAAGGCCAAGTCCGAAGCCAAACAGGCCCAAAGCTCAACTCGGCCCAGCAAGCCCATAAAATCGCCCAACCTCAATTCGGCCCATTACCAAGCCCGGCCCAAATCCCAAAACTTGGCCCAATACCCAATCAAACCAAAAATCAACTCAAGTCTACAAAAACAAACCTAGACAGACAACGTTGACCTTGACCAGGAAACGTTGACCTTGACAATTCGAATGTTGACCTTGACCAGTTGAATGTTGACCATGACCAATCCAAATGTTGACCTCGACAATCTGAATGTTGACCTTGACCAATCTGAATGTTGACCTTGACCACTTCGACCCAATCCAAAAACTGAACCCGACCTCAATCCAAACCAAACTCCAATTCAATCAAGCCTATTTCATCGAGCTCAATTCAACTCAAACCCATATACATTTCATCCAATCCACACTCACTGTAAATTCCTTTTAAAACCTAAAAACCCAAAAAGAATTTCAAAACCATCATTCTATTCAAGCCTCATCAAGTTTTCAAAGAAACCATTTTGTGGAATTTAAAAAGGAAAAACTCTTCTCAAATCACAGAAAACTCTTCTCTATTGCAGAAAGTTCTTCTCACATATACAGAAAGTTTTCTCCCAAAAACATTCTCAAAAATCAGTGTTTCTTCATAGAGAATTCCGAACAACCTCAAAGATTGCTAACTCAGTTTTCAAGCTCCAAAATAAACCGTTTTCGGGGAGCAAGAAATGTCTAACCCCTTAAAAAACATTTCCTCCACGGTTAGAACATCGCTTGTCTCCCTTCCCAAAATAAAAATCCGAGGCGGGGCACTGGGGTCATAACCTCCCTTGTCGCAGTCTGGATCTCTTTAGGCGGGGCATTAGGGTGACAAAACTCCCCTAATTGCAGCCTAGATTTTTACAAGGCGGGGTGCTAGGGAAGTAACGACCTTCTAGTTGCAGCCGGAATTTTAGAATCTGACTCCCTTCCGCTCGATTTCAATGTTTTTGGTTTTTAATGTTTTAAAACCCGGGAGTTAGAGACGTTATTAGGGTTCGACCGAGAACATCTCATTCATGGTGTTCCTCTCTGAATCCTATTTTTCGACATAAATTTATTGCCCCCATCATTTCGAGCCTCGGCACTTACATTAATTAGGTGTCGTGTTCGAGGGGGTACAAAGGGTAATCCCTCGGGATTATCCGCCCTTTTACAACAAAAAATGATTTTTTGGCCTTGGCCGAAAAACTTAAGAGAGACAATTCTGGATGAACCCATACAACCCTTCCTATAGGACCTCAATCGCGTAAACACTTCTCAATCCCTCTCTGAACAAACTCCAAGTCACATAGGACCTCCAATTCTCGAATACCCTCAAAACAACCTTAGTCATCTGAAACTCAAAACATCCTCGAAATCTGAACACCTGCAAGTTAAATATCCTTTCCCACGCTCAATCATACTTAAAACCCGAATTCCTCTTCAACCCATTTGATTTCCCAAAACATCTCAAAAATTCGACCTTTCTAAAAGATGAACCCAACAAACCGCGAAACTCTTCAACTCTAACAAGTGATCCAAACATCCCTTAACTCCACAAGAATGATCAAATGCATTTAGCCTCACAAAAGCCGAGACAAATCTGATCCCCTCAAAAATAATCAAAACCTCTCAACCCTTTGACTATTCTCACGAACCAATAGTTCAAGACCAGCCTATTTCTTCAAACTCTTCAAAATCATCTCCCCAATCCACACTCAATCCTATCTTTGGCTTTAAATTGAATCTCTCTAAATAGTTTTGAAAGAAGGCATCCCGACAATTGGAGACCGAGGTTTCCTTGGGCACCAATCCGAAGTCGTGGTCATTGCCACTTCCCAAGGGGTGTAACCCAGTGCGAACCCACATAGAATCTCTGCAAATAACCAGATAAACCCTATCATAGGCAACAATCAGAGTCAAATTAACGGTTCATAGAACCCGATTTTCCTTCCTAGTTATCATAGGTCAAACTAGGTGGCGACTCTAGTCAATTTCCGCCCTTAGGGCATAAGTCCGCGTGGAGCCCATCGAGAGCGGGTGTAGTGTTCACTTACACTTCCCTTATGCTTTATGGGAAAGAACGGACGATGTAGTAGGTATTTGAGGGATGCCAGAATAACGGGTGTTCACCCTCCACAGATGGCATTTTAGGATTAGGCTTCTCAGCTAGTTCGTATTTAGATAGACCCCCCTCATACCGAAAAAAATCACCCTCTACAGAGACCAGAGCATGTAAGAGGCATAGGAGACGGACCCTTGTATCCGGGGCAGAGGCTAGTAACATGGAAAAGGAATAGGGGACGGACCCTTGTATCCGGGGCAGAGGCTAGTAGCATTGAAAAAGGAATAGGGAGACAGACCTGGGGCAATGGCCCAGTACATTTAAAAACAAAGAGAGGAGAGAAAGAGCTATCCGGGAATGAGGATTAGCTATGGACAAGATGTACCCCAAATTGTGGTGATAAGAGAATTCACAAATAACCCTTAAAGAAAAAGGAAAGATTAGCACCTACATGAGAAGGTCACGAGATCAAATTACATCCAGGCCTGGTGCAAGGGAAGAGAAAGAAAATATACTTTAAGGGAACAAGAGAAAAGAAATGAAAATACACAACGCTCGAACGATCCCATAGTGAGGATCATTGGTAAACATACCTATGCACACGTCCTATAAATTACTTGATGTTGTTTGCTACATTAGCAACTTATTGTGCTTGGTTGCTTATTGATATTGTTATGTGTTATGCTTGGATGTTGGTTGATATTGCTATGCTACCTTAAAGTGTGTATGATAGCATGATATATATTGTGGTGTGCTTTACTGCTTATTATAGCATGTAAATTGACTTATAATGTTCGACCAAGTAGGTCGTGGGCCCGGCAGCATACGGGCTTCACACGTCATATTCAGCGTAGTTGCTGAGTCCTTTACACCCCAATTTTTTTTTTCAGGTATTATGCCAGACGATAACGGAGCGTAGGCGGATGGCTACCATGGGGGTAGTCCATCAGGGCATGACTTTTAAGTTTGTAGTGGGCATGTATAATATAGGGGTTGTTATAAAACCCGAGATGTAATTCTTAGTCTATGATTTGGTAATTTGTTGTAGACACTCGGAACTTGGGATGTGTACTATATGATGTATATGGGTTTGATAGAGGGTTGTTCTAGTCATTCAGACCGTAACTTGGTGTTGGAAGAGTGGTCGTGTCAACCACGTGGGTGGTTGGTGTCTGTGACACCCGGATGGAGTTATACCGCTGCAAGCTAGTTTACATTATCGTCGGGCGTTTCATTTATTCTAGGGATGTTTTATTCGGGGGGGTTACATTATGAGAAAATTATAAGTGCCTAAATTTATTTTAATAGAAGTGTTATAAGGGGCCACATGTACTATTTTTATTTATTTTGTAATTTTTTATCATAATATAATTAAATTCTATGAGGGACTCATTTAGGGAACAATTTCATAAAATACCAAATAAAAAAAAACTACAGCGGTGCGTCTTTTTCGAAAAGAATTATGCGGAGGTGTGCCAACCCATGTAAAGAAGCAGCCATGGGGTCATGGCAGCTTGCCAGAAACCGCCCTGGACAATGGATGCAATGGCAGCGGTTTCTGGCAAGCTGTCATGACCGTGGCTGCTTCTTTGCATGCGGTTGGCACATAGAGTATTTTTTTTATGAATTAGCCAAAAATATAATGGGTATTTCATGAAATGTCCCTTTTTTTATTTGGTATTTTTATGAAATTTTTCCCTCATTTTCGTTTTAGAACGGGCCCCCAACAATCAAGACGCCCCTTGGACTCCACATCCGTTCATGCGCTTCTCAAGAATTCTCCCTCTTCTTATCTCTAACTTTCATCTGTTACACCACTCGAACTTTTCTCTCTTACACATCCTCCAACTTCCAGGAATGGATAGTGGTGAAAAAAAAGTTATACCATTTTTTACGACCGTCGCGCTCTTGGGAAAACTGTTGATGGCGGATGATATGCAGCAGACGTCCATGGCCACATGGCTCCGCCAATCTTGGCTCTCATATGACAGTTGTGTTTCTGTAAGTTAGGGCCCAATTTTTCCTTTTTGAATTTGCCCTCCCGTTAACCTTGCATAAGATTTTGTCTAGGGGGTTATGCTGGTCGATGGCTCTTTATTGGCTCTCCAGCATTTGAGAGGGGCCGTAGAGCAGAGGACCAGTATTCAGATGGGTACATGTTGGGTTAGGATAAATAATA
Organism: Limonium bicolor; assembly: GCA_023374045.1. NCBI lineage: Eukaryota > Viridiplantae > Streptophyta > Magnoliopsida > Caryophyllales > Plumbaginaceae > Limonium > Limonium bicolor. Next base: position 88,713,503 of record CM041779.1, on the reverse strand, counting down.
TCCCCAATAATCATTGTACCAAACAGGTTGCAAACTCCTTGGTCCAAGGTGGGTGCATACATGATGTCTTTCGAAAAGCCCAGTGAGTGAATCTAATTTCTCATACTTGCGTTTCAAGGTTCTCCTGGATTTACTTAATCGGTTAGTCGTTCAATATCTTTGACTCTAGGAGAAGACACCCTTGTGTTGTCAATCATATATGAAAATCTCCCAGATGTTGCACTGGTTTTAAATTAGATAGTCCCTTGCCATAATCCGGGTTGTTGCTTTGCCACGAATGGTCAATCGCTACGGCCGGAGGTGTACTCCTGGAACAGTGAATTTCCCTTGTAGCCGATTGGCTACAAGTCGGTGCCGATGGTGGCAAATACCTATATTGTAGTGCTCATTCTACCACCATTAACACATCGTCCACCACCACCAGAGAGTAGCAAAACAATCCCAGCCTTGCCCATTTCAACCAGCATGCCTCCAAACCACGATCCAACACGGTCCATCCCCCTATGCTCCAAACAAGTTCAGATGATGACAGTCATCCCAATAAAAAGAGGAAGATTGCATATGGAGGATGCTGAAGAATCGGAACTTTAATTACATATTTACATAGCATTGTAGTTGGCTGCCCCGCTCTGCAATGGGTTTAGGTTTGAAATCAAAAAATTCGAGGGACAAAGACTATTAATATCATAAGGATTGTTTAGGATTGGAAGATTATGCTAACGGTATCGTTTGTTTAGATTAGGATTTTATTGGATGAGCATTTGTCAATGGGTCATTACACTTTAGTTGTTGTAAGTGGGATATGTCTCTGTGTGCAAATGATGTTTGTAGATGGCTCAATGTACTGTTGGTTATGCGATGTGGGGATGTGTGACTATAGCTGAAAACGTGCTTCCCTAATGGCTCATTCTACATTTGCTGTTGTTAAGTGGGGATTTGTCCCTTGCTCTCTGAAAACTCAAGTTCTCATACGTTAGGTTGCTTAGGTAGAGGTTGGTAGAGGGAATATGGATGGTGTCAGTGACATTCCAGATATATTGTAAGGTAGGTTATGCCAGTGACTAATGGAAACGATCTTCATTCAATAATTTTAAAAAGTACCTTTTATTTCATATATTCAATATTTCCTTTTCAATGACTGTATTAAGTTCAGAACATTCTGCTCATAATGGTATTTTCATTGCATATTACACAAAGTACCAAGGGCTACTTCCAGTAAGCGGCGAACCTACCAGTTGCACTTGAGATATAACTACTCACCTTCTCATACTGAAAATGGACTCAACTGAATGACATGAAACAGTCAGAATTGTGATAGTTGAACATACTATATTTCATCTGATTTGGTTGCATACACGCAAAGTGCTCCCTTTAAATAACATTAGAAAACAAAAATTCCAGACAATGACATGTAATTTCATAAGATTGTAAAGGATTGGTAGAATATGCTAATGGTGCCGGTTGTTTAGATTACGATTTTTTTGGATGAGCATCTGTCACTGGCACATTTTACTTTTGTTGTTGTTAATGTGGGGATACATCTCTGGCCTGCTGAAAATGAGTTTTGTGGATGGTTCAATGTACTTTCACTGTTGTTATGTGGAAATATGTCCCTAGGGCTGAAAACGTGCTTTCATTAATGGCTCATCTACCTTTGCTATTGTTAATGTGCATTCTCCCTTGGGCTGAAAACTCAAGCTCTTTAGGTTGCTTAGGTAGAGGTTGTATGATGAATATGTATAGGTCAGTAACATTCCAGACTATATTGTAAGGTTAGGTATGCAGTGACTCATGGAACTATCTTTCTTCAATAATTGCAAAAGGACCTTTGTTTCATATATTCAAAATATTTATTTTCAATAAATGTATTAAGTTCAGAAATATTTCTGCTCACAAATGGTATTCACATTGCATATTACACAAAGTAAAGTACCAAGGGCTACCTCCTGCAAAGCGGCGAACTACCTGTTGTACTAGAGAGATAACTACCCAAGTTGTCATCCTGAACAAGGAATCGATTGAATGACATGATGATACAGTCAGAATTGAGATAGTTGAACATACAATATGTTCATCTGATTGGTTGCATACAGGCAAAGTGCTCCCCTGATTTGGTTGCGTCGTATGTTTAGGTTGTTCAGTCCTTATCTCCAGTTTCATATCTCCTGTCTTCACTATCAATTTTAAACCTTCAGTGACCACTCTATTTGCAGCTGCAATTGTATTCTTGGAGAAAGATTTCACCGTATCCGTTTCTACTTCGACTTTTCGATCAGTGTCCATTACCTGTCATTGTGTGACGAGGTTGTAAGAAGACAGCATATACGAATGGCGTAATCACTTCCACAAGAACATCAGAGAGATGTATTCAACAAATGTATCGCAACCCACGGGAACCTTAGTTTACTTAGCTGACATAAGTAGTCGCATTTTGAAAATACAGGTTGTTATAGTAACAATTTCAGTGATAGCCAAAAAAGCAATCTAAACACTTAATGACAAAATAGAAAACCAGTGGCAGCAGCCAGCAAACAATGACAATGGCAGGTGTGTTTACCCGACGACCAGAGACACGGCATACACCTCGTTACTAATAAAGGAAGTTAGGGTTTGCATGGGGGCACATTATCTTTTTTTTTTTTACACTACCACTCTTCAAAAAAAATATCTAGTGGGTCGGGTTGAAGCTCACCCATAGCCACCCGTTGAAGATTGTATTGACCCATGTCATTCTAAAACAAGATTTAAACTAAGGGAATGAGGATCCCTGCTACCGTGCACTATATCGTTAGTTTGGTTACAGAAAAAACTAGTCTTCAATTTCGTAGCCAACTCCTTCAACATCTGCGCCACCTCCTCCTCATCCTTCTCGAGTTCGTTTGTATCAAGTCCATTTCTTCCAAATTTTTGTGTGCCAGCGAACGTACGGACTTGCATTGTGTAAATTGCAAACACTGCACTATTTGGTGGACACTCTTAGGTGGACAATCCTACAATCGAAAGACATATATGAAGCGTCATAACGAAACAAGACAAGGTGTTATTTCGTAATCACAAGGGCAAAAGGATACTGACCGACCGACACATTCATTCAAAAGTCTCTTCTCCACAACGCCTTTTTCCATATCCGCGGGGGGCACTTGAAATACCTTCAGCACTCATTGCACATAGAGTAAAATATGTTGAGGATGTTTACAAAAGTTAAACTGAGTTTAAACCATTAGAACACACAGTAGGAAATTAGGGTTCTTCAAACCCGGTGGGGTACTGTCCGTTGTTTGTAGTTTCCTCCAAATAATTAGGCTGAGATGAAGTGTGCCGTTTAAATACAAAGGCCAAAGGTAAGTTGACGCATGTCCGCCACGCCTGGCGTTAGGCGAACCCGGCGTTAGGTGGGCCTGGCCCCCCTTCATTCATTTTATCAGTCGTTTTAGATAAGGTGCACACATATTAAGAGAACTTGTAAATCAATCAAAATCACCCTATTTTCTAGCTGTCACGATAATGATTACTGTTTTAAATTTTAAACCAGTATTCCTCCTCTTTTTGGGTGAAATACTCATATTCTTGTTCTTTATTTTCAGCTAAAACAATGAAAATCAACTAAAATAAGAAGGAGATCTTCTACACTCCAACACGGCAAACTATAAAGTATTTAACCCACCTCGATCGGCCCCATTCTTTTGCATGGCTGATAATCTAGCTGATGTCAGTTGTCACCTGAAAATTAGAAAAAGTGGAGGAGAAAAATAGTTGATATGACAATTGATGTATGTGGACATACATAGACAATAAACTAACTGATCAAATAAACCCGGTGCAAAAGAATGGGGCAAATTTTTTAATAAAAACTCTTAAACGTCAATTATTTACTGTATAACAAATTGAGAGTCTAAAACGACTGATAAAAATGAACGGAGAGTATTAATTTCTTGAAATATGTTGTGTTGCATTTTAGAGTGTCTTTTAAATTAATGCATTTTCTACTACTAGTAGTTATTGAAATAAATAGACATATAATCTTACAATTATACCAGTACTAATCTAAGTTAACGTATTTGTGTTCTTTAAAATTAATAAGCATGTGCACATATAATAATAATATATGTAACTAATAAATTTAGAAACATATTTAAATATGGTTTAGCAGATTTTAACAATATGTAGATAAATAGTTTTTTATTTTTTAAAAGAGCAACATATAGATAAATAGTTATGAGGAAGATGCCTACACAGATAAAGTAACAGCAACATTAGTACTAAGAGCATCCACAATAGAGTGGAATTCACCCAATGTGTCATTAAGGAAAAAAAGAAAAAACCTCCACAATAGAGTGGATTCAACTCAAATTCTCTCTCAAAGGTTTTAGTTAAGGATTGTACTATTTTTACTCTCATGGTTGTTCACACTTTCCCATAACTTTCACAACTTTCTATTGGTGCTCTTTAGAAGAAATGAGTTAAGAGTTTAGTTATTATAGTGATAGGTAGGATGAAAAGTTTCTTACCAAATATAATATATTATTTGATGACATGGCATATAGGGAAATGTTAAGATCTCATATACTATTGTGGATGCTCTAAGGTAACTGTCCATGTATTGTGTCATCATGATTTATACTAGTAAAGAGCATCCACAATAGCATATGAGAACTTAACATTTCCCTATATGCCATGTGCGCATTCTACTTTTTTTTTACATTACCGTGACACTTGTCACTTGACTGTTGGATTATTTAAATTAACTAGAGTTACAAAAGCATAGTTGCCATTATCCTATTGTTAACCATAATGAGATTAAAGTTAAAGCTTGTAATTGTTGCTTTTGGGACAGCTAGCGAACGACCCCTAAAACTTAGGGCAACTACAGCAGAGAAAACCTAATACTTTTTGAGTGGATTTCACTCTCGCTATTGTAATTGCTCATTTCTTCTAAAAAGTAACCAATAGAAAGTTGTGAAAGTTATGGTAAAGTGTGAACAACCAATGAGAGTTGAAAAAAGTACAATCCTTAATAAGAACCTTGGAGAGAGAATTTGAGTTGAATCCAATATATTGTGGAGGTTTTTCTTTCTCTTAATGACACATTGGGTGGATAAGAATTTTTGGAAACTTCTACTGACGAGGAATAAGCGTATCTGTACAAAGGCAATTTCGAACCTGGCGCTTACGCCAGGTTCTAACATGGCGACCGATTCACTTTTTTTAAAAAAAATTTTTTGCAAATTTTTAAAATGTTATATCTTATTATATTAAGTCCAAATAATATAAATTTTATACCATTGTTCATCATAATTCGAGCTCTTCAAAATAAGACCAAACATGAATATGTTTTGATAGATTCAATTTTTTAAATTTTTATGTACATAGTTTTAAGATTCATAGTGAATCTTAAGTTTAGGAAAAGTGAACCAAAGGTTGTTAAAAGGTGAACCAAAGCTTGTTAAAAAGTGAATCAAAGGTCATTAAAATGCCTTTGACATTTTTAGCATTCCTAGGGTGACTTTAGGGTGTTTGGGGTAGGGTAATCTTTTTGGCATTAGTTCTACACTTTATATTGTCGTCATTGACTCGACAGTAACGACCCTAAACCCTGCACTACAGACCATAAAAATGTTTTCGATATTTTTAGCATTCTCAGGGTGGTTTTTAGGGTGTTTTGGGGTAAGATTCATTTTGCAATGAATATGGTTCATTTTATTATTAAAGAAGATTCATTTTACTAATGAGTAAGATTCACTTTAAAAATACCTAATATGTACTCATTCTAAAAACATAAAATTTTAAGTTTACCAAAACAAATCCATGATGCATCTTGTTTTGAAGAGCACGAAAAAATGATGAACAATGGTATTTTTTTTATTTCTGCACTTATATTTTATAAGTTATCACATTTTGAAAAAAAATATATTTCTCTCTCCTACCTCCCACAACTCACGTGATCTTCTTCTTTTATGTTCGATGAGAGCTTTTATTTCTTTTTACATTAATGTGACACGTGTCACTTATTTATTGGGTTATTTTTATCTCTTGACCCACCAAAACTAAAATACTCTATTCTCATTGGTAAACTATGGTGACATTAATCAAAAAGCTTCAAAACCAAGCTTTTTGTTTATAAGTCCGAACGCATCCTCCTGAAAAATGTTGACAAGTGGATAGTAGGGATGTTAATGGGTCGGGTTCTGGTCGGGTGCACCATCATCCGCACCCGTCACCCGACTTTACCCGCTCCACCCGTACCGACCGTCACCCGTTATGTATCACCCATCACCCGTTTCACCCGTCACCCGCGGGTGAAGTGGGTGAACCCGTTTACCCGTCTCTTTTTCTTTTTCATTTTTCGCCAGTTAGGTTTGCAAATTATTGTGAGTGGAGAGAAAATAGATGCGCAGAGCATGTATGTTTATGTTCGCCAGTTAGGGTAGTGAAATTTACTTCAGAGAAAAGAATGAAATATTGCACAAGGCATGTACTTTCCATGTTCGCCAATTATGGTTGCAAAATTACCATGAGTGAAGAGATAAAAATAGAGGCGCATATCATGTATGTTCAATGTTCGCCGGTTAGGATTGTGAAATTACCTTCAGTGACGAGAATGAAAAACTTCACAAACAAGTAAGATATTTATTTTTCAGTTTGGGTTTCAAAATTACCGAGAGTAAAGAAATGAAATAGAGGCATAAAACTCTATGCTCCATGTATGCCAGTTAGGGTTGCAATTATCTTGAGTGAAGAGAATTAAAAACTTCGCAGAGCAAGTATGTTAGGGGTTGTAAATTACCGAGAGTGGTGAGAATAAAGAATGGCGCAATCACCCAGAGTATAAATGTTCCTTATTCACTAGTTAGGGTAACAAAAATCGTAAATGAAGGAGAATGAATAATAAGTAACAATTTAACATATATATATATATATATATATATATATATTATAATCTATGCGGGTGAGCGGGTCGGGTGACGGGTGAATTTTGTCGGGTGAGCGGGTCGGGTGACTGAGTGAAATGGGTACCCGCGGACCCATTGCCATCCCTAGTGGATAGTCTCCACCTTCTACTATGGCACCATCTCTAGGTTCTCCATACCCTAAACAAAAATACAAATCGTGTGCACAGTATCACAAGCACGACGTGCGTAGTTGTGATCATTTAATTCGATTTGATGTATTTATAGGCGAAATACATCATTTATCGGGGAATGAAGCGAATAAGTAATCCTACAGTACTACCCCACTCTACAATGACGCAAGTAACGATGACATATACACTTCCCGATGTGATACCCTAAATGTTTTTACTATGTTACAGTATAAGAAGATCGATAAGGAAAAGAACTAGCACAGGAAAAAAAACCCTGGTGTGTATTTATATACCTGAATGTTGTCACCTAACTTTGTTGCCTGTTACATCCTCCTATAAAAATAAGGGAACTTAGTGAACGTAGATGCTCTTGCTTTTCATCTTAAAAAATCCAGGGATTAGGGCAGGACCATAACGTCTATCATGGTGATGGGGAGTATAGTGAGAATATCGAATCGAGTGACGACGACGAAAACTTCCCCCCAACAGTTCGAGTGCCAAGACCATAGTTACAAATGTCATCAGTTGTTGATGATGAGCTCCACAGGTTAGGGCAGCTTTTAAAACGACGCCTGGCCGAGTACTGTCCCAGGTAAAACCAATTGACACTTACACCATGCACCGAGAATTCACGGTTACAAAGTTGCAGCTTGATCGTCTGGCTATACCACTCTAGGCCAGCTTTTTACAACATACCACGACTGTTTAGAAAAATACGTCCCATGGCATGATGATAAAGAGGCTTGTGAGAATCATAGAAAGTTGAACACTTCCCGTGCAGAACTTCTGGAGTGCAGCAAGCAGCGCAAGTCCAAATCCAAAATCTAGAAATTTATCTTATTGGTCGGATACGTTCCACAACTGTATGTTGTATTTAGTTTATTAAATTAGTAAGCGTGTCATTTCAATTAATTAATGTACTTTTGGCTGTCCAGCCAGTCCCGCTGCGCGTTCAGTTGACTGAGCCTATTCACCTTAGGCATTGCTGGGTGTAATGATTATAAGAGTAGCTCTTTAGGTCTATTTATTATGGGGGATGGAGGAGGGGGCGAGCGGGGGGCTGGGGGTGGACGGGGGGTGTGAGTGTCGCCCATCGGAAACATATCTTAGACGATGACCTGGCCAGATTTTTTGTCTTTGGGTTTGGCCGGTACCAGGCCCACCAGGCCAATATAATCATTATTATACTAAACAACTAGTTGAATTATGTTCTTAATATAACTATTAGTGTTAGGTCGGTAAACAAAAATTAAATAAGCGGTAAAAATGTGTGAAAAAAATATAATCAGGTAACGGCGCACCCTAGATGCTTCTCTCTAGATGAGTCAAACGCTTATTTTGGTTGTCTTATTGGAGAGATCCAGAGAATAATACTCAAAGACTTTGGTAAACCAAGTAGCATAGGGCATAGAGGAAGCATATTGGGTAATTTCATGATGTACATGATGGAATAACCACCCTGAACGAATACCCAATTTTATGCAGAAAACTATCGCATATATTGACATTATAACTGTATTTTAGTTCCGCCAAACTTAGACATCACGAATATCAATGTACATGATGGAATAATCACCCTGAAAAATCCGACTACTAAACAAAAAAGGTTTGCGACGGAAATGCGACAAAATGGGAACCTTCGTGGTCAGACGCACCAACCTTGACGTGTCCAGTAGACCCTAGTTCATTTTAAGTATAAACGTAGCAAAAGACCAAAATAAACAATATGGAAATCACGATGGCGCAAGTAGCTGGACTTAGCGAATCAGGTGAGCGTGATCACTGATCACCTAACCTGTGGTAGAGCACGCGTCACCGACCATGTCGGCCGTTGCACTGGATGGTGTGTTACTATCGTACCCTGTTGTTGAACTGGTTCTTCTCCCAGTGCCAATTTCACGGTCGAACTCGGGAGACATGTTATCAGCGGCAACCTCTGCATTCCCGCCCATGTTGGTACCGAAACTGGAAGATGTAATTTTAAACAAGGACTTGGCGTCTACTGTGTCGGTAATTTCAGAGAAACATGGATATGAAATTTGCATGTCCTGATTCAGGTCAGAGTCTGAACGACAGCAGGCGCAGCCAACAGATGGGTGTTCGCTTAAAGAAGATTCGTTTGTAAGGTCATCTTGACTGGTCGATATGATAATTGGGGAGCTAGCCGCACCTGTTTGTTGAATATGGACACCAACGAGGGGGCTGGTTTTGCCTTGTACGTATGAATCGTCGCTTAGAACTACCATCTGTACAACAACAGCTTGCTCAAAGGTGGCAGAATCCATTTGTTGAACCCTTAACCCTCATTGTATGACTGGGTTATGCAGCCCTGATTTTCATTGTTATTTATAGCGGGACTGGGCCTCTCTATTGCTTTTGTTATTTAGAAAAATTTTTATTCGAACATCATTAATGATAAACAATGGAAAGGAAATGAAAGGGATTCCCCCAAATTAAGTAGTCTATTTCATTCTAATACGGATACGGAATAGAATCTTCAATCATTGGGTTCGTTTGGGGACCGCTGCTGGGGGCTGCTGTTGGCTCTGTTGTTGGAAATTGTGAAGTTGTCTGCTGATGGTTTTGCAGAAGCTGTTGGTTTTGGTGTTTGGTAGCGAAGGACATCTACAACAGAGTATTAATACATAATTAAATTATGAATAATATATATTACTAATATTTATCTAATTTGTATGCAACATATAAATGATGTATATTAATAATACAGAGATTATATACAATAAAATAAATTTACATAATAAAAAAAAAAACCTATATTGGTTAACATGGTAATTTTAAAGTTCACATATGCCCCTGATTGTTATATATATATATATAACATTGTAAAAAAGTTAGTTAAAAAACCCGTAAAAATATCATCACAAATTAAAAAATGTAAATATTTTTAGATGTCATTGCAACGTAACACAATTATTTAGTCCGGTTGAGTCGAATCTTACCCGGTAAATATCCCGATTTTTGGTATTGGGGTCATGGTTACATGTTTAGGAGGAAAAAAAAATAAAGGATGAAGGTCTCTTTTCCACAAACACATAAATGCTAAACACAACTCATATTTTTAATTTTATCCTGATATATTAAATTATGAATCAAGATATTTGTCATACTTATGGGGGCCATTAAGGTTGCGGAAAATTGACGGTAACCATATTTTCATGTTATTATAATTTGCGTAATTTAATCATTTACATTACATTTTGGGGGCATTTCGAGTTTGGTTTAATTAAGTTTCTTATTCGTAATTTTGTAAAGCTTTGGTGTTTTTTAAAAGACACGCAAATGACGAAAACAAATGTCATCCCCTAGTTGGGGCCAGCAGGCCTCATCATTAATGATCATCATAAATAAGGCGTGTCAACTCCAAGTCATATCGCTTCATCTTGAGTTTAACAAAAAAAAAATTATACCAAAAAAAAATTAGAAGGAAACAGTTACTTCTATAGAACCCACTGAAACGTGGCATTAATTAAGTTTCCTATCCATAAATTTGTATAGCTTGGTGTATCTTAACAGACACGGAAATGACGAAAACAAAGGTCATCCCCTAGCTGGGGCCTGCAGGCCTCTTCAGTAATGATCATCATAAATAAGGCGTGTCAACTCCAAGTCATATCGATTCATCTTCAGTTTATGAAAAAAAGAAGATTAAAAAAAATTACTGTAAAAGGAAACAGTTACTTATACAGAACCCACTGACAGTGGTCACATTCGCCGCCAATTCCGTGGATGAAGGTCCGTATCTATTGTGACATGCTGCAATGTATCTTTGTTGTCATGATGTCCATTATTTAGCGAATATGATCACATTAATAACTCACGTACAGTCATATAGTCCCTTACCTAAGTAAGCATATGTGGGAACCGATACTTAATTACGATTGAACTTGTGATAACTAGTAACCCAATGATTTAGTTACAATGATGTTTGCCCAAGACATGATGCCAGCCTGTCCAGCACCCCCCAACTCTTGATAGATGCCTACTTTTGTCATATTTTTCCTGGATGACGAACGTCATGTGCACAACGTGACTAGATCGCACTTTGGTATGACCACATAGTAGATTTTTATGACTAGATGGTGATACACTTCGACTATAAGTCAAGCATCGAGATGGTTTGGTCAAAAAAAATTGGCAAAATATGAGAATTCGGGTAGCTGCATCACAGGACGGGAAAGTAGCTCATCATTGTGCGTTCGGGTAGCTCTATACAGTATAGAATTCTATGTCGGCCAAAAAACTGGAACTGATGAGTGACACGTGACTAGATCATGCTTTGGTATGACCAAAGTGTACATTTTTATGATAAGATGGTGCCAGACCTCCGATATATTAGTATAAATTAAAGGTTGAGAGAGTAGTAGTTATCCTACATGACAAGTCATTTTTAAACTCGTTGGGGGTATTATATCCGTGGTAAAATTTTAAAAGAAAATAATTCATACGTTTATTATTTAGATAGCTAATGTTATTTCCAATAAATATTATATATTTATAAATATCCTAAAATGCTTTTTATAATAGAATAATTATAAATATTGTATTTAAGTACAAATAACGAACGTCATGTGCACAACGTGACTATATCACACTTTGGTATGACCACATAGTAGATTTTTTATGACTATATGGTGATACACTTCGACTATAAGTCTAGCATCGAGAGGGTTTGTTCAAAAAAATTGGCAAAATATGAGAATTCGGGTAGCTTCATCACAGGACGGGAAAGTAGCTCATCACTGTGCGGTCGGTTAGCTCTATACAGTATAGAATTCTATGTCGGCCAAAAAACTGGAACTGATGAGTGACACGTGACTAGATCATGCTTTGGTATGACCAAAGAGTACATTTTTATGATAAGATGGTGCCAGACCTCCGCTATTAGTCATGTATTAAAAGGTTGAGAGAGTAGTAGTTATCCTATATGACAAGTCATTTTTAAAACTCGTTGGGGTATTATATCCGTGGTAAAATTGTAAAAGAAAATAATTCATACGTTATTATTTAGATAGCTAATGTTATTTCTAATTTATATTATATATTTATATATATATCCTAAAATGCTTTTTATAATAAAATAATTATAAATATTGTATTTAAGTACAAATAACAAACGTCATGTGCACAACGTGACTAGATCACACTTTGGTATGACCACATAGTAGATTTTTATGACTATATGGTGATACACTTCGACTATAAGTCTAGAATCGAGAGGGTTTGTTCAAAAATATTTGCAAAATATGAGAATTCGGGTAGCTTCATCACAGGACGGGAAAGTAGCTCATCACTGAACGGTCGGGTAGCTCTATACAGTAGAATCACATGGTCTAACTCCTAAAACACAGATCTGAAGTGATGAATATCATTCCCAACTTTTGCTCCATGATTCACAATCAATTCATTACTAAATTCAAAAGTTTTCAAACTGATAACGCCAAGGACTATTTCAAAACCAATCATTGACACTATTATTTCAAACTCACGAGATTATTCACGAGTCATCATGTGTCTACACCACCACAAAAATGGAGTAGTAGTTGCGAGAAAAAACAATCACATCCTTGAAGTTGCCCGCGCTCTCTTATTCCAAGCGAATGCACCCAAACACTATTGGGGGGAAACTGTTCTTACAGCCACCTTTCTAATTAATAGATTACTTCTCATGTCATCCACTACAAAAGTCCCTTGGCTTTCCTCAAAGAATTTCATCCTCATTTTCATCCCTCTCCAGGACTTGAACCCAAAGTGTTTGGCTGCACTGCCTTTGTTCATATTCACAACACTCAAAAGGGGGAAACTAGACCCAACAGCTCTCAAATGCATCTTCCTTGGATATTTAACAACTCAAAAGGGATACAAACGCTACCATCCACCACCAAAAGAACCTATGTCACCACTGATATCACTTTCAATGAAAATACCAAGCATATTGAGATAGGTCGGCATTTCATTAGAGAAAACTTGAACAAGGAATTGTTGATTTGAGTTGCATCTCTTCAGAGAAACAGATTGCAGATGTGCTAACAAATGGTCTTCAATGCTCTCAATATAGTTATAATATTGATTGATGCATTGCTGCATAATCTGTTTGTATGCGCAAGTTACCCCGTACTTCTCAGGGATCATTTCAACACCCATGAATGGAAGATAAACTTTCTCCAGCAACTACTCGTTATGTCTATTCTTATAGCCTAGTAGTATAACACTTAGAGGGGTTCATGGCACCAGTGCTAGTATGAAGACTATATCGACGTCAATGATGTCTTTAGTGTTGGACATGCGTCGCTGAAGTCACTGTGTGCACAACACAAAACATATTGGTTTCCATAATTGAGTAGTTTTAGACATGTGATATATTTAGAAAGACATATCTAACTAACAACTTAATCAACTTTCAAACTTACTCAATTCATGGGGTATACCCAATGTTCTAAACAAACCTGTCTTTGGGCAAGCCGTGTCAGGAATAGGGGGTGAATATGGTGTTGTCGCCAACTATTGTGATAAAGGCTGTCTGGCTGATGAGTACATGATTGGTAGTTCTGTTTCATTTTCATTGTTAAAAACATGCGTGCCTGTAAATGTCTGTTGTGTGGATACTAAAAGTTGAGATCCTAACAATGATATGTAATTGGATATGCAGTTGAGCTTAACAGCAAATAAAACAGAACAGAACAAGATTACATACCTTGCTCAACACAATTGAGAACAGACTGACCACATCACGTTCTTTAATGTCCAATCAAGAGGTGTGTTTCTCCAAGATCATATGTTTGATCGACGACTTTGAGCCTATAGTATTATATAGTGATGAATTTGGTTCTCATTACCAGTAGTTGCCGTTGTGTATAGTTAGCCACGTTAGTGCATATACCTGTAGGACGAGTGCTTCTACATTATTCAGTTGTCTGATCAGATAGGGTCTACGTTCATTGTTCACGAGTAGCAAAAATTTACAAAGATATCTCTTACGCAGTATCACCATTTGTGTCTCCTGCTTGGAAAACAGGGCATTACAGATTAATAGTGTGGAGTAAGGTACTCAACAACAAGCTAAATAGATGAAATAATAATAAATGCAACATCTCCTAGGAAGATAGTCATAGTCATGGGGATCACACTGTCTTTCTGTATACCGAGATCCCATCGAGCTACATCACCCATGAAGGTCTCCATATGTCACAATGCAAATATACCACAGTCCCTATGGGTATCCCGAGACTGCCAGCCCATTGTCATTACTTTGATTGTCGTTGTTCCTCTGAACATATACTCACCGTGAACAATTGAGCCGAAGAAATGAAATGATTCACGGATTGGACCTAGTTTTATCATGACATAGGAACCACACATGTTAACTGGTATGTCAACGAAATTATTTGAAGTCATGATATGTAATTAACAATCAGTAAACATAGTTCGGGGTCATACCAGTGTACGCGTAACTTCCCCGTACTTGGCACGCACGTCGAATCCATCGACTGTTGTAGCCATATTGTCCAGCACAAGGTTACACTTGTTTCTTATAGTTGAGCACCAACACATAGTAGTGCGAATGGGCGTGTACTGGTACAAATACCATATCGACATGCGTTATGTTCTTCGTCTCAAATCCAGCCTCACTGAACTCATTGTACAGTTGTTTTATTATACCAGCAGCATCCTGATATGGTGCATTGTTGTCGACATTTTCATTTTTCTTTCGCGTAAGGGCAGTGACAAAAAGCTGGACAATCAGATTGTCAGAGTCTTTAAATTGATGTAGTAAGTGTAAGCGTCCTAAAATAGTTTATGAATGGAAGTACGCACGCTTACCGCTGTGCTGCAAAAAAAAACGGTTAGGAGTTCCTTCACGTCTTCGTCTATTCTCAAAGTTAAGCACCCTCGCATGTAAATCTATCATGCAGCTGTACTATTCCGCTTTGGCGCAAAACAGGAGAACTTTCAGCTGTAATTCTAGTATCACCTTCGTTGTAGAATGTGACACTACAATAACCAATTCAGTACAAACACAACGCAGTCTTGATGGAAAATAATACACTCAATTATAAAGAACAACATGGGTCGTAGAATACAAAACTCACGTCTTCTCACGGGTTGTTTTTACAAGCCCGTAGACAAGGTCTTCTGTGCTGTCAGGCCAGGCAACACCGCCGGGTCGACAGGTCCATGCGAGAACAGGGACGCATATGTCTTCATACACCCACATTTTGAGATGAGGATGCATGAACACACGTTGCACCGATCACACCACTACCCACTATGTCCGGTCCAAACTTGGCCACTCGTGTCATTTCCTCAGACGACACTTTCTGCTTGTCTTTAATTCCTTTTCAGCCAATCTGACTTTTTTTTCTCTTCTTCATAGTACGCTGCACAGCATCCAGGCCCCTTCCTTTTCCGACATTTGACTCCTCCACCATCAAATTTATCACTCTCGCTTAACCAATACGCCGTCCTAAAATTAATAAACATCAGCTCACTGTGCAACCTCTTTTTTACAATTTCGATCCTTTTTAGTAGGTTAGGCAATGTGCCTGTCCGCTCATCCAGTTTTTTCATGATTTCGTCACTGCATTCTTGTAAAACACCAACCATACACGTACTAAAGTCCTCCAATAACACTTTGTTTCATTTCTCTCTTCGGGTTCACGTGTGATGGGTTCCTCAATTGACAACACACATTATGATCAACAACTTGACCCTATTCCGCATCACTTGTGATGGCTTCCTCTGTTGCCAGAACATATTTACAATTCTCCACATGATCTGCAGTCTGTAGTCATTTGCATTAGCGTGATTGTGATGAAACATGGACATAGGTAAAACATGAATAGTTTCCGTAAATAGTGGCTGACAATACCTCTTCGGTTGGAAACGCAGAACGGGATCCACAATGACAAGAGGTCTGGTATTGATGATCCTGCCTACTCCAAATTGTCCAACACACTCTCTCTCTCTGTTCAGCCTGTCCTTGTACATATCTTTGCTCCATTGGAGATCGATGGATAGCAGTACTGATCGTGACGGCCAAGAAGAGTCGTTTTGTCAAAATAGAATAGGTTAAGGAACAACAGAGAGCCGGTGAAGTAGTGGGTTTTAAATGAACTTTGTTGGTACTTACGAACAGATTCTACCAACTTGTCAATCGTGTAAATACACCAGTTCAGCCTAGATGCATTTGACGGGTCTTGTATTAATGTAGAATCTTGTCGTTGCACCTTAGGTCGCACGTGCCGCTGACGCAAGTGGAGACAACAACACATACAAAACAGGTCTTGAATAGATCTATCACTCCCATTGTCGGCCATTTTCATATAAGATCTACTGTTCTGGGTGTTTTTACTTCCAAATACAGCTTCCCACTGTAATTTCCATTCCTTGAACTCATTAGACTTGAGTTTATTGATGGTTCTGTGATCTCAACACCACCGTGCGCAAACCCTAGTATGTCATGAACATCATCCTCTGTTACGTCAAGTCTTCTGTTACCAGAAAGTATCAACTGACAGCTCTGCCAATCAAAATTTGTTGCCAACAAAACACCCCAGGCGTGTAACAGACTGAATCCACCCCTAGATTCAAGAAAAATGACCAAACCCAGTATCTTGCAGGGCTGCGCGCTGTTCTGGTTTGAGACCCTTGATGCCCCCTGCTCAAAGCAACAATCATCATTTTGCTGGCGAAAGGTGGGTTTGTCTTTTTTTTTTTCTTGGCCACCACCAAGTCCGGTGTTGAATCTTCAATATCCTCGGCCCCCCGTTTGGTGGAGGTTCCCTGTTGCTTACCACATTTGGGGTTTGTTGGTTCGTCCGCCCGCAGCGATGATGGTAAATTAGCACTTGTTCCAGTGGAGTCGGGCGCGTGGGATGCACATCTTCTTTCGCTTGTTTCGCTGACAGTGAAGATGACAAATCCACGGTTAACACTACCTCAAAACGAATTAATCGCACATGCAGTACGACCACATCAGCGAGGGAGTCGGCGGATGTAAGTAGAACACAAAACCAAAATCATGACAGTTGTTTGAAATCAAATCTATTCTCGAGTTAGAAAATGTAATTCGGAAGTAATTATGGAGGGAGTGTAGCAGAACCGTATGAGGTGGTGGACGATTTGGATTATCCTTTTGATGAGCTCAGGTCATCTTCCATTCCGCGCTATGATTACCACAGAGTGAGGATGATGAACACCAGTTTTAGATAAGTGTTGGTCGGGGTCTTGTGGGCGTGCCAAGGTGGCATATGCAGTCGAACTCGAAATGAGTAATTGAGAGTGGGCATATCGGGAAGGAACAAGAACAGAGAAAACACGGAAAAGTTGAAAGGACGATCAATTGATTACAGCTTTTCTTCCTTATTTTCTTCATCTACCCTCCCTCCTCGCTCCATCTCTCTTGTAAATATTTGTAATTTGTGTAGTATTTATATTATAATTTTAATACAATATATTAAGTTGTAATTTATACTATACAAAAAAAATATTAATGTATAAATAAAGTTATTTATATATATATTTTAAATAGCAAGAGAAATATGTGATTTAGTTATGGGCACATACATTTGACATTATTATGCTGAAATAAAATATTATATTATACACCATCTATTAAAATATAATGTAGAAATATATGTAACATCTTACTTAATACCAAAAATAAATCAGGATGTAGATTTAAATTTGCAAAATGTTTCTAATAACAAAATTATTTAATGTTTCTTTTAAACGCATTCTGAATGGTTTTAAGTTATGATTATGTGTTTTAAGTTTTATATTCTATTGTATAATAATAGTTATTAGACATTTTTTGTTGTTTTTCATGTTATTTTATGGTGTCTTTTATATTTATGTTTATGATTTGTTGTAGTATGGTCATGGGAATTATACATATTATTTTTCAACACCTGGATTAACCTGGGATTATCAATTTTGGCTTTTCTTCCTTGATTTTTCGTTCTCCTTTTTTCTATACTTGTTACATAGGCTCATCTGCAACACAAGCCACTTGAATTTGACCCGCAACAGATGAAACTAATCCAATTTATAGATTCATCAGTTATGATACAAATAATTTTGATTATTAATATTTTAAAAAATACATACATTTTTATTTAATTTATTGTTTTTGAAATTCACCACCATTTCACTCCTACCTAATCATAAAAGTTAGCATTATTTCCCGACAAATGGGTAGAATAAATTCTACTAAGTATAACATAAAAAGATACAAACAAATCTACTTATTACAGAATGATTTATATATCAAGTTTTTAAACCATCCTTTTTGCTTGAATTTATCAAACATATATATTTTATAACAGATCTTTCCTAACATTATTCATATAAAGAGTTACAAGCATATTTAATCTTAATTTTCTAAAAATTGTTGTAAGTGAATGTACTATTAAGTAGGAGAAAGGAAAAAAGTAATAGGCATAACATAGTGGAGCAGGGTAATATACTACACGTTACCATTTTTAAATATTTTGAAAGTGCTTTTATTTTTAGTTAAGTCCTTTAGATTGAGTAAATTCTTTTTTAACGCTTATATAGGAAAAATAATAAACTAATTGTTAAAAGGTTAATAGAGTAATAGTTATCCTATATGATAAGTCAAGCATTGTTAGGGTTTGGTCAAAAAATGGGATGGAGAGGATTCGGGTAGCTGCATCACAGCACGAGGAAGTAGCACATCACTGTGCGGTCGGGTAGCTCTATACATTATATAATTCTATATGTTGGCCCAAAAACTGGAACTGGTGAGTGACACGTGACTAGATCATACTTTGGTATGACCACAGAGTAAACTTTTATGATAAGATGGTGGCAGACCTTCGCTATTAGTCACGTATCGAAAGGTCTGTCTGAGAAAAATGTTTCAGAGGAGTACATCCAGGTAGTTGCATCAGAGGATGGGTAGGTAGCTCAATGGTGTGCAGTCGGGTAGCCGTGTACAGTATACACTTCTATGTTGGCCAAAACCAGACCGAATTAGTACCACATGACTAGATCATAATATCGTATGACCACATAGTACATTTTATGACTTGCTGGTGGTAAGTGATATTACGTTTTAAGTAATATGCCTTTTTGAAGTCTTATACTCTGTTTAACAATACGAATTTTAGAATATTTTTTTTTACCATTATTGATATTGGTTTATGGTAGTTTGGTATATTATGTTTTATGTTTATGATCTTTCCAGTATGTTATGCTATATACATATATATATATATATATATATAGATAATATATTGAGTATGCTTATGGATATATGTAATAACTTTTTAACACCTGCATTAACATGGGAGTATTGATTTTGGCTTTTCTTTTCAACTTTTTTTTCTCAATTTTTCGTTCTCCTTTTTTCTATATTTGTTACCTAGGCTCACCTGCAACACACCGATGTCCTAAGCCACCTCAATTTGACCCGCAAGCGATGAAACTATTCATCAGTTATGATATAAATAGTTTTGATTATTACTAAGTTAAAAAAAATTTTATTCTGAATTGGAATAATTGTTTTTGAAATTCACCACCCTTTCACTCTTACCTAATAATAAAAATTTAGCGTCATTTACCGACGGATGGGTTAATAAATTCTACTAAGTAAACAAAAAAGATGCAAACAATATACTTATTACAGAATGATTTATATATCTAGTTTTTAAACCATCCTTTTTGCTTGCATTTATCAAACATATATATTTTATAAACATATATTTCCTAATATTATTCATATAAAGAGTTACAAGTATATTTAATCTTTATTTTCTAAAAAATGTTGTAACTGAATGTACTATTAACTAGGAGAAAGGGAAAAACTAACATACATTACATAGTGGAGCAGGTTAATATACTACACGTTACAATTTTTAAATATTTTGAAAGTGTTTTTATTTTAAGTTTTTCCTTTACATTGTGTTAATTTCTTTTTATGCTTTTTCGGAAAAAATAATACTAATTGTTAAAGGTTAAGAGAGTAGTAGTTATCTTATATGACAAGTCATTTGAAAACACGGTGGGGGTATTATATCCGTGGTAAAATTTGTAAAAGAAAATAATTCATACGTGATATTTATTATTTAGATAGCTAATGTTATTTCCAATATTATATATATCATAAAATGCTTTGAATAATAGAATAATTATAAATATTGTATTTAAGTACAAATAATGAACATTATGTGCACAACGTGACTACATCATATTTTGGTATGACCACATAGTAGATTTTTATGGCTAGATGGTGATACACTTCGACTATAAGTCAAACATCGAGAGAGTTAGGTGAAAAAAATTGGCTGGAGAGGATTCGGGTAGTTGCATCACAGCACGGGGAAGTAGCGCATCGCTGTGCGGTCGGGTAGCTCTATACAGTATATAATTCTATATGTTGACCCAAAAACTGGAACTGATGAGTGACACGTGACTAGATTATACTTTGGTATGACCACAGAGTAGACTTTTATGATAAGATGGTGGCAGACCTCCGATATTAGTCACGTATCAAAAGGGTATGGAAAAAAATGTTTCAAAGGAGTACATCCAGGTAGCTGCCACTAGTAGAAAAAAGATTTTTAATGACGGTGTTTAAACCACGGTTAAATGGGAAACCGTGGTTTAAAGTTTATAAACCACGGTTATCATAGCAACCGTCATTTAAGATACACCCAGAGTGCATATACCACGGTTTTTGGAGAACCGTCGTATATAGGTTACTTATATACCACGGTTTTCAGGGCAACCGTGGTATATAGTACACGCCAGAGTGAATATGCCACGTTTCTTGGAGAACCGTCGTATATAGGGTTTCTATATACCACGGTTTTATCAAAACCGTCGTTTTTAGTCGTGGTAAAAAAACTTTAAATGATGGTTCCTTGGTAGAACCGTGGTATATAGTCTAAGTGGGAATTCAAATTTTCGCCGAAAATTAACGCGGCTCTTTCTCTTTCTCTTATTATATATTTTCTCCTCACTCTTTTACAACCTACACTGTCGAACAAGGATGCTCTGCAACTCTTCTCTTCTTCTTCTTCTTCTTCTTCTGCGCCTCTGTAATTTTTTCAACCCACCGGCGAACATGCATGCTCTTCGCCATACTGGAAAACAAGGAACACATGCTGCGCCTCTGTAATTTTTGCAAACCTAACCGGCGAACAAGGACATGCTCTGTGCCTCTGTAATTTTTGCAAACCTAACCGGCGAACAATGACATGCTTCCGCCTCTTGTTTTTCACGGTAATTTTGTGCAACCCTAACCGGCGAACAGCTCCGCCCTCTCTCTTCTCTTTCATTCTCACGGTAATTTTGCAACCTACCGACGAACAAGGAACATAATGTGACTTCACTCATTATTTAGCAACCCTAATACACAAACAAGGAACATACATGTTCTGGCCTGTTCATTCTCTTCTGTCTGCGCTCTCTGTTGAGAAATTACATTGAAGGCGGCGCCGCTAAATCACCGGCGAACTGGGGAAAAAATCACAGACTATAAATCACGGTTTTACATATAACCGTGGTTTATTGTAGATTTTTATACACTTTATACCACGGTTTTAAGTAAAACCGCCATTTATAATGCACTATATACCACGGTTCAGATTCCCAACCGTGGTATAAAGTCAATGAATATTCGCGGGAGAAGGGGTCTTAAACGACGGTTTCTACCAACCGTGGTTTTTTCGCTTACTTTAAACCACGGTTATGAACCGTCGTTTATCGCAATTTGTGAATATACGACGCGAGCTAAACCACGGTTCCTAACCGTGGTATATAGGCAAAATAACCGTGGTTAAAAATCTTTTTTCTACTAGTGTGCATCAGAGGACGGGCAGGTAGCTTATTGGTGTGCAGTCGGGTAGTCGTGTACAGTTTATAATTCTATATGTTGGCCAAAACCAGACCGAATTAGTACCACATGACTACATCATAATATCGTATGACCACATAGTAAATTTTTATGACTCGCTGGTGGTAAGTGATATCACGATTTAAGTAATATGTCGTTATTGAAGTCTTATACTCTGTTTAACAATAACGAAATTTTAAATTTATTTTTACCATTATTGATATTGTTTTATGGTATGTTTTGTATATTATGTTATAATGTTTATGATCTATTCCAGTATGTTGATGCATATATATATATATATATATATATATATATATATACATACACACACACACTATATATTATTTACACCTAGATGAACTAGGGAGTGTTGATTTTTTTTTTCTTTCACAATGTTTTGTTCCCTTTTCAAAACTATCCAAAATAACCCCATCATCTACATCTACTTCGCTATTCCGACTTACAACATTGACCGCCGCTTCCAAACAGTCACTATACACAGGTGAAATACCAAACCTTGATATGTGGTTTAAATATCAAACTATGGTATGTAAAGGCTAAAAAGTGCCTTAGAAACATCAGTGAACAATTTAAACCATAGTAAAATGCAATAAAGCACTAAGATACAGTTTGAGCAAAAACATGCTTTAAGCTTGGAGTGAACTTGGTTAGGACCCAAAGAACCTACCAAGACTAAATAATAGTCAATTATGATTTAACAAGGCAAATTAAGTCCTTAGGAAACTTTGGTAGACAGTTAAACCAATAAAACACAAGAAAATACCTTAAAGTCAATAAGAGCAAAATGTGCTCTAAGCTTGGGATAAATTTGTATAAGACCTAATGGTCATACCTATACCTTATAAATATGTTAATGAACATATTAAATCAATTACCAAAGAAAACCAAGCTTGAAAACAGGTTAAAAACACAAAATGTGCTTTAAGGAGTCTTAAAGCACGTTTTTGAAAATTGTCTTGTAAATGAGTTTTGTATGGCTAAATGTCCATCATTACTCTTTAGTTAACATGTGTACTATATAGTATCACATTTGGAAGTCTATATCAATGGGAAATCAAAAATTTCACATCTATGTGCCTTGTTTTAGTGAATAGTAACTTTAATAAGCTAGTTTGTAACATATGTTTTATAAGTAAGTTAATTGGTCAACAAAGACCAAAACACACCCCAGACTACTAATGGGGGCCGGTTTTTATGAGGTGAGTCATCACCTTGTAAGTTAACAAACAAATAACTAATGATAAAGCAAGTTACTATTTGCTTTATTACATAATATCTCTTAAAAAGGCAAACTTATCTTCACTCTCTCTTTCCTTCTTGCATTCCCACGGTTCCAACTCCATCTTCTTCCTCTCTTTCACGGTAATACTACACCACCACCATTAAACTCCATCTTTGATCTCTTGTAACTCCTAGCTCCATGGTCCAAATTCAATTTCAAGACCACCATTCTTCTAGTTGGAGCAAGCTCTACACTTCTATTTTTCAAATCTTCAAAAGCCTCATTTCGGTGCCAAGGAGATTCACCATTGATGGAGCTTGAGCTCACCTTTTCACATGTTATTGTTCTCCTTGGCTTCAAGGTAAGGAAACTCAAAGAAAAATGATGTTTCCTCCATTTTTTTGTTGTCCGAAAATTCACCTAACAATGGTGTTTTTACCTTGCTTGTTTTAGCTTCATTTGAATCTTCCAAGGGCTAGGAGGAGTCCTCTCTTGATACTCATTCAAGCTCTCTTTCCATTCAAAGGTAAAACAATTACCTTAATATGTTAAGATAATATATGTAACTAGGGTTTGCAATGAGATGAAGCATAATGCTTGAATACTCATTCTATTATTTGTACAATGTTTAGAAGTTGACAAGCAACCAAAAGCCTTGCCAATTTAGTCAAGGAAACAAGAAAGAAGTTTGTGGGCAAAAGAGGTAAATGTGCTAACCTAATATGGTTTAAAGTCTTAGGAGAAATGAGCTTATATTGCTTATGAAAATGATTTAAGGAGCCAAGGGAAAATGACTTAGAAGAATGCTCTCAAGGGCTTAGTAAAAGACATATGTATTGTTGAGTGTATTTGCAGGTCAAAGGCAAATACAATGTGGGAAATTCAGTGTTTATGATTTATGCATCTTAAGGGCCTAAGAGCCATGTTATTTAAGGGCCTAAGTGCCAAGCAATTAAGTTTATGCACTATATTGTGATGTAGTGTAAATTGGGTGAAGTTATGTGTGTGAGAATACTCTTGATGGATTTAGGGTGTTCTTGAATGAAATAAGGTAAAAACCTAAGTGTTTGGATGTGAGTATATACAAGAGAAGCTATGGCAAAATTTGGAGAATGTGTAAGAAGTTCTAAGTGATTTAAACAAGTTTTGGTGAACTAGGAAGTGTTAAAGGTGAACAAGTGTTTTACTAGGGAAGAAAGCATGTATTAAGGTGATTTAGAGTGATACAAGGACTTTGGTATTATCTTGGAAGTTCTAGGAATTCAATGAGTGTTTTTGGGATGTAATAAAGTCTTGGAGAAGTTTGTTTAAGGTTTAGGAATGTTGGTGTACAAGGAAGAAATGATGTTTAGGTAAGATGTGAAAAAGGAGATTTAGTTAGTAAGAAAAGAAGTTTGAGAGATGATGCTAAGGTGTAGAGGAAACATCTTGGTATAGTGGTCATTATAGGTGAAATACCACTTAGAAAACCAAATGAAAAATGTACAAGTATTAAGAGATTTTGTAAGGAGTTTGTGGAATGATAAAGATAGTTTGGTGGGTGATTTAAGGAATTTAGTACATGGCTAAAGATGTGTTTGAAGTGCCCAAATGAGGTTAGGACATATTAGGATATATGAGGTGAAGTTTGGAGTTAAATGGGCAATGGAAAATAAGGGTCTGGAGCAGACCGACCTTGCGACCGAACTTGCCAAGGTCGGTCGAGCCCAGTTTACCCTGCGAGAATTGGTTTCTGGAATGGACCGACCTTGGGGACCGGACTTGCAAGGTCGGTCGGGCTTGTATTTTGTGTACGAATTAAGTTTCTGGAATCGACCGAACATGGGACCGGGACTTGGCAAGTTCGGTCGGGCCTGAATTTTCAAGGGAAGAA
Organism: Limonium bicolor; assembly: GCA_023374045.1. Lineage (NCBI taxonomy): Eukaryota > Viridiplantae > Streptophyta > Magnoliopsida > Caryophyllales > Plumbaginaceae > Limonium > Limonium bicolor. Next base: position 88,688,422 of record CM041779.1, on the reverse strand, counting down.
ACTCTCGGGAATGGACCGAACATGCGACCGAACATACAAGGTCGGTCGGAGTAGAAATTTTTGACGGTAATGTGTTCTGGAATGGACCGACCTTGTGTAAGGTCGGTCGGCCAAAAAACATTGTTTAAGGTTATAGAATGATGTGTAATGATGGGGATTGACTAGTAATGATGTTATAAGGTTGTTTAAGACATGTTAGGTGAGTTATAATGATAATTTAGTGGGAAAAAAAGATGTATTAAAATGTAGAAGTAAAACAAGTTAAAAAGTGAAGTTATGTAACTAAGTTAACGGGGAAAAGTTATAAGCATTAGACTTTAAACAAACATGTTACCCCGATGTTAATAAAAGTACATGTAATGTTATCAGTTGTTCGAGAATTGCTCGAGGAACATAAGTGGACATGGTAAAGTGGACTCCGGTGACAGGTATGGTTTTCTTGCAACCTGTGTCCTACCGGATTACACCGGCTTGTATGCCAATGTGTTTTTCTGTATGTTTGCCACGTTGTAAGATTAAACATGTAATGAGTTTACAGTAATTCATTTATGTGGCGTGTTCAACTCCGATACCATCTAACCTCGGAAGTGTTAACCTTAGTTAACTGAGTCTAGGATCACATGAGAGTTTGGTATTCGGATTAAACGACCCGAACCTTGGGACGTTCTAACCACGGCTATGCGTGTGTTAATTGTGTGATATGTGTATGTGAATGTAGGGATCTCCCTTGTGTGTTTAACCCCTTGTAATACTGTATGGTGTGTAGATGTGATAGACTCCATAGTGGGGTTCTAACTAATATCTAAAAGTAAGTATGTACTAACAGTGGTGAGGAATCCGGTTTGGCCGGTCGCGCGTTGTTTGGGAGTGGGTATCCTTCTTAGCCTTACCCTTCTCTCTGTTATGGTTGTTTCCCTCACGGGTTATGATCTCCCATTAGCTTATTCCAAAGCTTAGCTATTCTGACTTATGATCGGTTTAGGGGGAACATGTGTTTGTGTGGTGTGTTCGGGCCACCAAACCCGAACCATCTTAACTTAAGTTACTCGTCCGACTATTAGGACGGTAATGAGTGTTGTTGTTGTTGTATAACGAGCTTATCATGAGGGTGACATCATTCTCTAGGCTCACCAGTGAATTAACATGTTTGGGTCGGTTCCTAAGAGAGCCGTCCCGTTATGTTATGTGTGTTGTTGTAATGCAATTCTATTGCGATGTTATTATGTGCACGTTGAAACGTGAAAAGTGTTGTTATGTTTGTTATGTGAGCATGTTATATGTTGTAAAATTGGAGTATGTGGATCATGGATATGAATCCCAGTTTGTGATAAGAGGCGTTTAAGGATAACCCGATTAATGGGTAGTTCGTCTATTAAGGAAGTAGCTCCATTAGAGGAGGAACACTCTAGGGTAATGAATACCATGAGTGACTTATCGAGTATGGATGTTATCTGTTTGTTGAGCCCATTGAGGCGGAATGTTCGTGTTGTGTGTTTTAAGTTACATGTATGATTTAAATATAATCAACCGCATGCTAAGACAAATAGTTGTGCGTGGCCCGGTAGCATGTGGGCTGCGGGATTACCATACCAGTAAAGGTGCTGAGCCCCTTGGGGGCCACCCTTTCTCTTCTTTTCCTATTTCAGGTACAAGAGCAGGAAGCCGTTCGAGAGTAGGACGGGGTAGTCGTTGTACATGGGTAATCATGTAAGTTGTATATATACAGTAGGTGTAGTAAGACCGAAGTTGTTATCGGCATCAGTTTGTAAATACTCGGTACATTGGAAGGTTAGTGTGTGTTGTTAATGGAAAGGGATAATAATGTGTACGCTCGGGAATCTAGTCCATCAGACCGGTACAATGTTTATGTAATAGCCTTGTTAGCCACGTGGGTGGTTAACGGCGTGTAACACCAACGAGTTAAGTATGTGTAGTAGTTATTTTCCGCTGCAGAATGTTGTTACGTGTGTTGTTGTTGGATGGGGTGTTACAAAAAGTGGTATCAGAGCGAAGTATCGCTCTGATGACTGAATTACCGAGCTTAGGAAGTACCGAGTTAGGATTTTAGTACTTTGGGTTAAGGGTTGAGTGATAGCGTGAGAGATACGCTAGTTAGGTATTACCAGTGTGTACTGGAAACCTACAATATCCAACCCGCCCTCCACAATCCCTGTTATATAACTTGGGAAACAACGCCAGAGAGATGGAAGTCCCCTCTTACTCGGGAATACCCGATCTGGCTGTTATTAAACACCTCTAAAGGTACGGTGAACCTGTCATACGGTAGATCCCGAAAACTGGGAATCCCGGAGACGGTTCCCATCTAAACAGTGTTAACCGCATTTCATAGCGAAGAGTGAAGAATCAGTGTATAGAAGAATAGAATTTCCGGCAACCTGGGTCGACATGCCGAGCAGTCGAGGATAACCAGCTTGCAACGCACCAACCGTGCAACGGGCAAGAAGTGGATTAATAAAACCCGAGACGAGTGTCTACGGGACCACAGTTGATAAATAATACACCAACGGTATACCAACCGACAAAGGAACTACAACGTAGTGCCCAAACAAGAGACAAGTCTCAGCAACCACGACAATGCGTGGAACGGGCTACGAAGAGGAAACAATACAAAAAATAGGGTCTTCCAGAATGGGAAACACCCTAGTTAGTGATTATCATGTAAAACAGTGAGAAGTCATCCGGAGGAATTATTATCAAGACTGTAAGATCAAGTGAGGGCCAACAAGGCCACTGATGACAGTGCGGGTAAAAACAATACCACAACCGGTATGTGTTGAACCGATAGCCAGTTAACATGGCGCACTTGCCCTGGCAAGTGCTGCTATAACAGGGCTGTTCGGGGAAGTTTTAACAACTACAAAGTGCTTGGTAAAGTACCACGAAGTTAAGTGTGATCATTATGACCATGGAAGGGCTTAACAGCCTAACCTTTAATTGTAAGTACACCAGTCAGCAGAAGCTAGACTTGGTTAGGTAAGAAGATGTTGTGAAACCATGAAAATTTTCTTTCAAACTCAGATTTATTTCAAACTCTTTTCTTTCAAAACCAGATTTTCTTTCAAACCAATACTTCTTTCTAACCTTCTTCTAAACCAAACCAGTAAAACCAAGGGCAGTTGATAAAGATACAACAGTGGATAAACTTTCCCTCAATTAAGTTCGGGAAGCACGGAATGTATATTGTCAAGGGACAATATAAGGGAGTTGACAACAGAATACTTCACCTAGGCGTGTGACGGACACTACAGTGTACCAACTGTAATGTGGGACGACCGCACTCCGATAGGAGCTTGTGGGCCTGGCAGACCTACTTATGGGTTAGTTGGGTAAGTAGTAATGTATCAGTATGGTACCCCACATATGTATACGAGTAGAATCCGAAACACGGGAAGTAGTCGACTCCGTACTACGGTCAGCAGTATAAGTCAAACAAGAGCTAAGGATTACAAGGAATGGTTGAAGTTAAGGAACTCAGTTAAGTTAACGAGACTAAAAGGATTAGTGAATTCCTTTCAAGGAAATGTTTAAGAGTTAGGAAGTGCGAAGTGCACAAACTGTTATGTAAAGACATCACATATGTCTTAAGGATCCTTAGGGATAAACATAGCTGGAACGGAGACCCAGCCTGTGCATGGCAAGGCAGATGCCTAATGTGGACACATTAATGTGCAATGAACGGGATGAAACTCCCAGAATGAGTACCTACACTACCAGGAAATGTTGATCTTCACAGAAGAGGATAATAAGCCAGTTAAGAACGCAAACGGCGTGGCTAACTGAATATACCAATAAGTGTGAACCAGACGTAATGGCATAACTTAGTAACACCCAGGAGCAATCCTTGAAGGGTGTTCGCATCAACAAGTGTTGCACGAAATGGCATGACAGAAACACAAGGGTTGAAGCTAACACCCAGTTTAGACATAAATTGTCAGGAGACGGACTGACAATCCTAAGGGGGCATTCCATGAAAGGAGACGGAATGCAACGACCTTGTCATGGAGCTCAATATAACATCCAAACCATGTAATGTTGTACAGAGAAGTACATGTGTGTGGACAGCCTACAATGAGCGCAGCTCAAGGCAAATAAGGCTTATAGGCCACAAATAAAATGTGTTATGTAAATTAGATTGATTGCAGAAGTTTATGTTATATAAGTGAATAGAGTGGAGAACGAACCACTGCACTAAGAGTGGGGATACCTCTCGATATTGTGAAACCGCTGGAGCGGTAGTTATGTGTACCAAGCTCAAGAAATATGCTGTGGACAATATTATTACGATTTGAGAGCAGTTAGTTTAGTAGTATGTGTGTATAAAGTGAAACACCGAGCTGAATAATATCGGCTTGTGACTTGAATGATCAATGCTCAAGGAGCATTCGGTAGTCATCCAAATGAATGACGAACCATAATGTGAATGATATAAGTATAGGTGTGGAAGTTAATGTGACAGTAAATACCATGTAAGTTATTGTTATGCAATGAGTAAGAGCACGGTTCGCGGCCGGCGACCGTTGTATCAATGTTATTGAGTAATAATGTGGCAGATAAGACCAGTTATGAGTTAAACTCAGTGGAGATGCAAGGTAAGCGATGTTAAACAGACTGGGCAATAAGCCAGTGGTAGGTACTATGTGATGAGGAACTCAGTGTGAATTCCATGGCGAGTCGCATAAGGGATTTACTGTCAAGAGTTTACGCCTCTGCACTCTGTATGACTGAGTGTTTTGGTATTGCACTTGCGCAGTAATGATCGAGTGGGATAGCTAGGAATTGGAAACATGTTAATTGTGGAGCAATAATGTTATAATGGCCGATGCATAGGAAATGCAAGGCCGCACCAATAAAAAGTACTTGTACAAAACCAAATGTGGAGATATGATTAACAGTAAGTGACTACAGTAGCACTAACTGCCAAATATCGGTATGGAATATACCCCAAATGTTGTAAATAGCTGAGAGAGCACTACACACTAGGTAGTAGCTCAATCTTAACCGACAGTAAGTCGGAAGGGAACAAGTCAATCATTGTGAAATACATAACTATTTACACAGTAAATTGTTATGGAAGTGGATAGAAAGTTTATAACTCACCAAATTCGCTAACGGTAAAAGATACCACGCGTCGGTTGAGAAACCATTGTTACCAAGATGAAGGTGACAATTGGGGATGTACAATACAGTAAGAATAACAAAAAGGGGCAATTAAGCTCTACAGTTACTAGAGTTTCGCAGCAGAAACTAGTGAGCCAGTGATTCAAGTGTTGAATGTACATGGTGAACATGAGTGAATGGCTAATTATTAACGCCTAGAAGCCTAACAGGCCAGAATCGAAACCAACTAAGAGTTTAAACAAACTCCAATGAGAATTCTTGGTTTAGGAACTAAACCGCCAATATGGTTAAGATCCTCTAATCAGAATCCATTGTGTAATAGACCGCGTGGAAGTTAAAACACTTCACGACGGCAGAACATTTTAAGCAAATGTTTAGTGATTGATTACGTGGGCGTAATCCCTTTTAAGGGGGGTAGAGCGCAAAACCACTTAGTGTGTATTACCGTACAAGTGTACGTGACTTATGTTGTGCATAGCATAAAATAATTTGTTTTGATGATTGGTGTGTGTGTTACGTAAACATACACATCCATTCATGGTTTAATTGTGGTAATTGCGCACAGATGATGCGAATACCATTGTGATAAGTGTGTTGATTTATTAACAGTTGTGTGTGATAGTACAAGTGTGGGGAGTAGAGAAACTCCCGGGGAACAAAAACCCCGACAGTGTATAAATGTGAAATGGTGTGTTGTATTTTGATAAAATATATGTGTATATATATACTATATAGTGACTCATGGAAGGGTATGAGACCGATATAAAACCTAATGAGGATAAGGTTCCCTAGGTAACAAGATTAAGTGAATGGAGGTAACTGATAGGCGGAGTTCTATTCCTTGGAGATGTTATGATCATGATTAGAATGATTAAAAAGATAGAAAATTGGAAATGAGTGATTTATTTGATGCTTGAAAATGAAGTGGGAGGTGGAACTTGATTTGCATGCGATCAAGGGAAGCCGAACACAAATTGGGTGGAAGGATAGTTCAACATTGATGCTGATCACATCAGGGTTGGATGACTCTTGAAGCTCCCTATAAGTGGTCACAAATAACCACGCTAAGAAAAGAAGCAAAGAGCATAAGTTGGACTTGGAGTTGTGTGTGTTTTCAAAAGGATTTTCAATTGGTACTTATAAAACGTCGATAGATACTTTACAAATTAAAGTTCTCTTACTTAACCTCGCAAGGAAATTTTAAATTTAAGTGATTGTTTTGATCTCCCAAAGGCACGGGACGGAAGGTGTCCATCGCGACCGGGTTCTGCGGGATCACAGTGTATATCAAAGATATTTTTGATCGTTATACATGCTATGACATGTTGTGTGGTATGTGTAATAAATGTTATTTTGACCTTGAGTTCTAAAAGTGTATGCTATTAAGACCTATGAGTCTAAATGTGTTGTGTTACATAGACCTATGTCTAAAGGCTGTTATGCTATCAAGACCTATGTGTCTAAATGTTGTTATGTTACCCAAGACCAGAGAGTCTAAGGGTTGTTATGTATGTGTAAATGTTGTTAAGATACCCGGACCATTGAGTCCGAGGTTATCTTGTGAATATGTTATGTTATGTATGGATGTGAATGTGTTACCCGGACCATTAAGTCCGAGGTTGTGATGTAAAGTGTGTTTGGTTATGGAAGTTTTATTTCTATAAGTAATCCCCGTATTCTAATCCAAGATGTGTGGGAAGTGTAAACTTCGAGGACGAAGTTCTTTTAAGGGGGGTAGATTGAAATACCCCAAACCTTGATATGTGGTTTAAATATCAAACTATGGTATGTAAAGGCTAAAAAGTGCCTTAGAAACATCAGTGAACAATTTAAACCATAGTAAAATGCAATAAAGCACTAAGATACAGTTTGAGCAAAAACATGCTTTAAGCTTGGAGTGAACTTGGTTAGGACCCAAAGAACCTACCAAGACTAAATAATAGTCAATTATGATTTAACAAGGCAAATTAAGTCCTTAGGAAACTTTGGTAGACAGTTAAACCAAATAAAACACAAGAAAATACCTTAAAGTCAATAAGAGCAAAATGTGCTCTAAGCTTGGGATAAATTTGTATAAGACCTAATGGTCATACCTATACCTTATAAATATGTTAATGAACATATTAAATCAATTACCAAAGAAAACCAAGCTTGAAAACAGGTTAAAACACAAAATGTGCTTTAAGGAGTCTTAAAGCACGTTTTTGAAAAATTGTCTTGTAAATGAGTTTTGTATGGCTAAATGTCCATCATTACTCTTTAGTTAACATGTGTACTATATAGTATCACATTTGGAAGTCTATATCAATGGGAAATCAAAAATTTCACATCTATGTGCCTTGTTTTAGTGAATAGTAACTTTAATAAGCTAGTTTGTAACATATGTTATTATAAGTAAGTTAATTGGTCAACAAAGACCAAAACACCCCTAGACTACTAATGGGGGCCGGTTTTTATGAGGTGAGTCATCACCTTGTAAGTTAACAAAACAAATAACTAATGATAAAGCAAGTTACTATTTGCTTTATTACATAATATCTCTTAAAAAGGCAAACTTATCTTCATTCTCTCTTTCCTTCTTGCATTCCCACGGTTCCAACTCCATCTTCTTCCTCTCTTTCACGGTAATACTACACCACCACCATTAAACTCCATCTTTGATCTCTTGTAACTCCTAGCTCCATGGTCCAAATTCAATTTCAAGACCACCATTCTTCTAGTTGGAGCAAGCTCTACACTTCTATCTTTTCAAATCTTCAAAAGCCTCATTTCGGTGCCAAGGAGATTCACCATTGATGGAGCTTGAGCTCACCTTTTCACATGTTATTGTTCTCCTTTGCTTCAAGGTAAGGAAACTCAAAGAAAAATGATGTTTCCTCCATGTTTTGTGTTGTCCGAAAATTCACCTCACAATGGTGTTTTTACCTTGCTTGTTTTAGCTTCATTTGAATCTTCCAAGGGCTAGGAGGAGTCCTCTCTTGATACTCATTCAAGCTCTCTTTCCATTCAAAGGTAAAACAATTACCTTAATATGTTAAGATAATATATGTAACTAGGGTTTGCAATGAGATGAAGCATAATGCTTGAATACTCATTCTATTATTTGTACAATGTTTAGAAGTTGACAAGCAACCAAAAGCCTTGCCAATTTAGTCAAGGAAACAAGAAAGAAGTTTGTGGGCAAAAGAGGTAAATGTGCTAACCTAATATGGTTTAAAGTCTTAGGAGAAATGAGCTTATATTGCTTATGAAAATGATTTAAGGAGCCAAGGGAAAATGACTTAGAAGAATGCTCTCAAGGGCTTAGTAAAAGGCATATGTATTGTTGAGTGTATTTGCAGGTCAAAGGCAAATACAATGTGGGAAATTCAGTGTTTATGATTTATGCATCTTAAGGGCCTAAGAGCCATGTTATTTAAGGGCCTAAGTGCCAAGCAATTAAGTTTATGCACTATATTGTGATGTAGTGTAAATTGGGTGAAGTTATGTGTGTGAGAATACTCTTGATGGATTTAGGGTGTTCTTGAATGAAATAAGGTAAAAACCTAAGTGTTTGGATGTGAGTATATACAAGAGAAGCTATGGCAAAATTTGGAGAATGTGTAAGAAGTTCTAAGTGATTTAAACAAGTTTTGGTGAACTAGGAAGTGTTAAAGGTGAACAAGTGTTTTACTAGGGAAGAAAGCATGTATTAAGGTGATTTAGAGTGATACAAGGACTTTGGTATTATCTTGGAAGTTCTAGGAATTCAATGAGTGTTTTTGGGATGTAATAAAGTCTTGGAGAAGTTTGTTTAAGGTTTAGGAATGTTGGTGTACAAGGAAGAAATGATGTTTAGGTAAGATGTGAAAAAGGAGATTTAGTTAGAAAAAAGAAGTTTGAGAGATGATGCTAAGGTGTAGAGGAAACATCTTGGTATAGTGGTCATTATAGGTGAAATACCACTTAGAAAACCAAATGAAAAATGTACAAGTATTTTTGTAAGGAGTTTGTGGAATGATAAAGATAGTTTGGTGGGTGATTTAAGGAATTTAGTACATGGCTAAAGATGTGTTTGAAGTGCCCAAATGAGGTTAGGACATATTAGGATATGAGGTGAAGTTTGGAGTTAAATGGGCAATGGAAAATAAGGGTCTGGAGCAGACCGACCTTGCGACCGAACTTGCCAAGGTCGGTCGAGCCCAGTTTACCCTGCGAGAATTGGTTTCTGGAATGGACCGACCTTGGGGACCGGACTTGCAAGGTCGGTCGGGCTTGTATTTTGTGTACGAATTAAGTTTCTGGAATCGACCGAACATGGGACCGGACTTGGCAAGTTCGGTCGGGCCTGAATTTTCAAGGGAAGAAACTCTCGGGAATGGACCGAACATGCGACCGAACATACAAGGTCGGTCGGAGTAGAAATTTTTGACGGTAATGTGTTCTGGAATGGACCGACCTTGTGTAAGGTCGGTCGGTACCAAAAACATTGTTTAAGGTTATAGAATGATGTGTAATGATGGGGATTGACTAGTAATGATGTTATAAGGTTGTTTAAGACATGTTAGGTGAGTTATAATGATAATTTAGTGGAAAAAAGATGTATTAAAATGTAGAAGTAAAACAAGTTAAAAAGTGAAGTTATGTAACTAAGTTAACGGGGAAAAGTTATAAGCATTAGACTTTAAACAAACATGTTACCCCGATGTTAATAAAAGTACATGTAATGTTATCAGTTGTTCGAGAATTGCTCGAGGAACATAAGTGGACATGGTAAAGTGGACTCCGGTGACAGGTATGGTTTTCTTGCAACCTGTGTCCTACCGGATTACACCGGCTTGTATGCCAATGTGTTTTTCTGTATGTTTGCCACGTTGTAAGATTAAACATGTAATGAGTTTACAGTAATTCATTTATGTGGCGTGTTCAACTCCGATACCATCTAACCTCGGAAGTGTTAACCTTAGTTAACTGAGTCTAGGATCACATGAGAGTTTGGTATTCGGATTAAACGACCCGAACCTTGGGACGTTCTAACCACGGCTATGCGTGTGTTAATTGTGTGATATGTGTATGTGAATGTAGGGATCTCCCTTGTGTGTTTAACCCAGTTGTAATACTGTATGGTGTGTAGATGTGATAGACTCCATAGTGGGGTTCTAACTAATATCTAAAAGTAAGTATGTACTAACAGTGGTGAGGAATCCGGTTTGGCCGGTCGCGCGTTGTTTGGGAGTGGGTATCCTTCTTAGCCTTACCCTTCTCTCTGTTATGGTTGTTTCCCTCACGGGTTATGATCTCCCATTAGCTTATTCCAAAGCTTAGCTATTCTGACTTATGATCGGTTTAGGGGGAACATGTGTTTGTGTGGTGTGTTCGGGCCACCAAACCCGAACCATCTTAACTTAAGTTACTCGTCCGACTATTAGGACGGTAATGAGTGTTGTTGTTGTTGTATAACGAGCTTATCATGAGGGTGACATTCTCTAGGCTCACCAGTGAATTATCAATGTTTGGGTCGGTTCCTAAGAGAGCCGCTCCCGTTATGTTATGTGGTTGTTGTAATGCAATTTCTATTGCGATGTTATTATGTGCACGTTGAAACGTGAAAAGTGTTGTTATGTGTTGTTATGTGATGCATGTTATATGTTGTAAAATGGAGTATGTGGATCATGGATATGAATCCCAGTTTGTGATAAGAGGCGTTTAAGGATAACCCGATTAATGGGTAGTTGTCGTCTATTAAGGAAGTAGCTCCATTAGAGGAGGAACACTCTAGGGGTAATGAATACCATGAGTGACTTATCGAGTATGGATATGTTCTGTTTGTTGAGCCCATTGAGGCGGAATGTTCGTGTTGTGTGTTTTAAGTTACATGTATGATTTAAATATAATCAACCGCATGCTAAGACGACAAATAGTTGTGCGTGGCCCGGTAGCATGTGGGCTGCGGGATTACCATACCAGTAAAGGTGCTGAGCCCCTTGGGGGCCACCCTTTCTCTTCTTTTCCTATTTCAGGTACAAAGAGCAGGAAGCCGTTCGAGAGTAGGACGGGGTAGTCGTTGTACATGGGTAATCATGTAAGTTGTATATATACAGTAGGTGTAGTAAGACCGAAGTTGTTATCGGCATCAGTTTGTAAACTCGGTACAGTTGGAAGGTATGTGTTTGTTGTTAATGGAAAGTATGTGATAATTGTGCTCGGGAATCTAGTCCATCAGACCGGTACAATGTTTATGTAATAGCCTTGTTAGCCACGTGGGTGGTTAACGGCGTGTAACACCAACGAGTTAAGTATTGTAGTAGTATATTTTCCGCTGCAGAATGTTGTTACGTGGTTGTTGTTGGATGGGGTGTTACAAAAAGTGGTATCAGAGCGAAGTATCGCTCTGATGACTGAATTACCGAGCTTAGGAAGTACCGAGTTAGGATTTTAGTACTTTGGGTTAAGGGTTGAGTGATAGCGTGAGAGATACGCTAGTTAGGTATTACCAGTGTGTACTGGAAACCTACAATATCCAACCCGCCCTCCACAATCCCTGTTATATAACTTGGGAAACAACGCCAGAGAGATGGAAGTCCCCTCTTACTCGGGAATACCCGATCTGGCTGTTATTAAACACCTCTAAAGGTACGGTGAACCTGTCATACGGTAGATCCCGAAAACTGGGAATCCCGGAGACGGTTCCCATCTAAACAGTGTTAACCGCATTTCATAGCGAAGAGTGAAGAATCAGTGTATAGAAGAATAGAATTTCCGGCAACCTGGGTCGACATGCCGAGCAGTCGAGGATAACCAGCTTGCAACGCACCAACCGTGCAACGGGCAAGAAGTGGATTAATAAAACCCGAGACGAGTGTCTACGGGACCACAGTTGATAAATAATACACCAACGGTATACCAACCGACAAGGAACTACAACGTAGTGCCCAAACAAGAGACAAGTCTCAGCAACCACGACAATGCGTGGAACGGGCTACGAAGAGGAAACAATACAAAAAATAGGGTCTTCCAGAATGGGAAACACCCTAGTTAGTGATTATCATGTAAAGACAGTGAGAAGTCATCCGGAGGAATTATTATCAAGACTGTAAGATCAAGTGAGGGCCAACAAGGCCACTGATGACAGTGCGGGTAAAACAATACCACAACCGGTATGTGTTGAACCGATAGCCAGTTAACATGGCGCACTTGCCCTGGCAAGTGCTGCTATAACAGGGCTGTTCGGGGAAGTTTTAACAACTACAAAGTGCTTGGTAAAGTACCACGAAGTTAAGTGTGATCATTATGACCATGGAAGGGCTTAACAGCCTAACCTCTGTAATTGTAAGTACACCAGTCAGCGAGAAGCTAGACTTGGTTAGGGTAAGAAGATGTTGTGAAACCATGAAAATTTTCTTTCAAACTCAGATTTATTTCAAACTCTTTTCTTTCAAAACCAGATTTTCTTTCAAACCAATACTTCTTTCTAACCTTCTTCTAAACCAAACCAGTAAAACCAAGGAGTTGATAAAGATACAACAGTGGATAAACTTTCCCTCAATTAAGTTCGGGAAGCACGGAATGTATATTGTCAAGGGACAATATAAGGGAGTTGACAACAGAATACTTCACCTAGGCGTGTGACGGACACTACAAGTGTACCAACTGTAATGTGGGACGACCGCACTCCGATAGGAGCTTGTGGGCCTGGCAGACCTACTTATGGGTTAGTTGGGTAAGTAGTAATGTATCAGTATGGTACCCCACATATGTATACGAGTAGAATCCGAAACACGGGAAGTAGTCGACTCCGTACTACGGTCAGCAGTATAAGTCAAACAAGAGCTAAGGATTACAAGGAATGGTTGAAGTTAAGGAACTCAGTTAAGTTAACGAGACTAAAAGGATTAGTGAATTCCTTTCAAGGAAATGTTTAAGAGTTAGGAAGTGCGAAGTGCACAAACTGTTATGTAAAGACATCACATATGTCTTAAGGATCCTTAGGGATAAACAATAGCTGGAACGGACCCAGCCTGTGCATGGCAAGGCAGATGCCTAATGTGGACACATTAATGTGCAATGAACGGGATGAAACTCCCAGAATGAGTACCTACACTACCAGGAAATGTTGATCTTCACAGAAGAGGATAATAAGCCAGTTAAGAACGCAAACGGCGTGGCTAACTGAATATACCAATAAGTGTGAACCAGACGTAATGGCATAACTTAGTAACACCCAGGAGCAATCCTTGAAGGGTGTTCGCATCAACAAGTGTTGCAAACGAAATGGCATGACAGAAACACAAGGGTGAACTAACACCCAGTTTAGACTAAATTTGTCAGAGATCGGACTGACATCCTAAGGGGGCATTCCATGAAAGGAGACGAATGCAACGACCTTGTTCATTGAGCTCAATATAACATCTCAAACCATGTAATGTTGTACAGAGAAGTACATGTGTGTGGACAGCCTACAATGACGCAGCTCAAGGCAAATAAGGCTAGGCCACAAATAAAATGTGTTATGTAAATTAGATGATGTAGAAGTTTAGTTATATAAGTGATAGAGTGGAGAACAACCACTGCACTAAGAGTGGGGATACCCTCGATATTGTGAAACCGCTGGAGCGTAGTTATGTGTACCAAGCTCAGAAATATGCTTGGACAATATTATTACGATTTGAGAGCAGTTAGTTTTATATGTGGTTATAAAGTGAAACACCGAGCTGAATAATTCAGCTTTGTGCTTGAAGAATCAATGCTCAAGGAGCATTCGTAGTCATCCAAATGAATGACACCATAATGTGAATGATATAAGTATAGTGTGGAAGTTAATGTACAGTAAATACCATGTAAGTTATTGTTATCAATGAGTAAGAGCACGGTTCGCGGCCGGCGACCGTTTGTATCACTGTATTGAGTAATAATGTGGCAGATAAGACCATTATGAGTTAACTCAGTGGAGATGCAAGGTAAGGCGTTAAACAGACTGGGCATAAGCCAGTGGTAGGTACTTTGATGAGGAACTCAGTGTGAATTCCATGGCGAGTCGCATAAGGGTTTACGTCACGAGTTTACGCCTCTGCACTCTGTATGACTGAGTGTTGTGGTATTGCACTTGCGCATAATATCGAGTGGGATAGCTAGGAATTGGAAACATGTTAATTGTGGAGCAATAATGTTATAATGCCGATGCATAGGAAATGCAAGCCGCACCATAAAAAAGTACTTGTACAAAACCAAATGTGGGAGATATGAAACAGTAAGTGACTACAGTAGCACTAACTGCCAAATTCGGTATGGAATATACCCCAAATGTTTAAATAGCTGAAGAGCACTACACACTAGGTAGTAGCTCAATCTTAACCACAGTAAGTCGGAAGGAACAAGTCAATCATTGTGAAATACATAACTATTTACACAGTAAATTGTTATGGAATGGATAGAAAGTTTATAACTCACCAAATTCGCTAACGGTAAAGATCCACGCGTCGGTTGAGAAACCATTGTTACCAAGATGAAGGTGACAATTGGGGATGTACAATCCAGTAAGAATAACAAAAAGGGGCAATAAGCTCTACAGTTACTAGGTTTCGCACATCAACTAGTGACCAGTGATTCAAGTGTTGATGTACATGGTGAACATGAGTGAATGACTACTATTAAGCCTAGAAGCCTAACATGCCAGAATCGAAACCAACTAAGAGTTTAAACAAACTCCAATGAGAATTCTTGGTTTAGGAACTAAACCGCCAATATGGTTAAGATCCTCTAATCAGAATCCATTGTGTAATAGACCGCGTGGAAGTTAAAACACTTCACGACGGCAGAACATTTTAAGCAAATGGTTTAGTGGATTGATTACGTGGGCGTAATCCCTTTTAAGGGGGTAGAGCGCAAAACCACTTATGTGTATTACCGTCAAGTGTACGTGACTTATGTTGTGCATAGCATAAAATAATTGTGTTTTGATGATTGGTGTGTGTGTTACGTAAACATACACATCCATTCATGGTTAATTGTGGTAATTGCGCACAGATGATGCGAATACCATTGTGATAAGTGTGTTGATTTATTAACAGTTGTGTGTGTGATAGTACAAGTGTGGGGGTAGAGAAACTCCCGGGGAATAAAAACCCCGACAGTGTATAAATGTGAAATGGTGTGTTGTATTTTGATAAAATATATGTGTATATATATACTATAGTGACTCATGGAAGGGTATGAGACCGATATAAAACCTAATGAGGATAAGGTTCCCTAGGTAACAAGATTAAGTGAATGGAGGTAACTGATAGGGGAAGTTCTATTCCTTGGAGATGTTATGATCATGATTAGAATGATTAAAAAGATAGAAAATTGGAAAAGTGATTTATTTGATGCTTGAAAATGAAGGGGAGGTGGAACTTGATTTGCATGCGATCAAGGGAAGCCGAACACAAATTGGGTGGAAGGATAGTTCAACATTGATGCTGATCACATCAGGGTTGGATGACTCTTGAAGCTCCCTATAAGTGGTCACAAATAACCACGCAAAGAAAGAAGCAAAGAGCATAAGTTGGACTTGGAGTTGTGTGTGTTTTCAAAAGGATTTTCAATTGGTACTTATAAAACGTCGATAGATACTTTACAAAATTAAAGTTCTCTTACTTAACTCGCAAGGAAATTTTAAATTTAAGTGATTGTTTTGATCTCCCAAAGGCACGGGGACGGAAGGTGTCCATCGCGACCGGGTTCTACGGGATCACAGTGTATATCAAAGATTTTTTTGATTGTTATACGTGCTATGACATGTTTTGTGGTATGTGTAATAAATGTTATTTTGACCTTGAGTTCTAAAGTGTATGCTATTAAGACCTATGAGTCTAAATGTGTTGTGTTACATAGACCTATGTGTCTAAAGGCTGTTATGCTATCAAGACCTATGTGTCTAAATGTTGTTATGTTACCCAAGACCAGAGAGTCTAAGGGTTGTTATGTATGTGTAAATGTTGTTAAGATACCCGGACCATTGAGTGCCGAGTTATCTTGTGAATATGTTATGTTATGTATGGATGTGAATGTGTTACCCGGACCATTAAGTCCGAGGTTGTGATGTAAAGTGTGTTTGGTTATGGAAGTTTTATTTCTATAAGTAATCCCCGTATTCTAATCCAAGATGTGTGGGAAGTGTAAACTTCGAGGACGAAGTTCTTTTAAGGGGGTAGATTGAAATACCCCAAACCTTGATATGTGGTTTAAATATCAAACTATGGTATGTAAATGCTAAAAAGTGCCTTAGAAACATCAGTGAACAATTTAAACCATAGTAAAATGCAATAAAGCACTAAGATACAGTTTGAGCAAAAACATGCTTTAAGCTTAGAGTGAACTTGGTTAGGACCCAAAGAACCTACCAAGACTAAATAATAGTCAATTATGATTTAACAAGGCAAATTAAGTCCTTAGGAAACTTTGGTAGACAGTTAAACCAAATAAAACACAAGAAAATACCTTAAAGTCAATAAGAGCAAAATGTGCTCTAAGCTTGGGATAAATTTGTATAAGACCTAATGGTCATACCTATACCTTATAAATATGTTAATGAACATATTAAATCAATTACCAAAGAAAACCAAGCTTGAAAACAGGTTAAAACACAAATGTGCTTTAAGGAGTCTTAAAGCACGTTTTTGAAAAATTGTCTTGTAAATGAGTTTTGTATGGCTAAATGTCCATCATTACTCTTTAGTTAACATGTGTACTATATAGTATCACATTTGGAAGTCTATATCAATGGGAAATCAAAAATTTCACATCTATGTGCCTTGTTTTAGTGAATAGTAACTTTAATAAGCTAGTTTGTAACATATGTTATTATAAGTAAGTTAATTGGTCAACAAAGACCAAAACACCCCTAGATACTAATGGGGGCCGGTTTTTATGAGGTGAGTCATCACCTTGTAAGTTAACAAAACAAATAACTAATGATAAAGCAAGTTACTATTTGCTTTATTACATAATATCTCTTAAAAGGCAAACTTATCTTCATTCTCTCTTTCCTTCTTGCATTCCCACGGTTCCAACTCCATCTTCTTCCTCTCTTTCACGGTAATACTACACCACCACCATTAAACTCCATCTTTGATCTCTTGTAACTCCTAGCTCCATGGTCCAAATTCAATTTCAAGACCACCATTCTTCTAGTTGGAGCAAGCTCTACACTTCTATCTTTTCAAATCTTCAAAAGCCTCATTTCGGTGCCAAGGAGATTCACCATTGATGGAGCTTGAGCTCACCTTTTCACATGTTATTGTTCTCCTTTGCTTCAAGGTAAGGAAACTCAAAGAAAAATGATGTTTCCTCCATGTTTTGTGTTGTCGAAAATTCACCTCACAATGGTGTTTTACCTTGTTTTTTAGCTTCATTTGAATCTTCCAAGGGCTAGGAGGAGTCCTCTCTTGATACTCTTTCAAGCTCTCTTTCCATTCAAAGGTAAAACAATTACCTTAATATGTTAAGATAATATATGTAACTAGGGTTTGCAATGAGATGAAGCATAATGCTTGAATACTCATTCTATTATTTGTACAATGTTAGAAGTTGACAAGCAACCAAAAGCCTTGCCAATTTAGTCAAGGAAACAAGAAAGAAGTTTGTGGGCAAAAGAGGTAAATGTGCTAACCTAATATGGTTTAAAGTCTTAGGAGAAATGAGCTTATATTGCTTATGAAAATGATTTAAGGAGCCAAGGGAAAATGACTTAGAAGAATGCTCTCAAGGGCTTAGTAAAAGGCATATGTATTGTTGAGTGTATTTGCAGGTCAAAGGCAAATACAATGTGGGAAATTCAGTGTTTATGATTTATGCATCTTAAGGGCCTAAGAGCCATGTTATTTAAGGGCCTAAGTGCCAAGCAATTAAGTTTATGCACTATATTGTGATGTAGTGTAAATTGGGTGAAGTTATGTGTGTGAGAATACTCTTGATGGATTTTAGGTGTTCTTGAATGAAATAAGGTAAAAACCTAAGTGTTTGGATGTGAGTATATACAAGAGAAGCTATGGCAAATTTGGAGAATGTGTAAGAAGTTCTAAGTGAGTTAAACAAGTTTTGGTGAACTAGGAAGTGTTAAAGGTGAACAAGTGTTTTACTAGGGAAGAAAGCATGTATTAAGGTGATTTAGAGTGATACAAGGACTTTGGTATTATCTTGGAAGTTCTAGGAATTCAATGAGTGTTTTTGGGATGTAATAAGTCTTGGAGAAGTTTGTTTAAGGTTTAGGAATGTTGGTGTACAAGGAAGAAATGATGTTTAGGTAAGATGTGAAAAAGGAGATTTAGTTAGTAAGAAAAGAAGTTTGAGAGATGATGCTAAGGTGTAGAGGAAACATCTTGGTATAGTGGTCATTATAGGTGAAATACCACTTAGAAAACCAAATGAAAAATGTACAAGTATTAAGAGATTTTGTAAGGAGTTTGTGGAATGATAAAGATAGTTTGGTGGGTGATTTAAGGAATTTAGTACATGGCTAAAGATGTGTTTGAAGTGCCCAAATGAGGTTAGGACATATTAGGATATATGAGGTGAAGTTTGGAGTTAAATGGGCAATGGAAAATAAGGGTCTGGAGCAGACTGACCTTGCGACCGAACTTGCCAAGGTCGGTCGAGCCCAGTTTACCCTGCGAGAATTGGTTTCTGGAATGGACCGACCTTGGGGACCGGACTTGCAAGGTCGGTCGGGCTTGTATTTTGTGTACGAATTAAGTTTCTGGAATCGACCGAACATGGGACCGGACTTGGCAAGTTCGGTCGGGCCTGAATTTTCAAGGGAGGAAACTCTCGGGAATGGACCGAACATGCAACCGAACATACAAGGTCGGTCGGAGTAGAAATTTTTGACGGTAATGTGTTCTGGAATGGACCGACCTTGTGTAAGGTCGGTCGGTAAGGTCGGTCGGACCAAAAACATTGTTTAAGGTTATAGAATGATGTGTAATGATGGGGATTGACTAGTAATGATGTTATAAGGTTGTTTAAGACATGTTAGGTGAGTTATAATGATAATTTAGTGGGAAAAAAGATGTATTAAAATGTAGAAGTAAAACAAGTTAAAAAGTGAAGTTATGTAACTAAGTTAACGGGGAAAAGTTATAAGCATTAGACTTTAAACAAACATGTTACCCCAATGTTAATAAAAGTACATGTAATGTTATCAGTTGTTCGAGAATTGCTCGAGGAACATAAGTGGACATGGTAAAGTGGACTCTGGTGACAGGTATGGTTTCCTTGCAACCTGTGTCCTACCGGATTACACCGGCTTGTATGCCAATATGTTTTTCTGTATGTTTGCCACGTTGTAAGATTAAACATGTAATGAGTTTACAGTAATTCATTTATGTGGCGTGTTCAACTCCAATACCATCTAACCTCGGAAGTGTTAACCTTAGTTAACTGAGTCTAGGATCACATGAGAGTTTGGTATTCGGATTAAACGACCCGAACCTTGGGACGTTCTAACCACGGCTATGCGTGTGTTAATTGTGTGATATGTGTATGTGAATGTAGGGATCTCCCTTGTGTGTTTAACCCAGTTGTAATACTGTATGGTGTGTAGATGTGATAAACTCCATAGTGGGGTTCTAACTAATATCTAAAAGTAAGTATGTACTAACAGTGGTGAGGAATCCGGTTTGGCCGGTCGCGCGTTGTTTGGGAGTGGGTATCCTTCTTAGCCTTACCCTTCTCTCTGTTAGGGTTGTTTCCCTCACGGGTTATTATCTCCCATTAGCTTATTCCAAAGCTTAGCTATTCTGACTTATGATCGGTTTAGGGGGAACATGTGTTTGTGTGGTGTGTTCGGGCCACCAAACCCGAACCATCTTAACTTAAGTTACTCGTCCAACTATTAGGACGGTAATGAGTGTTGTTGTTGTTGTATAACGAGCTTATTATGAGGGTGACATCATTCTCTAGGCTCACCAGTGAATTATCAATGTTTGGGTCGGTTCCTAAGAGAGCCGCTCCCGTTATGTTATGTGTTGTTGTTGTAATGCAATTTCTATTGCGATGTTATTATGTGCACGTTGAAACGTGAAAAGTTTTGTTATGTGTTGTTATGTGATGCATGTTATATGTTGTAAAATGTGGAGTATGTGGATCATGGATATGAATCCCAGTTTGTGATAAGAGGCGTTTAAGGATAACCCGATTAATGGGTAGTTGTCGTCTATTAAGGAAGTAGCTCCATTAGAGGAGGAACACTCTAGGGGTAATGAATACCATGAGTGACTTATCGAGTATGGATATGTTATCTGTTTGTTGAGCCCATTGAGGCGGAATGATTCGTGTTGTGTGTTTTAAGTTACATGTATGATTTAAATATAATCAACCGCATGCTAAGACGACAAATAGTTGTGTGTGGCCCGGTAGCATGTGGGCTGCGGGATTACCATACCAGTAAAGGTGCTGAGCCCCTTGGGGGCCACCCTTTCTCTTCTTTTCCTATTTCAGGTACAAAGAGCAGGAAGCCGTTCGAGAGTAGGACGGGGTAGTCGTTGTACATGGGTAATCATGTAAGTTGTATATATACAGTAGGTGTAGTAAGACCGAAGTTGTTATCGGGATCAGTTTGTAAATACTCGGTACAGTTGGAAGGTATGTGTATGTTTGTTGTTAATGGAAAGGGATACTAATGTGTAGTCGCTCGGGAATCTAGTCCATCATACCGGTACAATGTTTATGTAATAGCCTTGTTAGCCACGTGGGTGGTTAACGGCGTGTAACACCAACGAGTTAAGTAATGTGTAGTAGTATATTTTCCGCTGCAGAATGTTGTTACGTGGTTGTTGTTGGATGGGGTGTTACAGGTGTGGTTTGGCTTCAAAGGGGATGGTGGGTGTGGAAATAGACAATATGGGAAAGCAAATATTGAAAGCTGAATAAAACAATGATTATTATTAAGCAATTTAAGATAAGGTTCACAACTAGCAATGAAAAGTACGCAACAAAAGAGGGATTTATAGTTCATCCCTTTTACATTGAGAAGGAAAACTAGCTGGTGGAATATAAAGAAGGTAAAATCTAAGCTTCTTCTCTAGGGAAGTAGTCCTCACCAGGTGAACTCGGGTCATCACTTGCTGCCTCGACACGGTCCACTAGGTTGAGAGTCGGTGCCTTGCCCAGCCTTTGAGGGTAGTTCTATCCCGGCCTCTGTGAATAGTTCTGGACAGGGCAGTTGGTAGATGGTCCAGCACCTCCTATGCCACCTCTACCTCCTCCTCCGTTAGTCTTAGTAGTTGGGGCTCTAGTCGCTGACCCGGTACGTGGCTTGTAGTCCCTGGAATCCGGGTTCGAGAAGCACTCGAAGGATCTGTGCCCCTTCCTGCCACAGTAGTGACACGTCACCAGGGTTCCGTCACACTTCTTGTCTGGGTGGTTCCGCTAGCACTTCCTGCAGAAGTACCTTCTTACAGGTTGGTTTCCTGTTTCAGTTCAAGGTTAGTAACGTGATAGCAAAATGTAACCACATTGGAGATTCTAATTTATCTCACCCCTAAATGGCTGAGAGCGGAGAGGCTTAGCATCAACATGATAAGAGACGATAGCTTTCTTGTTCCCTCCCTTGAAAAATTTTCCCTTCTTTTCATGATTCTGGGAAGAGCTTCCTCCATTCCCTCTTCCACCATCTCCCTTCCTCTTGCCTAGCACAGAGTCCTGGTAGGCAATGGTGGTCTCGCAGTCATTCGCGTCATCCGCTAGCTCATGTCGTGACAATATGTGTTAGTGGGGAAATCTTTACGTACCAGAAATTCTAAATCATGTTCCATACTTGTAAGGTCATCCCTCTGGTGGAACCGATCATAGTCATGATCCTGAAGTTCAAGCCGGTATGGAGTTTGTCCACCAGATACCTTGGAGCGTAAGCTCCCTCTCCAATAACAACAAGTAACTCCACAAATTTATTATAATATTCAGTAACAGAGGAAGTCCGTTGCTTGAGCTACTCGAACTCACTCCTCATCCTCTTCTGTAGGTAGGATGGATAGAACTTGGTTCTCAGGGCCACCAGGAAGGATGGGAAATCGAAGTTCGCCTGGGCAGTCAGCTCGGCTCTGGCGGTCTGCCACCATCGATGCACGGGTCCCTGGAGGAAGTAGGCCGCTATGTCCACCTGGCGATTCACTGGAACGTGTAGAGAGGTGAACGCTTTCTGCATCTCGTTGATGTACTTCTCTAAGGCCTTCGTTTCTGGCTGGCCTTCGTAGACTAGGGGACGACAGTCGTTGACTGCCTTCAGCCAGTTGAACTCCCGGGGACCGTTAGGTGGTGGCGGTGGTGGTTGTTGAACTTGAGCCTGCTGTTGAGCTAGTGCAGCCGTCACAATCTGTGCTATGACCTCTGGGGTGACAGCGTTGGGTCCATAGCCTCCTGAGGGACCTGCTCCTCTTCCTCCTCTTCGTGACATTTTAGCTGGTGATGACGGGTTTTTATTACTTAGAGGTGTGTTGTTGAGTCTAGATATTCTACGTAGAAAAGTATGAATTATTTATAACGTCCTAGGGACGGTTAGTAGGTATGTGAAGTAAAGTGTAAGTAGTAAAGTAAGTATGGGGTAATGGTCACGCGCCTTTCTAGAATTCTCACTTCCCAATTCTACCTCAATTCCCCAGTTTTAAGTGCACCTATGTTCTAAGTATTTCACTCGGCTTGTTTTCTCGGGTTCAGAGCGTACTACGCTCTGATACCAAAACTGTAACGCCCCTATTAAACAAAAATGCAGCAGAAAATAAAATACTATGGCGTTTACAGATCATCTGATTCTAAACACCCGACACCAAACCTCACCAATTACAACTTATAAAATTACAGAAGCTACGGTCTAAACCTCGGGAAAACTTAACGTCTCATAATAGTAATAAAAAACATTAACTCTACATAAAATCTAATCCCATCTCAATCACTCATTCTCTTCGTGGCCACCTGTATATCAACTCGTAACGGCAAGATGAAACCAAGCAGCCCACCCCGAGAGGGGTGAGTCAGTTCCCTGGAATGGAACTGGTACGATTCTCCAAAACAAACTCATAAACATAACTCTTTAATAAATAATAACTTGAAGACAAACACTTAAAACAGCACAGAGGAACAAGGCACTTTAAAATCACCAAGTTGAGAAAAGAGATAAATAACAGAAAGATAAAGTTAGTCAATTAAAAGAAATCACACCTTAAGTTAGTGAACATCCATTGCTTCTGTTAGATTCAGTTCCAATTTGTAACACCCCTACTATTAATTCAGTCATTACCGTCCAATTTCCTCGTACTTCCTGAGTCACGCAGCGGATACATACTTACATACCTCGGGTGATACAATGCCGTTAGTCACCCACGTGACTAACAAGGCTACTACTTCTACATACAGCATCGGTCTGATGGACCGGAATATCCGAGTACTACTTAATACAATACATACTCTCATTACGTACTGATTACTACAATACTCCATTCGATACATTACTCCATTCAATACAATACTTCACAACTCCGTACAAGATAATACACTACGCATACCGAGTTTACTAGGTTCCAAAATCAATATAGTACTTCTCCAAATTCATACACACCTACTAGGATTCAATCTGCTACCCATTCCTCACAAACTAGATACTTCTAATTACAAGGCGCGCCACCGGTCTCTTACATTGACCGTATTCGCTCCGGGTACCTGCACACTAAAAATGGTCCCCCGAGGGGGTCAGCTTACGCTGAATATGATAACCGCATACCCCGCGTACTAGCGAGGGTACGCCGACCATTTGGTCAAATATATGCAATTCATTTTGCAATACATACATTCATACATACATACATACATGCTTTCGTTCACGATACTACAATACTACACAAGGTATACATACATACGCACAGTACGATACATGCTTGGAAGACAATACAAGTCAACCAATGCTTACTTACCATTTTCCAGAATACACATACACAATACATACTCATTACATATCCAATACGCAATACGGAGATACAATTCTCCAATACATACAAGGTCCAGTTAGCTTCATTACACACCCGGGTTTATCGGGTGTTCGATACTCTTTTACTTCCGGTCAATGACTTACAATAGTCAAGACCAATACACATACGATACTTACTTCTTACATACTTTACTTCCGTTAAGTCGTTATGACCTCCGGGCAGGGATTACTACATCCCACCACCGGGCTTTAAGGTGGCCCACTAATCCAGGATGCTACCCATTCAAGGGAATTGGTCCATGGAAAAGATTACAGCCAGGATTCGGATCCAACCTCTTGTGTTTCCTTATCCTCACGCGTGGCCGAAACTATATCGGACTTCTACTCATTCCATTTACTCATTACTCAAGTTAGGAGTTAGAATGTTAGGAATTAGTAGAAGTCAATACTCCATTTCCATACATACATACAATACTCAAGCACACGATACTTACACATACTTCTCAATTCCATTCATTCATTTCATGAATTATACAAACTAATTGTTCAAGAAGATACAACCAGAACAAAATAGTTCAAACACAGTTAAGTGCAGTATAAGTCCGATTCGTGCATTTATCTTATTGGTGATCACATAAGCACACAAATCGGGGTAACCAGGTTAGGATACAGAGCATGAAGAAATCATACCGTTCACCGTTGTATCCGCACTACCGGCTCCTTCGAGGATCAACTATTGGATTCCTATACATACATGAAGTAGTACGATCAATGATCTATTATTGATCCACTTACTCCTTCACTGATACTTTCAATGTATTCTTACTACTTCATTACTTTCTTACTTGGTTATAAAACCATTCTTTCCTTTACTACTTCATAACTTACCTCCTTACACCTTTACTTACTTTCTTACCATTATTACTTCATTAATGGTGTATTACTACTTTTATATGCATACCGGTGTATAGGCATATACCTATACATACATATGATTACTATAGTCATATTATAAAAAATTTTTTTTTGTAAGTGTTTGGGCCGTCCGACCCACCGTCCGACCCAACCCTGGGTCGGACCATTCCAGTAGGTTTTCGTCCTCTGAAATTACTCCCGTCCGACCCAGCACTGTTCCGTCCGACCCATACACCTCTGGGTCGGACCATTCCAGAAGGTTTCAATTCTATGACTTAGCTCCGCGTCCGACCCAGGCTCTGGGTCGGACGAAGTCAGAAACTTCGCCATTTAGAAAATTTGCCGTCCGACCCACGTCCGACTCACGGCCCTGGGTCGGACCATTCCAGAAAGAATTACCGTCGTTTCTCAAGGCCCGTCCGACCCACGTCCGACTCACGGCTCTGGGTCGGACGGTTCCAGAAGGTTTATTTTCGTTACTCAGGCCTTGTCCGACCCAGCGTCCGATCCAGCTGTGGGTCGGACAGTAGCAGAAACTTGCTACAGGCCTTGTTTTCTTTTCCCAATTTCACCCATTGCTTCCCTATTCTTCCTACATGCATCCTAACATGTTTTAGTACTATTTAGACGCTCTAAATCATGCTAATTCGTTCCTTAATACATTACACAATCCTATGCTTATTTATACTCTCAATTTCCCAAGTTTCAACTCAACACTCCCATTGTTTCTTCCCTTATACCTTATGCTACAGATTTTTCTTTTCCTCTACCCTTATACTCCAATACCTCCTCATCCAATGCCACTCTTAGCATCTTAAATACATTAGCTCACAACCTAGTTCCATCTCATTTCAATCCAACACTTATACTAGTTGTATTTCACTAATGCTACAGATTTTGCTCCTTCCTCAAAGGCTACAGATTTTTACTCAACTTCTACCCTCCATTACTTCCTCAACTAATGCCATTCCTAGCATCCAAAATACATTACTTTACATCCCATCTCTTCACCTTACTTAGATCTTCCTCAAATCTGTTTCAAGGCACTAAATACTCACTTCCAACTCTCCAAATACACCTAGTCACTACCTTGGACATTTCCTCTTCTTACACTACTAAGTCCCCAAGTTTATAGACAAAATTTGCCATAGTCTCCCCTATAATTTTAGCTTTTCCCACACACCAACTCAGCTCATATATGCTCATTCACGCAACCTGTTTATACCATGCATTATATACACATTTCAACACTACTACAACAACATAAAATTCCTGCACATATACATTCAATACCCCATGTTTTCCCAAGCTTTTAAACATCATTTAAAAACTTCAAAACTGTTACATTCCCTTCTCCAATACATTACTACATTACTACTACTCATACTACATATATTCCACATTGTTAGATACTTAAAAATCTGTTACAATGCAATATACAAAACTAACTCAAGGTAAGGGTATTTACCTTGTCTTGTTAGTTTTTCTTCTTTCCTTTCCTTCTTCTTTTCCTCTTTCCTTCTTCCCTTGTTCTCGGTTTTTGTTCAAGAATGGCAATGCTACAGCAAGCCATACATGCCCATACTAGTTTAGCACCTTAACTTAAACTAACCCTAGAATTTAGATGTTTTAGGGTTTAGAAAAAGAGTATTACCTTCCAACCAATGTGTGGAGTCCATGTCTAGCAAATGAACAAGATTCCCAGCCCAAATGAGTAGCCAAAATCGGCTGGAATGCAAGGAGTAAAACAAGTCTCACTCAAATTTTCGTTTTACATATAAGGGCTAGAAAAAGGTAGGTTTTCAAGAATATTTTTACCTCAAAATGACAAGGAGGTGAAGGTGCTTCTAATGGTGGTACTCAAGCTTCAAATGGAGAATACCCATAAAAACGAAAATGGAGTTTTTGGGTTTTTGAAAGGATGAAAGGATAAAATGTTCTCCTTGGCAGGGGATTACAATGGTGTAATTTTTATTGGATTTGGAGAAGGTTTGGGTACTCAAAGAGAGGAGAGAAGTGGAGAGTTTTGTGGGGGCTTCATTTCTCCATTGCCATCGCCCAAGGAGGAAGAAGAGAGAATAGAGAGAATAGAGAGGTGAGAGAAATCGTGAGAGAGAGGAGTGGGGATAGGAGAGAGAGTTTTTATTTTGCTTTTTACTTATTTCTTTTGTCCTCTAGTGTATTAGGAACAATAGAGAGATAAATAAAGAGAGTGGGGGTGAGGAGTCCATCGGTCACACACTCCCTTCTCTACAGATTTTTGACTTTTATTTGCAAAGTGGACATGCTAAGTTTGTTTATTTGCATTCTCGCCCCACAACTTCCCGGTTGTTACAGTTTTTACTAACCGGTACCCGTTTTCCGGAATTTTCTTTTAATTAATTTTTGGTTCTAAAGCTTCACTAATATTCACTAATGATTATTTAGTTGACCAAAACTGTTACGAGTCTTTGACCCGCTTAAAGTCGCGTTTTCCCGGTTTCCTCGAAAAACGCGCTTTAAGGTTCGTTTACGCTTTTAACATTATTTGGATCCGTTTTCTTCGGGAGTTGTTCCCATATATTATTTAGGTCTTATTAAACCTTTAGAATCCATATAATACGCTAACCGAGGTCTCATGCCTCCCATGGTTATTTAACGCTTATTTAGCGTTCTCCGCTTTTAAGGCGTTTATTTATTTCTTTGGATTTATTTTTCCTTACCAATATTACTCTAGCATTATTAGGCTCTTAAATAAGGATTAGAATTATCTTAACCACTATATTTAAGTTTGGGGTATTTCAATCTACCCCCCTTAAGAACTTTGTCCTCAAAGTTGCTCAAGGTTATAGGATTACAATACTTGCTCATTCTTACTTGTCTATGCCAGAGGTCGTACATTCTTCCTCCTTACAATTTCTGAATTCATTACTTCTGGTTTCCACATTCCATACAATACAAGTATACCATACTTACTTCCGTCCGCATCACGTCCCACCATCTGGTTCCACATTACAAGATTTTTACATACAATGCAAGGCTATTCCCAAAGCAATGCAATACACATTCCAATCCCGTAGGCGCTCAGGTCATCTAGACACGGGACTCCTCTATGTCCCGCCGCCCTTGGAATAATACCACATACTACCTTACTATCTTCTTCGGTACTCACTTCTAACACATCCTCATTCCCATACTAAAAGAAATTCTTCCACCACTACCAATTAAAAAATTCTAAAACATACAACTCCATATTCCAATTTATACTCTTACTTCTATCCTATGTGTGATTCTTGTGACCACTTGAGGGGAGCTTCAAGAATCATTCGACCCTGATGTGATCAGCATCAGTGTTGAACTATCTTTCCACCCCAATTTGTGTTCGGTTTCCCTTGATCTGATCAGGATCAAGTTCGACTTCCCACGTCAGTTTCAAACAAACAATTAATTAGTTGTTTTCATTTCCTATCTTTTTACTCTTTCTAGTCGTGATACGAATTCATACAGCTCCAAAGGATGGAATTCAGTCCATCAATCATTCTCAATCTACTTCCCAAATACTTTCCTCGGAACTCGATGCCTAAATGCTCATTTCGTCAATCTTCATTACTTCCATCCATTACTCTCCATCATTTCAGTTATTCTAACTAGGGAATACAATACTTATGAAGTTCAGCTGTCCTCAATTTACTTCCAATAACATACTTACGAATACACCACTCATGGGCTACATTCCTCTGCTACTCACAATCAATCCTACTATATTTTTTTTCAAGGTTACAATACTTGGGAGCTCCGTCCACTACTCATTTTCAATTGTATCAAAACAATCGCCTAGGGAGTTCAATTTTCTCTAGGTTCTACATCGGTTTTATACCGACTCTTGCATTGTAGTGCCATGTCTAACTTCAAATAGACACCCACTACAGGGATTATTATTTCCCCAAGAGTTACTCTACTCCACTTTACTAATACTTTTACACTGGGGTTACAAGATGGGTATATTCATCCTATGGTATTCGCATCTCTCGTGCCTAATTACCACAGTTACAATAGAATGAATAGTATGTTTATTTAACATAAGTACCAATCATTAAATCCATTCTCATTTGTGCTATGCGCATTATAGTTTTATGTGTTTTATTTATAAAACTTGCATTAAGCGGTTTTCGCTCTACCCCCTTAAAAGGGATTACGCCCACGTAATCTACCATATGTTACTATTAAACATTGGTTTACTCGATTTGGGCAATCTGAAGCGTTTAGCTTCATTACAATATACTATACAATATGCTCTGGTCAAAGGTCTTAACCATTCCAATGGTTTAGTCTTTGCACCGAGGATTCGTACACGAGTTTATTTAACTCCTAATTAATTCAGTTCTAGCCTATTAGGCTTCAAGGCATTAATAGCCATTCTTTCGTACTTACTAGGTGTATTACATTTCTTAGTTAGGGCCCACTAGCTTCTGCTGCGCGACCCTGATAACTTGGGTTACTCACCCTTCATGTTATCCTTAATGTGCTATACATCACCTTTCTATCCCTCTATTGTGGAAATAAGGTTTACTAACAGTGTGGTATTCTTTTACCGCTGTTTGAACTCAATGAGTTTTAGATTGTAACCAGCTCTCTGGTAATCTATTATACATATTATTCGTACTCCCACGATTATTCACTAAGTTCCTCCGACTTGTTGTCGGGCGAGGTTAAGCCACTACCTAGTTGTGGTGCTTCCTCTGTTGTCACTAACTTCTGAATTACACCAGTTCTTCTGGTTCAATACAAGTGTTCTTTGCTTGTATGACCTTGCATTCTCAATGCGTCGATCCAAGTGACTTTCTTACATCTCCTTCACCTTTTTATTCCAATGGAATTCACCTCTTGTGATTGATAGTGCGTTTTACACTCTTCATGCGATCTGTTGCTAAGAATGCTTGACTGGCTTATGCCATGTTTGTGGTGAAAAGGAAGATTTACTACTGTTTACATTCTCCATATCCGCAGCCATCCCATTAGATCATTAGCTGTACCAGTGCAATACCAAAACACTCAGTCATACAGAGTGCAGAGGCGTGAACGCTTGACAGTAAGTCACTTATGTGATAGGAAGGAATATTTCTGACTGTTTTCCATACTTGTTCTTCATGTCATTGTCTACTACTTCCTCATAGCGGTCGCTTGTTGCGCACCGTATTCTTACTCTTGTACCATTTCCTTATGGTGTAAATACACTAGGAGATCCTAGTTCATATGTATGACAGTTGCCGTAGCGTACCACGATGTTTTATCTTCCCCATGTGGAGATATTTTATTTCGGTTTAGGTTTCATGTGTAGGTTAGCTTACCTCACATTACTTCCTCATTCATGATATAGTTTTCCAAATAACTTGGTTGGCCAAGGATGAAGTGGTTTATCAGGTTACAAGCTCTCTTGAGCGCCGGTCATTCATGGTGTGCAATGTGCACACTCATTGATTGTTTTTGACAATTACTGTCTCATAGTGCTGAGCATTGATCATAGGCTCTAGCTATGCGGTTTTACTTTTGCATATACATACCGGACATCCCAAGAAGCTTCAAGGGTTTTCTGGTCCCGTTCTCTAATTAAAGAGTGTTCTATCACTGATAGGTGAAAGTTCTCGTTAGGGGTGTTTCCACTCATGGGTCTCATGACAAGGTTTACCGTGTAAGTATTTATACAATGGTTCACCACATGATTGGGTGCATAAGGAGTATACTTACTCCTTCGAGCTTCGATGCTCTTAAGCGATGTGCTTCTACAGTCCACGGCCTCTTGGCGTAGTGGTTTGGAAATCTCATTTCCGTATTCGTTGTCTCTTGGCAATATCTATGCATAGGTTTTGTGTTATAGTAGATGGGAGCCTTTTCTAAGGGTTCGCATCTTCACCACATTGGTGATCTTGGTTAACAAGAGGTGTCTTCCCTCGGGTTTCTCGTAGTGTCCAAGTGTGGACTAGGCCAATGTCGGCATTTATCCCGATTTCTGTGCCCCTGTGTTATCATTGCTACAGGAGGCATGAAGGTAGTTAAAGCTTGTCAACTGCATACTAGACTGATGCTCTAGTGACAGTGACGCTGAGTTGACCATTACTCCAAGCCACTCAAGAGGTTGAGTTTGAATTGATGGTCCAGTTGTTGATTCTTGTCATATGGGATAATATTTCTTGCAAGTCCTATTAGTAATGGTGTGGGTTTTGCCACTGTTTGGGTTCACACAACGTAGTTGGTTGGTGGCTTTTAAGCCTTATTGCTGCAAGCTATGCTCTTTGCAAGCTGCTTATACATGTTTCTACTCCATGTATACTCCGTAGGTTGGAGGCATTACTAGGCTCCATGGTAAGTCGTGACATCACGCTTCCGTTCATAGGAGACCCTTTAGGCAAGCTGATGCTAATTTAGGGCATTTCTTGTTAAGTGAAATCCCTTCGGTGTTCTAACCGAATGTTTGTTCTAGCTTCCGTGCTCTTACCAAGACACTTGTTCAACTGTTGTTATCTCAGACACCCTTCAAGGATTGCTCCTGGGTGCCGTTGGATCACGCCGTTACATCCGGCTGATGGTTATGACATGTGTTGTCCTATATACCGTCTTATGGTGTTGTATTAAGCTATTCCCTTTAGATTTATAACGTCCCCCGTCGTTGAGTAGACCGTTTATACTTGCTCCTAGCGCTTGAGACTAGGTTTAATATTCCCTTCGATGATAGATTTTACTTCATGGTAATCTCGTGATTGCTCTTGGGCGTTCTATCCCATTTGCCGAGCATTATAGTGTTCATGTTTTAGGCAGTGGCCTTACTGTGTTAGGCTGGGTATACCTTCTAGCTATCATATATTTGCTTGATGTCTTGGAGACATATCCATTGTCCATACCGACTAGTCTGTGCTCTCTGCACTTCCTAGTCCTTACTTCTTATCTTCAGATGGATTTTCTGAGTTCCTTTATGCTTAATTGTCTGAGGTGTCCAGTTGTTCTGGTTTGAACTTACTGATGGTCCGTAGAACGGAGTCGACTACTTCCCGTGTTTCGTACACTACCTGTGTACATACGTGGGGTACCTTATTGATACGTTACCACTTACCCGACTATTTGTCAGGCCCACAAGCTCCTTCGGAGTGCGGTTGTCCCACATCCCGTAATTGGGTACACTCGTAGTGTTCGTCACACGCCTAGGTGAAGTATTCTGTTGTCAACTCCTCTTGTATCATTCTATGATACTCACCGTAATTCTGTTGGTTTGGTTTTAAAATCCAAGGTTTAAAGAAAGATTGTGGTTTTGAAAGAAGAATTTTGGGTTTTAAAAATTATGGTTCGGTGTTAAAAGGAAGTCTCTCATGGCGTAGCCATGTTTGAGGTCTTGACCAAGTCGAGCTTCTCGCTGACCGGTATGTTCTAAATATAGTGATCCGGCCGTTAGGCCTTTCTAAGGTTCCATACTTCTAGTTGTTAGGATGTGTGATCCTTGTAGTTGTTTTTTGGTCACCGTACATTGCTATGCACTTGTGACATGTTAGTGTTCCTTTACATATCATGTTCTTACTGCACTTGCCGTGGCAAGTGCGCGGTACTGGTGGTTTTTGGGTAATTCTATACCGATCCCATTCATAATTGGTAATCTTGTTTACTCTTCCTTTGATCTTGTTGATCATTTACTTGGGTTAATCACTCTTCTGAGTAACTCCCCAGTGAGTCTGACATAGCTGTCATTGATCAGGGTACTTCTCCAAGCTTCCCCTTTGACTTGGTTGTGTTGTTCCTTGTTGCTTATTCCCACACTTTGGCTGTGGCTACTGAGCCTGATTTGGTTTAGGCACTACAGTTGTAGTTATGTCAGGTTATATCTTGTGAATATTCCTGTAGCTGTTGAGCTATGTTGGCCAGGTTTGTAACCTTTTTGGCTTGTAGTTTTGGAGTCAGTCACTCCAGACTATGTCCTTAGCCAGCTAGCTCACCATTGGTGGTGTTGCTTGGCCATTACGTTGTCCCGCAGACTTGTGTCTCGGGTTTCATTACTGCTCCTGTTTCCATTTCGTTGCACGGTTAGTGCTTCTTTTCCTGTTACTGGTTGTTTAGCTAGGTTCTGCGACTGCTAAGCATGTCGCCCCATGCTGTTGCAAGTTATAGCCTCCTTGTGGTTGGAGTGTTTATACTACCGCTATTGAGTGCGGCTATTGTTGTTCAACCGGGATCACTTCCGGGTCTTCCATTTCTTGGAATCTACCATACGTCGGTTCTTGTTTACTGTGTGATTGCTTCACAACTGCCAGATCGGGTTTTCCCCGAGTGTGAGAAAGCTTTTCTTCTCTCTGGCGTCCTTTCCCAAGTTATACAATGGGGTTTGCGGCGGGCGGGACTGGTATTGTAGGCATCCGGTACTCTCCGGTAGTTCCTAACTATATCTCTAATGCTAACACTCAGCCCTTAGCCCTAAGCTTCTAATTCCTAACTCGGTATTCCTACACTCGGTATTTCCAGTCATCAGAGCGATACTTCGCTCTGATACCACTTTTTGTAACACCCCTACTATTAATTCAGTCATTACCGTCCAATTCCTCGTGCTTCCCGAGTCACGCAGCGGATATACTTACATACCTCGGGTGATACAATGCCGTTAGTCACCCACGTGACTAACAAGGCTACTACTTCTACATACAGCATCGGTCTGATGGACCGGAATATCCGAGTACTACTTAATACAATACATACTCTCATTACATACTGGTTACTACAATACTCCATTCGATACAATACTTCACAACTCCGTACAAGATAATACACTACGCATACCGAGTTTACTAGGTTCCAAAATCAATACAATACTTCTCCCAAATTCATACACACTACTAGGATCAATCTGCTACCCATTCCTCACAAACTAGATACTTCTAATTACAAGGCGCGCCACGGTCTCTTACCTTGACCGTATTCGCTCCGGGTACCTGCACACTAAAAATGGTCCCCCGAGGGGGTCAGCTTACGCTGAATATGATAACCGCATACCCCGCGTACTAGCGAGGGTACGCCGACCATTTGGTCGAATACATGCAATTCATTTTGCAATACATACATTCACATACATACATACATGCTTTCATTCACGATACTACAATACTACACAAGGTATACATACATACGCACAGTAATACATGCTTGGAAGACAATACAAGTCAACCAATGCTTACTTACCATTTTCCGAATACACATACACAATACATACTCATTACATATCCAATACGCAATACGGAGATACAATTCTCCAATACATACAAGGTCCAGTTAGCTTCATTACACACCCGGGTTATCGGGTGTTCGATACTCTTTTACTTCCGGTCAATGACTTACAATAGTCAAGACCAATACACATACGATACTTACTTCTTGCATACTTTACTTCCAGTTAAGTCGGTATGACCTCCGGGCAGGGATTACTACATCCCACCACCGGGCTTTAAGGTGGCCCACTAATCCAGGATGCTACCCATTCAAGGGAATTGGTCCATGGAAAAGATTACAGCCAGGATTCGGATCCAACCTCTTGTGTTTCCTTATCCTCACGCGTGGCCGAAACTATATCGGACTTCTACTCATTCCATTTACTCATTACTCAAGTTAGGAGTTAGAATGTTAGGAATTAGTAGAAGTCAATACTTCATTTCCATACATACATACAATACTCAAGTACACAATACTTACACATACTTCTCAATTCCATTCATTCATTTCATGAATTATACAAACTAATTGTTCAAAAGATACAACAAGAACAAAATAGTTCAAACACAGTTAAGTGCAGTATAAGTCCGATTCGTGCATTTATCTTATTGGTGATCACATAAGCACACAAATCGGGGTAACCAGGTTAGGATACAGAGCATGAAGAAATCATACCGTTCACCGTTGTATCCGCACTATCGGCTCCTTCGAGGATCAACTATTGGATTCCTATACATACATGAAGTAGTATGATCAATGATCTATTATTGATCTACTTACCTTCATTGATACTTTCAATGTATTCTTACTACTTCATTACTTTCTTACTTGGTTATAAAACCATTCTTTCCTTTACTACTTCATAACTTACTTCCTTACACGTTTACTTACTTTCTTACCATTATTACTTCATTAATGGTGTATTACTACTTTTATATGCATACCGGTGTATAGGCAAATACCAACACGTATATATGATTACTATAGTCATATTATAAACATTTTTTTTTGTAAGTGTTTGGGCCGTCCGACCCAACCCTGGGTCGGACCATTCCAGTAGGTTTCCGTCCTCTGAAATTACTCCCGTCCGACCCAGCACTGTTCCGTCCGACCCATACACCTCTGGGTCGGACCATTCCAGAAGGTTTAAATTCTGTGACTTAGCTCCGTCCGACCCACCGTCCGACCCAGGCTCTGGGTCGGACGAAGTCAGAAACTTCGCCATTTAGAAAATTTGCCCGTCCGACCCACGCCCGACTCACGGCCCTGGGTCGGACCATTCCAGAAAGAATTACCGTCGTTTCACAAGGCCCGTCCGACCCACGTCCGACTCACGACTCTGGGTCGGACGGTTCCAGAAACTTTATTTTCGTTACTCAGGCCTTGTCCGACCCAGAGTCCGATCCAGCTGTGGGTCGGACAGTAGCAGAAACTTGCTACAGGCCTTGTTTTCTTTTCCCAATTTCACCCATTGCTTCCCTATTCTTCCTACATGCATCCTAACATGTTTTAGCACCAATTAGGCCATCTAAATCATGTTATTTCACTCCCTAATCCATTATACAATTCTATACTACTTATACACCATTTGTCAAGTTTCAACCCAACACCTACATTACTTTTCTTCACACTAATGCTATAGATTTTTCAATCTAACCTTTATCCTTCAATACTTTTACTACCAATACCACTACTAACATCCTCATTACATTATCTTCCACTCAATCCTTCCCATTATCTAGCTCCTTTCAAAATCTGTTACAAGGTGGTTTACTTCCCACTTTAGGCTCTCCAAGCACACCTAGTTTCCTAGTTCCTCCTATGCATCATACTACTTCTTGCTACAGATTTTACACTTCCCATCCTCATACCACAAGTACCAATCCATAGTTACTAAATATCTCCACTAACTTCAATACACCTTGGTTCTCCCATTCACCAAGTCATCCATAATTGTACATATTCCTACCAAAATTTTGCCATAGCTCATCTACTTTTCTTACTTAGCCACACATACACCTTCTACCACATTCATGCCTATTCTAGCCACCCATACAAGGGTCCTACCAGCACACATACAAAATCCCAATACACCAATTTTCCTCAATCCAAAATACAATACTCATGTACAATTATTTGGCTCTAAGGCCTACAATCCACATACTTGCTCTTAAATACTCAAACTTCACAATTCTCACAACTGTTTACACAATACACTATACTCACATATTATCACTACTACAACAACAACAAAATTCCTGCACACTTACACATTCAATACCCCATGTTGCCCAAGTTTTAAACTTCATTTAAAATACTTCAAAACCGTTACATTATCCATTCTCAATACACTACCACATTGCTACTACTTATTACTCAATTCCATTACTCATTTCTCTACTAAAAACTGTTACAATACAATACACAAACTAACACAAGGTGAGAGTGTTTTACCTTGTTTGTTAGTTCCTCTTTCCTTCCTTTCCTTCTTTCTTTTTTTTTTCTTGTCCTCGGTTCCAATGGGGTTCACACACAAATGCTTCCAATGAATGGATGGAGTGGTGGACAGCAACCAAAGCAAGATTCCAACACCCAAAAATGGAGCCAAAATCGGCTAGAGCAAAAGACACCAACAAGGTTTAGTTGCATTTTCGTTTTGCCCTTAAGGCCTAGAAAAAGATGAGTTTTCAAGAATGTTTTTACCTCAAAATGATCAGGAGGTGAAGGTGCTTCTAATGGTGGACTTGAACCTTCAAATGGAGAATACCCACCGAAATGAAAGTTGAGCTTTTGGATTTTTGAAAGGATGAAAACGTTCTCCTTTGCAAGGGGGTTGCAATGGTATAATTTTTGTTGGATTTGGAGAAGGTTTGAGTACTCAAAGAGAGGAGAGAAGGAGGAAGTTGAGTTGGTTTCTTCCTTTCTCCATGGCTGTCGCAGGTGCAAGAGGGAGTTCAGAAAATAGAGAAAGAGAGGAAGGAGGGTACGTGAGAGGAGAGAGGAGAAAGTGAGGAGAGAGACTTTTTTTTTCTTTTATTTACTTTGCTTGTCTTTTAGCACATAAGAGAAAATAAAGAGAGGGGGAGGCTAATAAAATCGGCCCACATGTGCACACACACTCACATTTTTATTTTTATTTGCAAAGTGGACACACTTAGTTTGTTTATTTGCATTCTCACCCCACACTTACCGGTTGTTACAGTTTTTACTAACCGGTACCCGTTTTCCGGAATTTTCTCGTTTAATTAATTTGTTGGTTCTAAAGCTTCACTAATATTCACTAATGATTATTTAGTTGACCAAAACTGTTACGAGTCTATTTGACCCGCTTAAAGTCGCGTTTTCCCGGTTTCCTCGAAAAACGCGCTTTAAGGTTCGTTTACGCTTTTAATACATTATTTGGATCCGTTTTCTTCGGGAGTTGTTCCCATATATTATTTAGGTCTTATTAAACCTTTAGAATCCATATAATACGCTAACCGAGGTCTCATGCCTCCCATGGTTATTTAACGCTTATTTAGCGTTCTCCGCTTTAAGGCGTTTATTTATTTCTTTTGGATTTATTTTTCCTTACCAATATTACTCTAGCATTATTAGGCTCTTAAATAAGGATTAGAATTATCTTAACCACTATATTTAAGTTTGGGGTATTTCAATCTACCCCCCTTAAGAACTTTGTCCTCAAAGTTGCTCAAGGTTATAGGATTACAATACTTGCTCATTCTTACTTGTCTATGCCAGAGGTCGTACATTCTTCCTCCTTACAATTTCTGAATTCATTACTTCTGGTTTCCACATTCCATACAATACAAGTATACCATACTTACTTCCGTCCGCATCACGTCCCACCATCTGGTTCCACATTACAAGATTTTTACATACATACAATGCAAGGCTATTCCCAAAGCAATGCAATACACATTCCAATCCCGTAGGCGCTCAGGTCATCTAGACACGGGACTCCTCTATGTCCGCCGCCCTTGGAATAACACATACTACCTTACTATCTTCTTCGGTACTCACTTCTAACACATCCTCATTCCCATACTAAAAGAAATTCTTCCACCAACTACCAATTAAAAAAATTTCTAAAACATACAACTCCATATTTCCAATTATACTCATTACTTCTATCCTATGTGTGATTTTGTGACCAATGAGGGGAGCTTCAAGAATCATTCGACCCTGATGTGATCGCATCAGTGTTGAACTATCTCCACCCCAGTGTGTTCGGTTCCCTGATCTTCCCCCCCGATCCCTTGATCAGGATCAAGTTCGACTTCCCACGTCAGTTTCAAACAAACAATTAATTAGTTGTTTTCATTTCCTATTTTACTCTTTCTAGTCGTGATACGAATTCATACAGCTCCAAAGGATGGAATTCAGTCCATCAATCATTCTCAATCTACTTCCCAAAACTTCCTCGGAACTCGATGCCTAAATGCTCATTTCGTCAATCTTCATTACTCCATCCATTACTCTCCATCATTTCAGTTATTCTAACTAGGGAATACAATACTTATGAAGTTCAGCTGTCCTCAATTTACTTCCAATAACATACTTACGAATACACCACTCATGGGCTACATTCCTCTGCTACTCACAATCAATCCTACTATATTTTTTTTTCAAGGTTACAATACTTGTAGAGCTCTGTCCACTACTCATTTCAATTGTGTCAAAACAATCGCCTAGGGAGTTCAATTTTCTCTAGGTTCTACATCGTTTTATACCGACTCTTGCATTGTAGTGCCATGTCTACTTCAAATAGACACCCACTACAGGGATTATTATTTCCCCAAGAGTTACTCTACTCCACTTTACTAATACTTTTACACTGGGGTTACAAGATGGGTATATTCATCCTATGGTATTCGCATCTCTCGTGCCTAATTACCACAGTTACAATATGAATGAATACGTATGTTTATTTAACATAAGTACCAATCATTAAATCCATTCTCATTTGTGCTATGCGCATTATAGTTTTATGTGTTTATTTATAAAACTTGCATTAAGCGGTTTCGCTCTACCCCCCTTAAAAGGGATTACGCCCACGTAATCTACCATATGTTACTATTAAACATTGTTTACTCGATTTGGGCAATCTGAAGCGTTTAGCTTCATTACAATATACTATACATATGCTCTGGTCAAAGGTTCTTAACCATTCCAATGGTTTAGTCTTTGCACCGAGGATTCGTACACGAGTTTATTTAACTCCTAATTAATTCAGCTCTAGCCTATTAGGCTTCAAGGCATTAATAGCCATTCTTTCGTACTTACTAGGTGTATTACATTTCTTAGTTAGGGCCCACTAGCTTCTGCTGCGCGTCCCTGATAACTTGGGTTACTCACCCTTCATGTTACCTTAATGTGCTATACATCACCTTTCTATCCCTCTATTGTGGAAATAAGGTTTACTAACAGTGTGGTATTCTTTTACCGCTGTTTGAACTCAATGAGTTTTAGATTGTAACCAGCTCTTGGTAATCTATTATACATATTATTCGTACTCCCACGATTATTCACTAAGTTCCTCCGACTTGTTGTCGGGCGAGGTTAAGCCACTACCTAGTTGTGGTGCTTCCTCTGTTGTCACTAACTTCTGAATTACACCAGTTCTTCTGGTTCAATACAAGTGTTCTTTGCTTGTATGACCTTGCATTCTCAATGCGTCGATCCAAGTGACTTTCTTACATCTCCTTTCACCTTTTTATTCCAACGGAATTCACCTCTTGTGATTGATAGTGCGTTTTACACTCTTCATGCGATCTGTTGCTAAGAATGCTTGACTGGCTTATGCCATGTTTGTGGTGAAAAGGAAGATTTACTACTGTTTACATTCTCCATATCCGCAGCCATCCCATTAGATCATTAGCTGTACCAGTGCAATACCAAAACACTCAGTCATACAGAGTGCAGAGGCGTGAACGCTTGACAGTAAGTCACTTATGTGATAGGAAGGAATATTTCTGACTGTTTTCCATACTTGTTCTTCATGTCATTGTCTACTACTTCCTCATAGCGGTCTTGTTGTTCGCACTATTCTTTACTCTTGTACCATTTCCTTATGGTGTAAATACACTAGGAGATCCTAGTTCATATGTATGACAGTTGCCGTAGCGTACCACGATGTTTTTATCTTCCCCATGTGGAGATATTTTATTTCGGTTTAGGTTTCATGTGTAGG
This sequence comes from Limonium bicolor, assembly GCA_023374045.1. Classification (NCBI taxonomy): domain Eukaryota; kingdom Viridiplantae; phylum Streptophyta; class Magnoliopsida; order Caryophyllales; family Plumbaginaceae; genus Limonium; species Limonium bicolor. Next base: position 88,648,025 of record CM041779.1, on the reverse strand, counting down.
TTAGCTTACCTCACATTACTTCCTCATTCATGATATAGTTTTCCAAATAACTTGGTTGGCCAAGGATGAAGTGGTTTATCAGGTTACAAGCTCTCTTGAGCGCCGGTCATTCATGGTGTGCTATGTGCACACTCATTGATTGTTTTTGACAATTACTGTCTCATAGTGCTGAGCATTGATCATAGGCTCTAGCTATGCGGTTTTACTTTGCATATACATTACCGGGACATCCCAAGAAGCTTCAAGGGTCGTTCTGGTCCCGTTCTCTAATTAAAGAGTGTTCTATCACTGATAGGTGAAAGTTCTCGTTAAGGGGTGTGTTTCCACTCATGGGTCTCATGACAAGGTTTACCGTGTAAGTATTTATACAATGGTTCACCACATGATTGGGTGCATAAGGAGTATACTTACTCCTTCGAGCTTCGATGCTCTTAAGCGATGTGCTTCTACAGTCCACGGCCTCTTGTGGCATAGTGGTTTGGAAATCTCATTTCCGTATTCGTTGTCTCTTGGCAATATCTATGCATAGGTTTTGTCGTTATAGTAGATGGGAGCCTTTTCTAAGGGTTCGCATCTTCACCACATTGGTGATCTTGGTTAACAAGAGGTGCCTTCCCTCGGGTTTCTCGTAGTGTCCAAGTGTGGACTAGGCCAATGTCGGCATTTATCCCGATTTCTGTGCCCCTGTGTTATCATTGCTACAGGAGGCATGAAGGTAGTTAAAGCTTGTCAACTGCATACTAGACTGATGCTCTAGTGACAGTGACGCTGAGTTGAGCATTACTCCAAGTCACTCAAGAGGTTGAGTTTGAGTTGATGGTCCAGTTGTTGATTTCTTGTCATATGGGATAATATTTCTTGCAAGTCCTATTAGTAATGGTGTGGGTTTTGCCACTGTTTGGGTTCACACAACGTAGTTGGTTGGTGGCTTTTAAGCCTTATTGCTGCAAGCTATGCACTTTGCAAGCTGCTTATACACTCTACCCCATGTATACTCCGTAAATTGGAGGTATTACTAGGCTCCATGGTAAGTCGTGACATCACGCTTCCGTTCATAGGAGACCCTTTAGGCAAGCTGATGCTAATTTAGGGTATTTCCTGTTAAGTGAAATCCCTTCGGTGTCTAACCGAATGTTTGTTCTAGCTTCCGTGCTCTTACCAAGACACTTGTTCAACTGTTGTTATCTCAGACACCCTTCAAGGATTGCTCATGGGTGCCGTTGGATCACGCCGTTACATCCGGCTGATGGTTATGACATGTGTTGTCCTATATACCGTCTTATGGTGTTGTATTAAGCTATTCCTTTTGATTTATAACATCTCCCGTCGTTGAGTAGACCGTTTATACTTGCTCCTAGCGCTTGAGACTAGGTTTAATATTCCCTTCGATGATAGATTTTACTTCATGGTAATCTCGTGATTGCTCTTGGGCGTTCTATCCCATTTGCCGAGCATTATAGTGTTCGTGTTTTAGGCAGTGGCTTACTGTGTTAGGCTGGGTATACCTTCTAGCTATCATATATTTGCTTGATGTTTTGGAGACATATCCATTGTCCACACCGACTAGTCTGTGCTCTCTGCACGTCCTAGTCCATACTTCTTATCTTCAGATGGATTTTCTGAGTTCCTTTATGCTTAATTGTCTGAGGTGTCCAGTTGTTTTCTGGTTTGAACTTACTGATGGTCCATAGAACGGAGTCGACTACTTCCCGTGTTTCGTACACTACCTGTGTACATACGTGGGGTACCTTATTGATACGTTACCACTTACCCGACTATTTATCAGGCCCACAAGCTCCTTCGGAGTGCGGTTGTCCCACATCCCGTAATTGGGTACACTCGTAGTGTTCGTCACACGCCTAGGTGAAGTATTCGGTTGTCAACTCCTCTTGTATCATTCTATGATACTCACCGTAATTCTGTTGGTTTGGTTTTAAAATCCAAGGTTTAAAGAAAGGTTGTGGTTTTGAAAGAAGAATTTGGGTTTTAAAAATTATGGTTCGGTGTTAAAAGGAGTCTCTCATGGCGTAGCCATGTTTGAGGTCTTGACCAAGTCGAGCTTCTCGCCGACCGGTATGTTCTAAATACAGTGATCCGGCCGTTAGGCCTTTCTAAGGTTTCATACTTCTAGTTGTTAGGATGTGCGATCCTGTAGTTGTTTCGTTTTGGTCACCGTAAATTGCTATGCACTTGTGACATGTTAGTGTTCCTTTACACATTCATGTTCTTACTGCACTTGCCGTGGCAAGTGCGCGGTACTAGTGGTTTTTGGGTAATTCTATACCGATCCTATCCATAATTGGTAATCTTGTTTACTCTTCCTTTGATCTTGTTGATCATTTACTTGGGTTAATCACTCTTCTGGGTAACTCCCAGTGAGTCTGACATAGCTGTCATTGATCAGGGTACTTCTCCAATTCTTGGAGCTTCCCCTTCGACTTGGTTGTGTTGTGTTCCTTGTTGCTTATTCCCACACTTTGGCTGTGGCTACTGGGCCTGATTTGGTTTAGGCACTACAGTTGTAGTTATGTCAGGTTATATCTTGTGAATATTCCTGTAGCTGTCTGAGCTATGTTGGCCAGGTTTGTAACCTTTTTGGCGTTGTAGTTTGGAGTCAGTCACTCCAGACTATGTCCTTAGCCAGCTAGCTCACCATTAGTGGTGTTGCTTGGCCATTACCGTTGTCCCGCAGACTTGTGTCTCGGGTTTCATTACTGCTCCTGTTTCCATTTCGTTGCACGGTTAGTGCGTCTTTTCCTGTTGCTGGTTGTTTAGCTAGGTTCTGCGACTGCTAAGCATGTCGCCCCATGCTGTTGCAAGTTATAGCCTCCTTCTGGTTGGAGTGTTATACTACCGCTATTAAGTGCGGTTATTGTTGTTCAACCGGGATCCACTTCCGGGTCTTCCATTTCTTGGAATCTACCATACGTCGGTTCTTGTTTACTGTGTGATTGCTTCACAACTGCCAGATCGGGTTTTCCCGAGTGTGAGAAAGCTTTTCTTCTCTCTGGCGTCCTTTCCCAAGTTATACAATGGGGTTTGCGGCGGGCGAGACTGGTATTGTAGGCATCCGGTACTCTCCGGTAGTTCCTAACTAGCATATCTCTAATGCTAACACTCAGCCCTTAGCCCTAAGCTTCTAATTCCTAACTCGGTATTCCTACACTCGGTATTTCCAGTCATCAGAGTGATACTTCGCTCTGATACCACTTTTTGTAACACCCCTACTATTAATTCAGTCATTATCGTCCAATCTCCTCGTGCTTCCCGAGTCACGCAGCGGATACATACTTACATACATCGGGTGATACAATGCCGTTAGTCACCCACGTGACTAACAAGGCTACTACTGCTACGTACAGCATCGGTCTGATGGACCGGAATACCCGAGTACTACTTAATACAATACATACTCTCATTACATACTGGATACTACGATACTCCATTCTATACATTACTCCATTCAATACAATACTCCACGATTCCGTACAAGATAATGCACTACGCATACCGAGTTTACTAGGTTCCAAATCAATACAATACTTCTCCCAAATTCATACATATTCACTAGGAGTCAATCTACTACCCATTCCTCGCAAACTAGATACTTCTAATTACAAGGCGCGCCACCGGTCTCTTACCTTGACCGTATTCGCTCCAGGTACCTGCACACTAAAAATGGTCCCCGAGGGGGTCAGCTTACGCTGAATATGATAACCGCATACCCCGCGTACTAGCGAGGGTACGCCGACCATTTGGTCGAATACATGCAATTCATTTTGCAATACATACATTCATACACACATACATACATGCTTTCATTCACGATACTACAATACTACACAAGATATACATACATACGCACAGTACAATATATGCTTGGAAGACAATACAAGTCAACCAATGCTTACTTACCATTTTCCAGAATACACATACACAATACATACTCATTACATCATCCAATACGCAATACGGAGATACAATTCTCCAATACATACAAGGTCCAGTTAGCTTCATTACACACCCGGGTTCATCGGGTGTTCGATACTCTTTTACTTCCGGTCAATGACTTACAATAGTCAAGACCAATACACATACGATACTTACTTCTTGCAGACTTTACTTCCAGTTAAGTCGGTATGACCTCCGGGCAGGGATTACTACATCCCACCACCGGGCTTTAAGGTGGCCCACTAATCCAAGATGCTACCCATTCAAGGGAATTGGTCCACGGAAAAGATTACAGCCAGGATTCGGATCCAACCTCTTGTGTTTCCTTATCCTCACGCGTGGCCGAAACTATATCGGACTTCTACTCATTCCATTTACTCATTACTTAAGTTAGGAGTTAGAATGTTAGGAATAGTAGAAGTCAATACTTCATTTCCATACATACATACAATACTCAAGTACACAATACTTACACATACTTCTCAATTCCATTCATTCATTTCATGAATTATACAAACTAATTGTTTAAGAAGATACAACAAGAACAAAATAGTTCAAACACAGTTAAGTGCAGTATAAGTCCGATTCGTGCATTTATCTTATTGGTGATCACATAAGCACACAAATCGGGGTAACCAGGTTAGGATACAGAGCATGAAGAAATCATACCGTTCACCGTTGTATCCGCACTACCGGCTCCTTCGAGGATCAACTATTGGATTCCTATACATACATGAAGTAGTACGATCAATGATCTATTATTGATCTACTTACTCCTTCATTGATACTTTCAATGTATTCTTACTACTTCATTACTTTCATACTTGGTTATAAAACCATTCTTTCCTTTACTACTTCATAACTTACTTCCTTACACATTTACTTACTTTCTTACCGTTATTACTTCATTAATGGTGTATTACTACTTTTACATGCATACCGGTGTATAGGCATATACCTATACAAACATATGATTACTATAGTCATATTATAAAAACATTTTTTTTGTAAGTGTTTGGGCCGTCCGACCCACCGTCCGACCCAACCCTGGGTCGGACCATTCCAGTAGGTTTTCGTCCTCTGAAATTACTCCCGTCCGACCCAGCACTATTCCGTCCGACCCATACACCTCTGGGTCGGACCATTCCAGAAGGTTTCAGTTTCGTCATCAAAGCTATGTCCGACCCACGTCCGACCCATCCTCTGGGTCGGACGAAGTCAGAAACTTCGTTGAAGAAAATTTTGCCTGTCCGACCCATGTCCGACTCACAGCCCTGGGTCGGACCATTCCAGAAAGAATTACCGTCGTTTCTCTAGGCATGTCTGACCCACGTCCGACTCACGGCTCTGGGTCAGACGGTTCCAGAAACTCTATTTTCGTTACTCAGGCCTTGTCCGACCCAGAGTCCGATCCAGCTGTGGGTCGGACAGTAGCAGAAACTTGCTACAAGCCTTGTTTTCTTTTCCCAATTTCACCCATTGCTTCCCTATTCTTCCTACATGCCTCCTAACATGTTTTAGCACCAATTAGGCCATCTAAATCATGTTATTTCACTCCCTAATCCATTATACAATTCTATACTACTTATACACCATTTGTCAAGTTTCAACCCAACACCTACATTACTTTTCTTCACACTAATGCTACAGATTTTGGTTTTCCACATTATGCTACAGATTTTTCAATCTAACCTTTATCCTTCAATACTTTTACTACCAATACCACTACTAACATCCTCATTACATTATCTTCCACTCAATCCTTCCCATTATCTAGCTCCTTTCAAAATCTGTTACAAGGTGGTTTACTTCCCACTTTAGGCTCTCCAAGCACACCTAGTTTCTCCTAGTTCCTCCAATGCATCATACTACTTCTTGCTACAGATTTTACACCTTCACATCCTCATACTACAAGTACCAATCCACAGTTACTAAATATCTCCACTAACTTCCATACACCCTTGGTTCTCCCATTCACCAAGTCATCCATAATTGTACATATTCCTACCAAATTTTGCCATAGCTCAGCTACTTTTCTTACTTAACCCACACACCTTCTCACCAAATTCATGCCTATTCTAGCCATACCCATACAAGGGTTCTACCAGCACACATACCAAAATCCCAATACACCAATATTTCCTCAATCCACAGTACAATACTCATGTACAATTATTTGGCTCTAAGGCCTACAATCCACATACTTGCTCTTAAATACTCAAACTTCACAATTCTCACAACCTGTTTACACAATATACTATACTCACATATTATCACTACTACAACAACAACAAAATTCCTGCACACTTACACATTCAATACCCCATGTTGTCCCAAGTTTTAAACTTCATTTAAAATACTTCAAAACTGTTACATTATCCATTCTCAATACACTACCACATTGCTACTACTTATTACTCAATTCCATTACTCATTTCACTACTAAAAACTGTTGCAATACAATACAAACTAACACAAGGTGAGAGTGTTTTACCTTGTTTTGTTAGTTCCTCTTTCCTTCCTTTCCCTCTTCTTTTTTTTCTTGTCCTCGGTTCCAATGGGGTTCACACACAAATGCTACAGCCCATAGCAATATACGCAACTACTTAGAACCTATCTTCATCAATTTAGGGTTTATGCTTGTTTGAGATTTAGAATGAAGCATTACCTTCCAATGAATGGATGGAGTGGTGGACAGCAACCAAAGCAAGATTCCAACACCCAAAAATGGAGCCAAAATCGGCTAGAGCAAAAGACACCAACAAGGTTTAGTTGCATTTTCGTTTTGCCCTTAAGGCCTAGAAAAAGATGAGTTTTCAAGAATGTTTTACCTCAAAATGATCAGGAGGTGAAGGTGCTTCTAACGGTGGACTTGAGCCTTCCAATGGAGAATACCCACCGAAATGAAAGTTGAGCTTTTGGATTTTTGAAAGGATGAAAACGTTCTCCTTTGCAAGGGGGTTGCAATGGTATAATTTGTTGGATTTGGAGAAGGTTTGAGTACTCAAAGAGAGGAGAGAAGGAGGAAGTTGAGTTGGTTTCTTCCTTTCTCCATGGCTGTCGCAGGTGCAAGGAGGGAGTTCAGAAAATAGAGAAAGAGAGGAAGGAGGGTACGTGAGAGGAGGAGGAGAAAGTGAGGAGAGAGACTATTTTTTTTCTTTTATTTACTTTGCTTGTCTTTTAGCACATAAGAGAAAATAAAAGAGGGGGAGGCTAATAAAATCGGCCCACATGTGCACACACACTCACATTTTTATTTTTATTTGCAAAGTGGACACACTTAGTTTGTTTATTTGCATCCTCACCCACAACTTACCGGTTGTTACAGTTTTTACTAACCGGTACCCGTTTTCCGGAATTTTCGTTTAATTAATTTTGTTGGTTCTAAAGCCACTAATATTCACTAATGATTATTTAGTTGACCAAAACTGTTACGAGTCTATTTGACCCGCTTAAAGTCGTGTTTTCCTGGTTTCCTCGAAAAACGCGCTTTAAGGTTCGTTTACGCTTTAATACATTATTTGGATCCGTTTTCTTCGGGAGTCGTTCCCATATATTATTTAGGTCTTATTAAACCTTTAGAATCCATATAATACGCTAACCGAGGTCTCATGCCTCCCATGGTTATTTAACGCTTATTTAGCGTTCTCCGCTTTCAAGGCATTTATTTATTTCTTTTGGATTTATTTTTCCTTACCAATATTACTCTAGCATTATTAGGCTCTTAAATAAGGATTAGAATTATCTTAACCACTATATTTAAGTTTGGGGTATTTCACAATTTTATAATCTATACTTTTAATGTTATAGAAACATATATTATATTCTTATCTTAGTATATAGCCTCTTATATAATTCCAAAAATTATTAAACTTTGCCCAAATGTTATAAAGTGTTATATTTACTGTTTGGACACCATTTTTGCTATTTACCATTTATACCCCATACATTTTATAAATATAACATTTAACCTATAATGTTATTATAAGCTCATTAATTAATTGTTTATGACATTAAATTCGGTCAAACCACCTAATATGGTCTTTATTGACCTATTGACTTACAGTTTGACCAGAAGTTTTATTTATTACAGTTTGACCCAATACTTTTCAGAAATTACATTTTTACCCCAAATTTTGATAAAACTTATAAAATTCATAAGATAAGTTTTAATACATAGTTTTCGGCTATATTATCATTTAGCCTCTAAATTTTACTTTAATTGCAAAGTAACCCCAAACCTTACGGTAATTACTTATTTCCATTTTTAAATTCATTTTAACTTATAATTTACTTTAAACTTAATAAAACATAAAACTAAATAACCTAAAATATTTTGCCTTATTACAAACCATGGGTTATAATATAATTTACTTATAAATGTCATAAAAGACATTATGACTTACGGTTTTGGTATATATTGTAACAATATTTTATAAATTGTGTTTTAACCATCTAATTTATTTCTATGACATTACATGTCATATAAACATTAGGTTAATTCACTAAAAATGTTATACCACATTATAATACATAGTTTGGCCACTATAATTCTTACAAACCCACGGCTTCTATCATCCACAGCCAAATAATATTATAAATCATATTCTTGCCACTTAAATTATTTTCATGACATCATAAACCATCTTAATATATACTAAACTAACCAAAAATGTTATTAAATATTTTAACACATAGTTAGGTCTCATAAAACCCAAATCACTCACGGGTTTCGTTATATTATAATTTAATAATATAAAAACTATATAATAAACAAGTTTAGTATCCTTACATTGATTTCAAGCAAACCAACCAGCCTAGGCTCCTCCAAAGCTCACGGCTATATTATCAAAACATTTAGGTTAGTTTTTTTAAAAAAAATTACCAACACATAAACTTGATCATTATAACCTTTAAATGGTAGATTTTCTTACTTTGCTAGTTTATCTCTTAGGCTTGATTTCTACAAGGCTTTTTTTTTGCAGAACCTCCCCCACGTTCCAGCACAAGCACGCTAGCACTTTGCAAGAGAAGGAAACAAGTTATTAGTTCATAACATTAATCACTTATTTATGGTATCTCTAAGCCTTTTAAGGTAGTAGACTTCACCTTAGTTGATAGGTCTAACCAAGAGTGCCCACGCCTGGTTATTTAAAGGCAAGGAAAGCCTTAAAACCTATTCATATAGGAGGACACATTCGTATACAGCAAGGTGTGGAGCTTGGCTTTTACCTTGGGAGAATTGATCTTTAAAGGGTATATTTGCTCCACGTGAGCCAGCACCTCATGAGGTTAGTTCCTCCACTGATTTCTACACATAAAAATGGAGGGGATAAGTCTAAGAACATCAGCACCACTGCCGGAAGTAAGTGGGGAGAAGTTGGTCAAGTTTAGAGCATATTTTATACCTTAAATATCCCTTAAGTGGACTCCCCTTCTTCTACTGATTTTTCCACCAAAAGAGCTTATATTTCTTGCTCCAACTCACCGTAATATGCTGGAAGAAAATGGGAGTGCATGAGCTTAATGGAAAGAGAAGAAGAGGGTGAAGAAAATATACATAGTCTTGCCTTAGAAGCTTACCTAGACCCAGAGAGGATGCCCACTAAAACTTGCTGCTCATTCACGGTCAAGGAGGACGAAAAGAGAGGTAGAAGAGCAGATTTATACGGCTGGGGAAAGGGTTGTGAGCTGGGAGAAAAAGGCTGGTTTAATAAGGGCTAATGGCTTACTTTGGCCAATAGTCTTTGATGACTCATAGAAGATATTTATTTATGTTTCTTCATCATGAGGAAAGGTTATAAAACTGGCGGTGATGCAGAATTAAAGTAGGAAATGTTTGTGTTGGCATTACCATATGTCAAGTATAGACTTGTGTAGCTAAACCCATATTTATAGTATATTAATGGATGATTCTTGGCCAGTACTTTAAGCTAGCTAATGGATAAGGATGGTATGCTAAAAAGGCGGAAGTAAATGGCTAAATGGGTTTGTTTTGATTATAATATATGTTACAAGTGCACATGTAATAGAGCTCATATGTTATGTGTACTAATACGTGGCTCTTTTAGCAGATGATTAGAGACTGCAAACGGATAAGGGTAACAGACCATAGCAGGTGGAATAAGTATACAAGGTGGAAATAATAGGTTAGTTAATTAATGTCATAAAAAAGGTACTTTTCATTACTTTAATAAAGCAAACTTGGTAATTCACAATTACTTACTTGTGAGACCGGCTACTAGCTTAGGAAAAGCCTTAAATTGGCGGAAATACAGGGTCGAGGTCAAATGACATTAGTTGACCATTGACTAAATTAAAGAATTACATGTTATAAAAGTACTATTCACCATCAAAGCACATATTTTTGATTTTTTTGAAAAACTTTGAATTATACACTCTAATGTGGTACATTATGTCAAATTGGTATATTTAAGGATATTCAAGACCCTAAGATCAAACAAAACTCATTCTGGAGACAATGTCATAAAAATGTGCTTTAAGGAAGCTTAGTGCACATTTTGTGTTAAAGCTTGTTTTTAAGCTTGGTTTTCTTTGGTAATGATTAATTACATCTATTACATGATTACTAAGCTTAGGATTTTGATTTGGAATCAAACGGAGGTCACATGACCTTTAAAGCTTGTTTAGTGCACATTTCACTCTAAGTGACTTTTAAGCGTGTTTATGCTGGTTCTTTTATGTTGGAGTGTTGTCCAATAATATTAGTACGTTCATTTATGTGTTAATATGCTTAGGACAAAATTTTAGGTCCTAATAAGTTCATTTGGGTATATATTTACCCTAAATGGTCAAAAGTGCAATATTGCTTTGTGTTGACCATTGTTGTTTTTAAATTGGTTTTAAGGCATTTTAGGCCTTAATGTAATTGATTAAATTTAATCAATGTTTAATTAATTAGAGGTATTTCAGTCTACCCCCCTTAAAAAGACTTCGTCCCGAAGTCGTCTTTCTTAAATAGGTATATAATATATATCTACCCATGATTACCATAATGTACATCTATGTGATGTATCATTCACGCATAATGTGTTGTGCTCATATTACACATAGCCTTCAAGTGTGGCGTTAATTCAAGTATATGGATATAGGTGATCCATTAGCACCATCGTTTCCTATCAGTTCTAACCATCTTGACAACCTCCCCGAGGTGTCCATAACATTCCACATACCATCTCTATGATTCAATCAGTATCTGTATGTTCGGTATCTAAACGATACAACATAAACTGAATTCGTAAAAGAATACACACATATATTTCATCAAACAAGTTGGTACATACAAACACAATTGAGCATCTCATAGGATACTTACACACGTGTACACAAACATACACAGGTGCACAATGCGCATACAAACAGCCAACAAAATAGCGTATGCCCCACATACAAAACACAAAAACTAGTGCACACTTGTGCACAGCCAAGTGGCTCTACCCCCCTTAAAAAGGGTTACGCCCCCGTACCCCACAAGTATACTACAGCCACTAACCAAAGAGCGCTGGATACTTGGGTCTCATGAAATTCTCATGTTCAGAAATGGGTTGATTTTTTAGACATTCGATTCTAAAAGAGGTTATGAGAAAGGTGAGACGCGTACATTTCCAGCCAGAGGCATGGAGTACTTGGTGCGCTGTCTCAACCACGTTCCATTGGGCCCACTCGCTCCGTATGGAGGTGCAGACCCACGGATATGGGGCTAATATGCCCTTTGTTCTGTTGTTAACTTAGATGGTTCCATTGTGACGGTGTCGTTCACGGTCTTTGTTAATTGAAATCAGAGGTATCTCAGTCGGTGCGGTAACATTAGTTGTATGTGCACACGACTGGATCGAAATCGAATATTGATATTTTCGATCGCTAGTGCGTAATATTATGCAAGTCGTTATTATCTTCACTCGTTGGTATAATGTTGAGATGAACTATGGTGTAAATAATCATTTGTATTTAGTGTCGTTTGCACTAATCATAACATTTCCTTTAAGACATATCATTGCAATTGCACTAGGATAATTTTCTGCAATCCCGTGTCTCCCGGTTGTTTGTTCTGGTGAAACGTATTTAATTGAAATATTTGTTATGTATTTCCCATTGGTATATATAGTGCTTCCCGCGTGGCGGTTTCACAACATTCATAGTATGGTTTATCCCGTATATTGGGGAATCCATTGTCATAGTCACATTTGTGCCCTGTACTGTTTGACATCCCGTGCGGGTATGTTCTTGGCAGTTGAGGTATTTCCTCAGTTATATTTATATTCTTATATTCACACGTTTTTCAAAAGGAATATCATTATATATTTGTGAATTCATATTTGAGTTATGGTTTGAACTCGATAGTTACTTTAGAGCATGTCCTTTAACAGGCTGGGCTGTTTTATGGCCTGCCATTCATATCATTTCTCATCGTTGTGTTTTATGCAAGTTTTACTCGTCTGTGTTTGGGAATGTAATCAATATAACAGTTATTTGTAATGGTCGCTTCCGCGCGCACCATATCTCAGTCAATTAGACGGTAGTATATTTATTGTGGTATTTGTCTTAAAATTTAGGGCATCCACTAGTGTACTAGCTTTGCCTTTATTGAATATTAGATAGTTATGTACTTGTGTTCAACCTCTATCTGGTTAAGAACGTACCATTGTCCTTAATTTCGGCATACATAATTATAATACCATTTAGCATTGTTGTGCATATTTTTGTATTTGGAGAGTAGTTCTCTCTTTGCCCCGTTTACGGGTAATGATTATAATCATTGAATAGTTCCTTCACCGTATTGTATATGTGTTGACTTAAACGGCTATTGAGCCTCTTTGTGTATTATATTCTCATTCACCCATTTGTTGGGTCCTTTTGCTTGTCATTTAAATATCTTTTAATTTTCTCCACTATCAGGAGGTTTTCCTTTTTGAGTCGCAGTGTTTAAGCCCTTCCTTTGCGGAGTTATGGCTTGGTCACATTATTCAAGGTTATTGGTTCCTTTGATTTCATTAGTTTAACTGGAGTTCTATTTGTTAATTTATTCTCGGTGGTTATTTATACGGGTCTAGTTTTACGTTTCTAATCTTAGTGTGGGGTTAACTACCTCTTGTGTTCCTTTCACCACTTGTCTACGTGTATAGGGTACCGTACTGATACATTAATACTTACTTGACTAACTCATGAATAAGTCTGTCAAGCCCACAAGCTCCCATGGAGTATGGTCGTCCCATAACTCATTTATAGACTCATAGTGTTTGTCACACGTTCGTGAAGTACTCTGTTGTGAATCTCCCTTCTTGTTGGTATTGGGGGTCTCCCGTGGGAATGTTCGGTTCCCCGGGTTCCCTACCCAATGGATATGGGTTCATGCATTTGATTCAGCGGGTGTTTGTTATATGATCCTAATGATATGGGCCGTATGGAAATGGTTCTTCTCTTCTTTGTTGTTGGGTATGTTGTTGATAATGGTCCGTCGATTTCCTTAAGAGAATTCATAAGTTCTCATATTCGTAGGTTTGCTGTTATTTATTGTTTAGTAATGATTACTTGCAATTGCTATTATTTAGATTTCAAGTGCGCGGTTTGGCGCCTGTTATTTAATTATCATATTATTCAAGTTGTTTACGGTATGTACCGTAGTTCCCTTAACTTCATCAAATTTACTTAGACATTGTTATCTTAGTAATATACCTCGAAAGGTATTCGGAGTCGGTGTTCCCGATCTCCTGGGCTCATGCCCTTTTTTTTAATACATTAGTTACTTGCTTACTTGCGCTTTTAGCGTTCAGTTCGAGTATTTCGTATTATCCATTAGGCTATTTGCCATTGTTTTAGTTTACACATTCATTCATCACTAACAGTTGTCAGATTAGTAAACGACATGTCTTAAACACATATTAATACTTATCATTTTGCGTGGCAGAACGGCAATGGCGGTAGCCATTCTTTTACTTAGAACTCGTTTATTGATCGGTATGATCAGTAATAATAAACATAGAATTTAATTTTGACATTTGTTCGTTCAATATCACTTATGTCACTTGTTGGTAAAGGTAGTTCCCAGGAGTGGTAATTATCCATGCATTCGACATAGATTCGCGTTTATTATTCCGAATTGTATTGGTAGTAACCGTGTTACGGTATAACTGTTCTTTTCAATTTTGGTCCAACAGTAGATTGGTATTTCTTTATAGCTTTCCTGGTATTCATCATAAGTTGGCGTCAGCCGTTACGGTTAATATTGGTATTCTTCGTTAAGTGTTCATACTTTCCTCGACAACTCCCGATGCATGTTGTACGGGTGCGAGTTGTTACTCACAGGTATTCTTATTTAATAATTTATTATTAACTTGTTGCTAGCTTTTGTAGCTAGTATGGTGTAGTCTTCGTTTACTCTTATTGTAATTAATTGTGGCAACTTGTGAAGAGTCTCAGGAATCACCCGATTCTGGTGTGATCAGCACCAGTGTCGAGCTATCCTTCCACCCCAATTTGTGGTTGGTTTCCCTTGATTCCTAGGAAATCAAGTTCTACCTCCCCCGTCCATTTCAGCGATTAAATTGTTTAACAAATAAGTTATATTATGGTACTTGGCTCATAAGCCGATATTATTGTTTCATTATTGATCTAATAAAGATAATTTGTTGCGGGCTGGTGTATGCCATCTTTCGAGTGATGGTCGGACTCAACGGGTCCTTCCAAGGCTGTAGATTGATAGTAATGTTGTTATATTCGAGTCGTACGATTGTTTAACGGCTATTGGTAGCCATGGTGTCGTACCATTGGTCTACATAGTTTACAGAGTTCGTTCGTAACGATAATAGTAATTGTAACTACGGTCGTAGTTGGTTGCAGCACTTGCAGTAGCAAGTGCGCAGGATAGACGGAATTATTAGTACATTGTTTAACTTAGCGCTTGTGGTGGCAAGCGCGCCATGCAAGTAGAGTTGTCGGTTTCAGGCTTGTTCGTCTTACTACCGCAATGGTCGCTTAAGTACCGTTAGAACGATTGTTTATGAAGCATACGGCATTTGGATTGAAAAATTTTCCTGGCCACATTGTTATTGGAATATCCAAGTTCAACCTCACATTAGTTTTATGGTAGCATAGACACTCGGAATTTGTCGTCACGACAGGGTTCTAGTGTTATAGTATTGTGTATAGACAAGATTTGGATTGGTATTTGAATACGACAGGACG
Organism: Limonium bicolor; assembly: GCA_023374045.1. Classification (NCBI taxonomy): domain Eukaryota; kingdom Viridiplantae; phylum Streptophyta; class Magnoliopsida; order Caryophyllales; family Plumbaginaceae; genus Limonium; species Limonium bicolor. The sequence continues at coordinate 88,632,872 of CM041779.1, read as the reverse complement.
AGTGAATTTACAAAACTTTCCACACTTTCAATTAATCTCATTTTACAGTCTGGTATTACAATACAATAGCATGGTAATTAAAGGTCCCCATAACGGGTGACGGTCTCACGGGGCGCAGGTTGCTCCCGGTCCACTTGCCCTGGTGTCTTGGGTGATCCTTTCCACGACATTACAGTAGTAGTGACGCTCGCCTCTGGCGGTGCCTATCATTACAATGCTTGGTCGTCAAGGAAGGTACGGTATTGAGTTTTTATTAATATTACAGGAGTAGGAATTTTTTTCATTCAGTGCAAAGCATTTAGAAGGTCTGTTGGGCTTGGTAGCCCTCTTCCCTATATTCGGGGATTGTATTTCAGTTGTAGGAAACTCATTGGGTTGTGGCGGGAGGCGTACTGTCGGCGGTAGTCCGTACTCGACTTCCACATAAAAGTGGACGGTCGCCAATGCACTCAGGACATTTGTATGTCTCCTCCTATCTGAGCACTCAGCTGGTCCATAACGGGGTGATATTCCCGGGCCTTTATGCCCTTGGCCAGCTTATTGGCCCACACCACCACTAGACATCGGTATTACCATTCGTCTTCTCGTTACTCGATAACTAACCACATTATAATCAACATATTTGTGCACCCCAAGGGCTAACACTTGCAAGCCAAAGCCGTTGCTGCTAACTCATAAATTCATCATAGCTAAGACATTTCGTACCTCACAAACGGTTCCCGTATTACCAAGTCCTAGGCTCACTGTCTTAAATCCTATTATCTCGTCATCAGAGCGGAGATACCACTTTTTTGTAACACCCCCTCATAATCACGTAATAATCACTCACGTAGCATTAATAAACAACGTCTCACAACGGAAGTCTCACAGTAATTAAATCTCACTCGGGTGTCACATGCCATTACTCGCCTATACGAGTAAAGAAGCAGAAGTAATTTAAACACGAAACAACACTGGTAATAAATACATAACCGCAATGATAACGAGATACTAACCTATACATCAATCTAAACCAACAGTAACTTAAACGACAAGTGAGCGTCTATGTAATCCCAACTGTATACAACTCCATTAACACTTTAACTAATAATCATCCTAATACATTGTGTGATCTTGTACGGTAATTAAATTCCTAACTACCCGGGTCCCGCTCTTCGGCTTCCGCGGTAATCGTCACTGCAGCAGTGCCATAAAGGCTCAGCGACAAACGCTGAGTATGCCGAGCCTGGACCCTATTGGTCACTTAATAATCATGGTCGCCTTTATTAAGTTCGTTACATGCTTACCGGTGTATAGGTATATAAAAGCAGTAAACGCATGGATGGCGGTAATGTAAACAGTAATACAGGCACTACATTTCACACACACAACAGCACACATCACAGTGAATCACAACATCAATAAACGAGTAGCCGTTAGTAATGGCTGTTATTCAGTTAATCACACAACCCCACGAGTCCCCACATACCTTTACACATTTTTGTTAGCGCTGTCGGGAGTCAAGTTAGGACATCGAATTAACCTTACTTGGACGGTAGTCCCATGCACACGAGGTGCTCATTCACTTTGCCTTTTTAAAAGCATTCATCCTTTGCCTTTTTAAAGGCGCCAATGTTACCACCATGTCTGTCGATCTATCTAGGCTCGATCAGGTCAAATCAGAGTAAGCCCGGACTGGGTTAACTCAAGAGATCTCAACGCGCGACCAGTAGCCAATGACTAACTGGATTAAGGTAAACCATCCACATTTATCCACACTCCACTGTTGACTTAGTTAGTCAGTTAAACCGTTACAGTTTTAAATATGGAGAACATCACTTATTTGTTGGCTGCCCTGTGGGTCTTACGCATGCCTAGAGTCATTCTAGGTAATAACCATGTTCGAGTCAAGCTCCAGAGATCGACCATGTCTTATATCGTCCCTAAGTAATTTACTTAGGTTATAATATACATATATAATCATAACATTAGGTGTGTTACATCCATTAACACAATCACAACACATTAAACGCATATGTGTTTTATATAAGTCGATCTATAGTCAACGTAGTATTAGTCCCGTAGGATGTTCGTGCATAATTAAATAATGCGGAAAGATAAACAATTAACATTCCATAACACACATCCATACACACATACATACATGCTTCACACTCGTTATGCAGCACACATATCCGAGCCCGAGGAAGTCCTCAGGACATCCCGGATCAGACCCCTTTACATACCGTTCACCAATGACCTAGGCTGCGCAGTAGACCACTAGCTCGTCAAGCGCCTTCGTCGGTGATTCGATCTAAATATCAGGCACACTATTAGTCAATCCACATGACATAGTTAAGTTCGGTAAATCCGAACAACACAAATAATCCCGACATTACACCCCCGGATTTCTACAGTTATTTGTTAAGTTCCAGTTATATGAGACTCGTTAATCGTAATACGTATCAACTATCAATGCCCCGGGTTTATTAAGCGAGTCGGTTATAAAACGTCTTAGTTGTAGCATTTAAACGTTAGGATTTATTCCTTATTTTTACGAGTATACGAATACATATTCCCGTTAATACTTAAGTATTGAGTAAACCATTACGGTTAGGTATACGAATATACATTTATATTATATAGTTGCATGTGTGCATGCAACGTTTTTTCGCACACGCCTAACGCTCATGCAATAACGTCATGTGATCTATTATTTAACGTTAATTATTTATTATGTACCATTTAATATTGTACCATATATTATACTTCTCTTTATTTATCTTAAAGGAAACTATACTTTAATTTTGTAATTGTGTAACTTGTATACTAATGTCATAACACTTGTATTTATTATTTCATGACATAAAAACCCATATTGTATATACTTATATATATGGTCTCGGTTTTACATGTATATATACATATGTTGTTTTTATGTGATTAAATTACATAATATAGTTACATGTATGCATGCACTATATTATATAGTTTCAACTAAACCATTGATTTATTATGTATATATAATTTTATCATATACTTGTGCAACCCTTATATACACTTTACTTAACATTTTAAATACATTACGTTATATGTTTCATACATTCAACATTCCATTGTTTCCCAAATAATACATAACATCTATTATTCTTTAGTATACATCATCATACACTTCCTTATTATACGAATTTTATTTTAGATATCATTATAACTCATAGTTTCAAAAACTATTTCTATTTTCCGTAAGACATATGTGTATATACTCATTATTTTACTATTCACATAGTTTCCATTAATTACAATATAACCACATATTATTATACCATGTTATAAATATCATATTTTATAACATTAAAACCTTATAACAAACATAACATATAGTTTTATAAAATTCCTTATAATTGCCGAGAAGGCATATAGTTTATTTCTCATTCTCTTTCAATTCCCACACTTTCTATTATTACAATTTCACCACATTTTTTTATAACATGTTATATTCTCCATATATTATATCATTTAAACTTTATTGTAATTATATCATATGGTTTATAAACCCATAAATTCGAACAGCCCTATGGTCTGTTTTTAATCCCATTTTCACCATACTTATATTCTTATAATTACAATCTTGACACATATATTACATAATATTATACATACCTATATATTATATCATTTTATTCCATTATTTCATATAACATATAGTTTAATAATGTTTGTAATATTACTGAACAGCCCACATGGTGTTTTGGTTTTTTTTCAGCAACACAAATTTCTATATTTACACATTTACCCACATATTACATAATGTTACATATAGGCTATATTATATGGTTTTAACATGTATTATTTTCATATAACCTAGTTCAGTGCTATTTATTTCCGAACAGATCCACATTGTCTATTTTTATTATTTTCCGCCCCAACTTCTTCTTATTTACATATCGACCACACTTTATATAATATACTTTGTAAATGTCACAAAACTATATGTTTTACACTTTTATTAGTATAACTATTTATATTACTCCCAAAATTCCAAAACTTTGTAGTTATGCTATAAATTATTATATTATCAATCTTAACCCCACATATTGTCATATTAACGATCCAGCCCCATTTTATAATCTATACTTTTAATGTTATAAAAACATATATTATATTCTTATCTTAGTATATAGCCTCTTATATAATTCCAAAAATTATTAAACTTTGCCCAAATGTTATAAAGTGTTATATTTACTGTTTGGACACCATATTTTTGGTATTTACCATTTATACCCCATACATTATAAATATAACATTTAACCTATAATGTTATTATAAGCTCATTAATTAATTGTTTATGACATTAAATTCGGTCAAACCACCTAATATGGTCTTTATTGACCTATTGACTTACAGTTTGACCAGAAGTTTTATTTATTACAGTTTGACCCAATACTTTTCAGAAATTACATTTTTACCCCAAATTTTGATAAAACTTTATAAAATTCATAAGATAAGTTTTAATACATAGTTTTCGGCTATATTATCATTTAGCCTCTAAATTTAACTTTAATTGCAAAGTAACCCAAACCTTACGGTAATTACTTATTCCATTTTTAAATTCATTTTTAACTAATAATTTACTTAAACTTAATAAAACATAAAAAAAAAACCTAAAATATTTTGCCTTATTACAAACCTTGGGTTTTAATATAATTTACTTATAAATGTCATAAAAGACATTATGACTTACGGTTTGGTATATATTGTAACAGTATTTTATAATTGCGTTTTAAACATCTAATTTATTTCTATAACATTACATGTCATATAAACATTAGGTTAATTCACTAAAAATGTATACCACATTATAATACATAGTTGGCGACTAGAATTCTTACAACCCACGGCTTCTATCATCCACAACCAAATAATATTATAAATCTTATTCTTGCCACTTAAATTATTTTCATGACATCATAAACCATCTTAATATATACTAAACTAACCAAAAATGTTATTAAATATTTTAACACATAGTTAGATCTCATAAAACCCAAATCACTCACAGCTTTCATTATATAAATTTAATAATATAAAAACTATATAATAAACAAGTTTAGTATCCTCACATTGATTTCAAGCAACCAACCAGCCTAGGCTCCTCCAAATCTCACGGCAATATTATCAAATCATTTAGGTTAGTTTTTTTTTAATTTACCAACACATAAACTTGATCATTATAACCTTTAAATGGTAGATTTTCTTACTTTGCTAGTTTATCTCTTAGGCTTGATTTCTACAAGTCTTTTTTTTTGCAGAATCTTCCCCCACGTTCCAACACAAGCACGCTAGCACTTTGCAAGAAAAGGAAACAAGTTATTAGTTCATAACATTAATCACTTATTTATGGTATCTCTAAGCCTTTTAAGGTAGTAGAATTCACCTAGTTGATAGGTCTAACCAAGAGTGCCCACGCCTGGTTATTTAAAGGCAAGGAAAGCGTTAAAACCCATTCATATAGGAGGACACATTCGTATACAGCAAGGTGTGGAGCTTGGGTTTTACCTTGGGAGAATTGATCTTTATAGGGTATGTTTGCTCCACGTGAGCTAGCACTCATGACGTTAGTTCCTCCACTGATTTCTACACAAAAAATGGAGGGATAAGTCTAAGAACATCAGTCCACAACTTCCGAAGTAAGGGGGGAGAGTTGTTGGTTACTTGCAATAAAGTAATTTTGGGGTTACTTTGCAATTAAAGTAAAATTTAGAGGCTAAATGATAATATAGCCGAAAACTATGTATTAAAAACTTATCTTATGAATTTTATAAAGTTTTATCAAAATTTGGGGTAAAAATGTAATTTCTGAAAAGTATTGGGTCAAACTGTAATAAATAAAACTTCTAGTAAACTGAAAGTCATTAGGTCAACAAAGTCCATATTAGGTGGTTTGACCAAATTTAATGTCATAAACAATTAATTAATGAGCTTGTAATAACATTATAGGTTAAATGTTAAATTTATAAAATGTATGGGGTATAAATGGTAAATACCGAAAATATGGTGTCCAAACAGTAAATATAACACTTTATAACATTTGGGCAAAGTTTAATAACTTTTGGAATTATATAAGAGGCTATATACTAAGATGAGAATATAATATGGTTTTTATAACATTAAAAGTATAGATTATAAAATGTGAAATACCCCAAACTTAATATAGTGGTTAAGATAATTCTAATCCTTATTTAAGAGCCTAATAATGCTAGAGTAATATTGGTAAGGAAAAAAAAATCCAAAAGAAATAAATAAATGCCTTGAAGCGGAGAACGCTAAATAAGCGTTAAATAACCATGGGAGGCATGAGACCTCGGTTAGCGTATTATATGGATTATAAAGGTTTAATAAGACCTAAATAATATATGGGAACGACTCCCGAAGAAAACGGATCCAAATAATGTATTAAAAGCGTAAACGAGAAAATTCCGGAAAACGGGTACCGGTTAGTAAAACTGTAACAACCGGTAAGTTGTGGGGTGAGGATGCAAATAAACAAACTAAGTGTGTCCACTTTGCAAATAAAAATAAAAATGTGAGTGTGTGTGCACATGTGGGCCGATTTTATTAGCCTCCCCTCTCTTTATTTTCTCTTATGTGCTAAAAGACAAGCAAAGTAAATAAAAGAAAAAAAATAGTCTCTCTCCTCACTTTCTCCTCCTCCTCTCACGTACCCTCCTTCCTCTCTTTCTCTATTTTCTGAACTCCCTCCTTGCACCTGCGACAGCCATGGAGAAAGGAAAACCAACTCAACTTCCTCTTCTCTCCTCTCTTTGAGTACTCAAACCTTCTCCAAATCCAACAAAAATTATACCATTGCAACCCCCTTGCAAAGGAGAACGTTTTCATCCTTTCAAAAATCCAAAAGCTCAACTTTCATTTCGGTGGGTATTCTCCATTGGAAGGTCAAGTCCACCGTTAGAAGCACCTTCACCTCCTGATCATTTTGAGGTAAAAACATTCTTGAAAACTCATCTTTTTCTAGGCCTTAAGGGCAAAACGAAAATGCAACTAAACCTTGTTGGTGTCTTTTGCTCTAGCCGATTTTGGCTCCATTTTTGGGTGTTGGAATCTTGCTTTGGTTGCTGTCCACCACTCCATCCATTCATTGGAAGGTAATGCTTCATTCTAAATCTCAAACAAGCATAAACCCTAAATTGATGAAGATAGGTTCTAAGTAGTTGCGTATATTGCTATGGGCTGTAGCATTTGTGTGTGAACCCCATTGGAACCGAGGACAAGAAAAAAGAAAGAGGAAAGGAAGGAAAGAGAACTAACAAAACAAGGTAAAACACTCTCACCTTGTGTTAGTTTGTGTATTGTATTGCAACAGTTTTTAGTAGTGAAATGAGTAATGGAATTGAGTAATAAGTAGTAGCAATGTGGTAGTGTATTGAGAATGGATAATGTAACAGTTTTGAAGTATTTTAAATGAAGTTTAAAACTTGGGACAACATGGGGTATTGAATGTGTAAGTGTGCAGGAATTTTGTTGTTGTTGTAGTAGTGATAATATGTGAGTATAGTATATTGTGTAAACAGGTTGTGAGAATTGTGAAGTTTGAGTATTTAAGAGCAAGTATGTGGATTGTAGGCCTTAGAGCCAAATAATTGTACATGAGTATTGTACTGTGGATTGAGGAAATATTGGTGTATTGGGATTTTGGTATGTGTGCTGGTAGAACCCTTGTATGGGTATGGCTAGAATAGGCATGAATTTGGTGAGAAGGTGTGTGTGGTTAAGTAAGAAAAGTAGCTGAGCTATGGCAAAATTTGGTAGGAATATGTACAATTATGGATGACTTGGTGAATGGGAGAACCAAGGGTGTATGGAAGTTAGTGGAGATATTTAGTAACTGTGGATTGGTACTTGTAGTATGAGGATGTGAAAGTGTAAAATCTGTAGCAAGAAGTAGTATGATGCATTGGAGGAACTAGGAGAAACTAGGTGTGCTTGGAGAGCCTAAAGTGGGAAGTAAACCACCTTGTAACAGATTTTGAAAGGAGCTAGATAATGGGAAGGATTGAGTGGAAGATAATGTAATGAGGATGTTAGTAGTGGTATTGGTAGTAAAAGTATTGAAGGATAAAGGTTAGATTGAAAAATCTGTAGCATAATGTGGAAAACCAAAATCTGTAGCATTAGTGTGAAGAAAAGTAATGTAGGTGTTGGGTTGAAACTTGACAAATGGTGTATAAGTAGTATAGAATTGTATAATGGATTAGGGAGTGAAATAACATGATTTAGATGGCCTAATTGGTGCTAAAACATGTTAGGAGGCATGTAGGAAGAATAGGGAAGCAATGGGTGAAATTGGGAAAAGAAAACAAGGCTTGTAGCAAGTTTCTGCTACTGTCCGACCCACAGCTGGATCGGACTCTGGGTCGGACAAGGCCTGAGTAACGAAAATAAGTTTCTGGAACCGTCCGACCCAGAGCCGTGAGTCGGACGTGGGTCGGACGTGCCTTGAGAAACGACGGTAATTCTTTCTGGAATGGTCCGACCCAGGGCCGTGAGTCGGACATGGGTCGGACAGGCAAAAATTTTCTTCAACGAAGTTTCTGACTTCGTCCGACCCAGAGGATGGGTCGGACGTGGGTCGGACATAGCTTGGATGACGAAACTGAAACCTTCTGGAATGGTCCGACCCAGAGGTGTATGGGTCGGACGGAATAGTGCTGGGTCGGACGGGAGTAATTTCAGAGGACGAAAACCTACTGGAATGGTCCGACCCAGGGTTGGGTCGGACGGTGGGTCGGACGGCCCAAACACTTACAAAAAAAAATGTTTTTATAATATGACTATAGTAATCATATGTATGTATAGGTATATGCCTATACACCGGTATGCATGTAAAAGTAGTAATACACCATTAATGAAGTAATAACGGTAAGAAAGTAAGTAAATGTGTAAGGAAGTAAGTTATGAAGTAGTAAAGGAAAGAATGGTTTTATAACCAAGTAAGAAAGTAATGAAGTAGTAAGAATACATTGAAAGTATCAATGAAGGAGTAAGTAGATCAATAATAGATCATTGATCGTACTACTTCATGTATGTATAGGAATCCAATAGTTGATCCTCGAAGGAGCCGGTAGTGCGGATACAACGGTGAACGGTATGATTTCTTCATGCTCTGTATCCTAACCTGGTTACCCCGATTTGTGTGCTTATGTGATCACCAATAAGATAAATGCACGAATCGGACTTATACTGCACTTAACTGTGTTTGAACTATTTTGTTCTTGTTGTATCTTCTTGAACAATTAGTTTGTATAATTCATGAAATGAATGAATGGAATTGAGAAGTATGTGTAAGTATTGTGTACTTGAGTATTGTATGTATGTATGGAAATGAAGTATTGACTTCTACTAATTCCTAACATTCTAACTCCTAACTTAGTAATGAGTAAATGGAATGAGTAGAAGTCCGATATAGTTTCGGCCACGCGTGAGGATAAGGAAACACAAGAGGTTGGATCCGAATCCTGGCTGTAATCTTTTCCATGGACCAATTCCCTTGAATGGGTAGCATCCTGGATTAGTGGGCCACCTTAAAGCCCGGTGGTGGGATGTAGTAATCCCTGCCCGGAGGTCATACCGACTTAACTGGAAGTAAAGTATGCAAGAAGTAAGTATCGTATGTGTATTGGTCTTGACTATTGTAAGTCATTGACCGGAAGTAAAAGAGTATCGAACACCCGATGAACCCGGGTGTGTAATGAAGCTAACTGGACCTTGTATGTATTGGAGAATTGTATCTCCGTATTGCGTATTGGATATGTAATGAGTATGTATTGTGTATGTGTATTCTGGAAAATGGTAAGTAAGCATTGGTTGACTTGTATTGTCTTCCAAGCATATATTGTACTGTGCGTATGTATGTATATCTTGTGTAGTATTGTAGTATCGTGAATGAAAGCATGTATGTATGTATGTATGAATGTATGTATTGCAAAATGAATTGCATGTATTCGACCAAATGGTCGGCGTACCCTCGCTAGTACGCGGGGTATGCGGTTATCATATTCAGCGTAAGCTGACCCCCTCGGGGGACCATTTTTAGTGTGCAGGTACCCGGAGCGAATACGGTCAAGGTAAGAGACCGGTGGCGCGCCTTGTAATTAGAAGTATCTAGTTTGCGAGGAATGGGTAGTAGATTGACTCCTAGTGAATATGTATGAATTTGGGAGAAGTATTGTATTGATTTGGAACCTAGTAAACTCGGTATGCGTAGTGTATTATCTTGTACGGAATCGTGGAGTATTGTATTGAATGGAGTAATGTATCGAATGGAGTCGTAGTATCCAGTATGTAATGAGAGTATGTATTGTATTAAGTAGTACTCGGTATTCCGGTCCATCAGACCGATGCTGTATGTAGCAGTAGTAGCCTTGTTAGTCACGTGGGTGACTAACGGCATTGTATCACCCGATGTATGTAAGTATGTATCCGCTGCGTGACTCGGGAAGCACGAGGAGATTGGACGGTAATGACTGAATTAATAGTAGGGGTGTTACAAAAAGTGGTATCAGAGCGAAGTATCACTCTGATGACTGGAAATACCGAGTGTAGGAATACCGAGTTAGGAATTAGAAGCTTAGGGCTAAGGGCTGAGTGTTAGCATTAGAGATATGCTAGTTAGGAACTACCGGAGAGTACCGGATGCCTACAATACCAGTCCCGCCCGCCGCAAACCCCATTGTATAACTTGGGAAAGGACGCCAGAGAGAAGAAAAGCTTTCTCACACTCGGGGAAAACCCGATCTGGCAGTTGTGAAGCAATCACACAGTAAACAAGAACCGACGTATGGTAGATTCCAAGAAATGGAAGACCCGGAAGTGAATCCCGGTTGAACAACAATAACCGCACTTGATAGCGGTAGTATAAACACTCCAACCAGAAGGAGGCTATAACTTGCAACAGCATGGGGCGACATGCTTAGCAGTCGCAGAACCTAGCTAAACAACCAGCAACAGGAAAAGAAGCACTAACCGTGCAACGAAATGGAAACAGGAGCAGTAATGAAACCCGAGACACAAGTCTGCGGGACAACGGTAATGGCCAAGCAACACCACTAATGGTGAGCTAGCTGGCTAAGGACATAGTCTGGAGTGACTGACTCCAAAACTACAACGCCAAAAAGGTTACAAACCTGGCCAACATAGCTCAGACAGCTACAGGAATATTCACAAGATATAACCTGACATAACTACAACTGTAGTGCCTAAACCAAATCAGGCCCAGTAGCCACAGCCAAAGTGTGGGAATAAGCAACAAGGAACAACACAACCAAGTCAAAGGGGAAGCTCCAAGAATTGGAGAAGTACCCTGATCAATGACAGCTATGTCAGACTCACTGGGGAGTTACCAGAAGAGTGATTAACCCAAGTAAATGATCAACAAGATCAAAGGAAGAGTAAACAGATTACCAATTATGGATGGGATCGGTATAGAATTACCCAAAACCACAGTACCCGCACCCGATACGCCCACGCGCACTTGCCACGGCAAGTGCAGTAAGAACATGAATGTAAAGGAACACTAACATGTCACAAGTGCATAGCAATTTACGGTGACCAAAACGAAACAACTACAGGATCGCACATCCTAACAACTAGAAGTATGGAACCTTAGAAAGGCCTAACGGCCGGATCACTGTATTTAGAACATACCGGTCGGCGAGAAGCTCGACTTGGTCAAGACCTCAAACATGGCTACGCCATGAGAGACTCCTTTTAACACCGAACCATAATTTTTAAAACCCAAAATTCTTCTTTCAAAACCACAATCTTTCTTTAAACCTTGGATTTTAAAACCAAACCAACAGAATTACGGTGAGTATCATAGAATGATACAAGAGGAGTTGACAACAGAATACTTCACCTAGGCGTGTGACGAACACTACGAGTGTACCCAATTACGGGATGTGGGACAACCGCACTCCGAAGGAGCTTGTGGGCCTGATAAATAGTCGGGTAAGTGGTAACGTATCAATAAGGTACCCCACGTATGTACACAGGTAGTGTACGAAACACGGGAAGTAGTCGACTCCGTTCTACGGACCATCAGTAAGTTCAAACCAGAACAACTGGACACCTCAGACAATTAAGCATAAAGGAACTCAGAAAATCCATCTGAAGATAAGAAGTAAGGACTAGGACGTGCAGAGAGCACAGACTAGTCGGTGTGGACAATGGATATGTCTCCAAGACATCAAGCAAATATATGATAGCTAGAAGGTATACCCAGCCTAACACAGTAAGGCCACTGCCTAAAACACGAACACTATAATGCTCGGCAAATGGGATAGAACGCCCAAGAGCAATCACGAGATTACCATGAAGTAAAATCTATCATCGAAGGGAATATTAAACCTAGTCTCAAGCGCTAGGAGCAAGTATAAACGGTCTACTCAACGACGGGAGACGTTATAAATCAAAAGGGAATAGCTTAATACAACACCATAAGACGGTATATAGGACAACACATGTCATAACCATCAGCCGGATGTAACGGCGTGATCCAACGGCACCCAGGAGCAATCCTTGAAGGGTGTCTGAGATAACAACAGTTGAACAAGTGTCTTGGTAAGAGCACGGAAGCTAGAACAAACATTCGGTTAGAACACCGAAGGGATTTCACTTAACAGGAAATACCCTAAATTAGCATCAGCTTGCCTAAAGGGTCTCCTATGAACGGAAGCGTGATGTCACGACTTACCATGGAGCCTAGTAATACCTCCAATTTACGGAGTATACATGGGGTAGAGACATGTATAAGCAGCTTGCAAAGTGCATAGCTTGCAGCAATAAGGCTTAAAAGCCACCAACCAACTACGTTGTGTGAACCCAAACAGTGGCAAAACCCACACCATTACTAATAGGACTTGCAAGAAATATTATCCCATATGACAAGAAATCAACAACTGGACCATCAACTCAAACTCAACCTCTTGAGTGACTTGGAGTAATGGTCAACTCAGCGTCACTGTCACTAGAGCATCAGTCTAGTATGCAGTTGACAAGCTTTAACTACCTTCATGCCTCCTGTAGCAATGATAACACAGGGGCACAGAAATCGGGATAAATGCCGACATTGGCCTAGTCCACACTTGGACACTACGAGAAACCCGAGGGAAGGCACCTCTTGTTAACCAAGATCACCAATGTGGTGAAGATGCGAACCCTTAGAAAAGGCTCCCATCTACTATAACGACAAAACCTATGCATAGATATTGCCAAGAGACAACGAATACGGAAATGAGATTTCCAAACCACTACGCCACAAGAGGCCGTGGACTGTAGAAGCACATCGCTTAAGAGCATCGAAGCTCGAAGGAGTAAGTATACTCCTTATGCACCCAATCATGTGGTGAACCATTGTATAAATACTTACACGGTAAACCTTGTCATGAGACCCATGAGTGGAAACACACCCCTTAACGAGAACTTTCACCTATCAGTGATAGAACACTCTTTAATTAGAGAACGGGACCAGAAAACCCTTGAAGCTTCTTGGGATGTCCCGGTAATGTATATGCAAAAGTAAAACCGCATAGCTAGAGCCTATGATCAATGCTCAGCACTATGAGACAGTAATTGTCAAAAACAATCAATGAGTGTGCACATTGCACACCATGAATGACCGGCGCTCAAGAGAGCTTGTAACCTGATAAACCACTTCATCCTTGGCCAACCAAGTTATTTGGAAAACTATATCATGAATGAGGAAGTAATGTGAGGTAAGCTAACCTACACATGAAACCTAAACCGAAATAAAATATCTCCACATGGGGAAGATAAAAACATCGTGGTACGCTACGGCAACTGTCATACATATGAACTAGGATCTCCTAGTGTATTTACACCATAAGGAAATGGTACAAGAGTAAGAATACGGTGCGCAACAAGCGACCGCTATGAGGAAGTAGTAGACAATGACATGAAGAACAAGTATGGAAAACAGTCAGAAATATTCCTTCCTATCACATAAGTGACTTACTGTCAAGCGTTCACGCCTCTGCACTCTGTATGACTGAGTGTTTTGGTATTGCACTGGTACAGCTAATGATCTAATGGGATGGCTGCGGATATGGAGAATGTAAACAGTAGTAAATCTTCCTTTTCACCACAAACATGGCATAAGCCAGTCAAGCATTCTTAGCAACAGATCGCATGAAGAGTGTAAAACGCACTATCAATCACAAGAGGTGAATTCCATTGGAATAAAAAGGTGAAAGGAGATGTAAGAAAGTCACTTGGATCGACGCATTGAGAATGCAAGGTCATACAAGCAAAGAACACTTGTATTGAACCAGAAGAACTGGTGTAATTCAGAAGTTAGTGACAACAGAGGAAGCACCACAACTAGGTAGTGGCTTAACCTCGCCCGACAACAAGTCGGAGGAACTTAGTGAATAATCGTGGGAGTACGAATAATATGTATAATAGATTACCAGAGAGCTGGTTACAATCTAAAACTCATTGAGTTCAAACAGCGGTAAAAGAATACCACACTGTTAGTAAACCTTATTTCCACAATAGAGGGATAGAAAGGTGATGTATAGCACATTAAGGATAACATGAAGGGTGAGTAACCCAAGTTATCAGGGTCCGCAGCAGAAGCTAGTGGGCCCTAACTAAGAAATGTAATACACCTAGTAAGTACGAAAGAATGGCTATTAATGCCTTGAAGCCTAATAGGCTAGAGCTGAATTAATTAGGAGTTAAATAAACTCGTGTACGAATCCTCGGTGCAAAGACTAAACCATTGGAATGGTTAAGAACCTTTGACCAGAGCATATGTATAGTATATTGTAATGAAGCTAAACGCTTCAGATTGCCCAAATCGAGTAAACCAATGTTTAATAGTAACATATGGTAGATTACGTGGGCGTAATCCCTTTTAAGGGGGGTAGAGCGAAAACCGCTTAATGCAAGTTTTATAAATAAAACACATAAAACTATAATGCGCATAGCACAAATGAGAATGGATTTAATGATTGGTACTTATGTTAAATAAACATACGTATTCATTCATATTGTAACTGTGGTAATTAGGCACGAGAGATGCGAATACCATAGGATGAATATACCCATCTTGTAACCCCAGTGTAAAAGTATTAGTAAAGTGGAGTAGAGTAACTCTTGGGGAAATAATAATCCCTGTAGTGGGTGTCTATTTGAAGTTAGACATGGCACTACAATGCAAGAGTCGGTATAAAACCGATGTAGAACCTAGAGAAAATTGAACTCCCTAGGCGATTGTTTTGATACAATTGAAAATGAGTAGTGGACGGAGCTCCACAAGTATTGTAACCTTGAAAAAAAATATAGTAGGATTGATTGTGAGTAGCAGAGGAATGTAGCCCATGAGTGGTGTATTCGTAAGTATGTTATTGGAAGTAAATTGAGGACAGCTGAACTTCATAAGTATTGTATTCCCTAGTTAGAATAACTGAAATGATGGAGAGTAATGGATGGAAGTAATGAAGATTGACGAAATGAGCATTTAGGCATCGAGTTCCGAGGAAAGTATTTGGGAAGTAGATTGAGAATGATTGATGGACTGAATTCCATCCTTTGGAGCTGTATGAATTCGTATCACGACTAGAAAGAGTAAAAAGATAGGAAATGAAAACAACTAATTAATTGTTTGTTTGAAACTGACGTGGGAAGTCGAACTTGATCCTGATCAGATCAAGGGAAACCGAACACAAATTGGGGTGGAAAGATAGTTCAACACTGATGCTGATCACATCAGGGTCGAATGATTCTTGAAGCTCCCCTCAAGTGGTCACAAGAATCACACATAGGATAGAAGTAATGAGTATAAATTGGAATATGGAGTTGTATGTTTTAGAATTTTTTAATTGGTAGTGGTGGAAGAATTTCTTTTAGTATGGGAATGAGGATGTGTTAGAAGTGAGTACCGAAGAAGATAGTAAGGTAGTATGTGGTGTTATTCCAAGGGCGGCAGGACATAGAGGAGTCCCGTGTCTAGATGACCTGAGCGCCTACGGGATTGGAATGTGTATTGCATTGCTTTGGGAATAGCCTTGCATTGTATGTATGTAAAAATCTTGTAATGTGGAACCAGATGGTGGGACGTGATGCGGACGGAAGTAAGTATGGTATACTTGTATTGTATGGAATGTGGAAACCAGAAGTAATGAATTCAGAAATTGTAAGGAGGAAGAATGTACGACCTCTGGCATAGACAAGTAAGAATGAGCAAGTATTGTAATCCTATAACCTTGAGCAACTTTGAGGACAAAGTTCTTAAGGGGGGTAGATTGAAATACCCCAAACTTAAATATAGTGGTTAAGATAATTCTAATCCTTATTTAAGAGCCTAATAATGCTAGAGTAATATTGGTAAGGAAAAATAAATCCAAAAGAAATAAATAAACGCCTTAAAAGCGGAGAACGCTAAATAAGCGTTAAATAACCATGGGAGGCATGAGACCTCGGTTAGCGTATTATATGGATTCTAAAGGTTTAATAAGACCTAAATAATATATGGGAACAACTCCCGAAGAAAACGGATCCAAATAATGTATTAAAAGCGTAAACGAACCTTAAAGCGCGTTTTTCGAGGAAACCGGGAAAACGGACTTTAAGCGGGTCAAATAGACTCGTAACAGTTTTGGTCAACTAAATAATCATTAGTGAATATTAGTGAAGCTTTAGAACCAACAAAATTAATTAAACGAGAAAATTCTGGAAAACGGGTACCGGTTAGTAAAAACTGTAACAACCGGTAAGTTGTGGGGTGAGGATGCAAATAAACAAACTAAGTGTGTCCACTTTGCAAATAAAAATAAAAATGTGAGTGTGTGTGCACATGTGGGCCGATTTTATTAGCCTCCCCCTCTCTTTATTTTCTCTTATGTGCTAAAAGACAAGCAAAGTAAATAAAAGAAAAAAAAATAGTCTCTCTCCTCACTTTCTCCTCCTCCTCTCACGTACCCTCCTTCCTCTCTTTCTCTATTTTCTGAACTCCTTGCACCTGCGACAGCCATGGAGAAAGGAAGAAACCAACTCAACTTCCTCCTTCTCTCCTCTCTTTGAGTACTCAAACCTTCTCCAAATCCAACAAAAATTATACCATTGCAACCCCTTGCAAAGGAGAACGTTTTCATCCTTTCAAAAATCCAAAAGCTCAACTTTCATTTCGGTGGGTATTCTCCATTTGAAGGTTCAAGTCCACCGTTAGAAGCACCTTCACCTCCTGATCATTTTGAGGTAAAAACATTCTTGAAAACTCATCTTTTTCTAGGCCTTAAGGGCAAAACGAAAATGCAACTAAACCTTGTTGGTGTCTTTTGCTCTAGCCGATTTTGGCTCCATTTTTGGGTGTTGGAATCTTGCTTTGGTTGCTGTCCACCACTCCATCCATTCATTGGAAGGTAATGCTTCATTCTAAATCTCAAACAAGCATAAACCCTAAATTGATGAAGATAGGTTCTAAGTAGTTGCGTATATTGCTATGGGCTGTAGCATTTGTGTGTGAACCCCATTGGAACCGAGGACAAGAAAAAAAGAAAGAAGGAAAGGAAGGAAAGAGGAACTAACAAAACAAGGTAAAACACTCTCACCTTGTGTTAGTTTGTGTATTGTATTGCAACAGTTTTTAGTAGTGAAATGAGTAATGGAATTGAGTAATAAGTAGTAGCAATGTGGTAGTGTATTGAGAATGGATAATGTAACAGTTTTGAAGTATTTTAAATGAAGTTTAAAACTTGGGACAACATGGGGTATTGAATGTGTAAGTGTGCAGGAATTTTGTTGTTGTTGTAGTAGTGATAATATGTGAGTATAGTATTGTGTAAACAGGTTGTGAGAATTGTGAAGTTTGAGTATTTAAGAGCAAGTATGTGGATTGTAGGCCTTAGAGCCAAATAATTGTACATGAGTATTGTACTGTGGATTGAGGAAATATTGGTGTATTGGGATTTTGGTATGTGTGCTGGTAGAACCCTTGTATGGGTATGGCTAGAATAGGCATGAATTTGGTGAGAAGGTGTGTGTGGTTAAGTAAGAAAAGTAGCTGAGCTATGGCAAAATTTGGTAGGAATATGTACAATTATGGATGACTTGGTGAATGGGAGAACCAAGGGTGTATGGAAGTTAGTGGAGATATTTAGTAACTGTGGATTGGTACTTGTAGTATGAGGATGTGAAAGTGTAAAATCTGTAGCAAGAAGTAGTATGATGCATTGGAGGAACTAGGAGAAACTAGGTGTGCTTGGAGAGCCTAAAGTGGGAAGTAAACCACCTTGTAACAGATTTTGAAAGGAGCTAGATAATGGGAAGGATTGAGTGGAAGATAATGTAATGAGGATGTTAGTAGTGGTATTGGTAGTAAAAGTATTGAAGGATAAAGGTTAGATTGAAAAATCTGTAGCATAATGTGGAAAACCAAAATCTGTAGCATTAGTGTGAAGAAAAGTAATGTAGGTGTTGGGTTGAAACTTGACAAATGGTGTATAAGTAGTATAGAATTGTATAATGGATTAGGGAGTGAAATAACATGATTTAGATGGCCTAATTGGTGCTAAAACATGTTAGGAGGCATGTAGGAAGAATAGGGAAGCAATGGGTGAAATTGGGAAAAGAAAACAAGGCTTGTAGCAAGTTTCTGCTACTGTCCGACCCACAGCTGGATCGGACTCTGGGTCGGACAAGGCCTGAGTAACGAAAATAAAGTTTCTGGAACCGTCCGACCCAGAGCCGTGAGTCGGAGTGGGTCGGACGTGCCTTGAGAAACGACGGTAATTCTTTCTGGAATGGTCCGACCCAGGGCCGTGAGTCGGACAGGCAAAAATTTTCTTCAACGATGTTTCTGACTTCGTCCGACCCAGAGGATGGGTCGGACGTGGGTCGGACATAGCTTGGATGACGAAACTGAAACCTTCTGGAATGGTCCGACCCAGAGGTGTATGGGTCGGACGGAATAGTGCTGGGTCGGACGGGAGTAATTTCAGAGGACGAAAACCTACTGGAATGGTCCGACCCAGGGTTGGGTCGGACGGTGGGTCGGACGGCCCAAACACTTACAAAAAAAAAATGTTTTTATAATATGACTATAGTAATCATATGTATGTATAGGTATATGCCTATACACCGGTATGCATGTAAAAGTAGTAATACACCATTAATGAAGTAATAACGGTAAGAAAGTAAGTAAATGTGTAAGGAAGTAAGTTATGAAGTAGTAAAGGAAAGAATGGTTTTATAACCAAGTAAGAAAGTAATGAAGTAGTAAGAATACATTGAAAGTATCAATGAAGGAGTAAGTAGATCAATAATAGATCATTGATCGTACTACTTCATGTATGTATAGGAATCCAATAGTTGATCCTCGAAGGAGCCGGTAGTGCGGATACAACGGTGAACGGTATGATTTCTTCATGCTCTGTATCCTAACCTGGTTACCCCGATTTGTGTGCTTATGTGATCACCAATAAGATAAATGCACGAATCGGACTTATACTGCACTTAACCGTGTTTGAACTATTTTGTTCTTGTTGTATCTTCTTGAACAATTAGTTTGTATAATTCATGAAATGAATGAATGGAATTGAGAAGTATGTGTAAGTATTGTGTACTTGAGTATTGTATATATGTATGGAAATGAAGTATTGACTTCTACTAATTCCTAACATTCTAACTCCTAACTTGAGTAATGAGTAAATGGAATGAGTAGAAGTCCGATATAGTTTCGGCCACGCGTGAGGATAAGGAAACACAAGAGGTTGGATCCGAATCCTGGCTGTAATCTTTTCCATGGACCAATTCCCTTGAATGGGTAGCATCCTGGATTAGTGGGCCACCTTAAAGCCCGGTGGTGGGATGTAGTAATCCCTTCTCGGAGGTCATACCGACTTAACTGGAAGTAAAGTATGCAAGAAGTAAGTATCGTATGTGTATTGGTCTTGACTATTGTAAGTCATTGACCGGAAGTAAAAGAGTATCGAACACCCGATGAACCCGGGTGTGTAATGAAGCTAACTGGACCTTGTATGTATTGGAGAATTGTATCTCCGTATTGCGTATTGGATATGTAATGAGTATGTATTGTGTATGTGTATTCTGGAAAATGGTAAGTAAGCATTGGTTGACTTGTATTGTCTTCCAAGCATATATTGTACTGTGCGTATGTATGTATATCTTGTGTAGTATTGTAGTATCGTGAATGAAAGCATGTATGTATGTGTGTATGAATGTATGTATTGCAAAATGAATTGCATGTATTCGACCAAATGGTCGGCGTACCCTCGCTAGTACGCGGGGTATGCGGTTATCATATTCAGCGTAAGCTGACCCCCTCGGGGGACCATTTTTAGTGTGCAGGTACCCGGAGCGAATACGGTCAAGGTAAGAGACCGGTGGCGCGCCTTGTAATTAGAAGTATCTAGTTTGCGAGGAATGGGTAGTAGATTGACTCCTAGTGAATATGTATGAATTTGGGAGAAGTATTGTATTGATTTGGAACCTAGTAAACTCGGTATGCGTAGTGTATTATCTTGTACGGAATCGTGGAGTATTGTATTGAATGGAGTAATGTATCGAATGGAGTATCGTAGTATCCAGTATGTAATGAGAGTATGTATCGTATTAAGTAGTACTCGGTATTCCGGTCCATCAGACCGATGCTGTACGTGTAGCAGTAGTAGCCTTGTTAGTCACGTGGGTGACTAACGGCATTGTATCACCCGATGTATGTAAGTGTGTATCCGCTGCGTGACTCGGGAAGCACGAGGAGATTGGACGGTAATGACTGAATTAATAGTAGGGGTGTTACAAATTGGGGCTAGATCGTAAATATGACAAATATGTGGGGTTAAGATGGATAATATAATAATTTATATCATAACTACAAAGTTTGGGAATTTTGGGAGTTATATAAATGGTTATACTAATAAAAGTGTAAAACATATAGTTTTGTGACATTTACAAAGTATATTATATAAAGTGTGGTTGATATGTAAATAAGAAGAAGTTGGGGGCGGAAAAGAAATTAAAATTGACAATGTGGGTCTGTTCGGAAATAAATAGCACTAAAATATAGGTTATATGAAAATAATACATGTTAAAAGCATATAATATAGCCTATATGTAACATTATGTAATATGTGGGTAAATGTGTAAATATAGAAATTTGTGTTGCTGAAAAAAAAAACCAAAACAGCATGTGGGCTGTTCAGTAATATTCAAAACATTATTAAACTATATGTTATAATGAAATAATGGAATAAAATGATATAATATATAGTATGTATAATATTATGTAATATATGTGTCAAGATTGTAATTATAAGAATATAAGTGTGGTGAAAATGGGAATTTAAAAAAGACCATAGGGCTGCTCGAATTTATGGGTTTATAAAACCATTTGATATAATTACAATAAAGTTTAAATGATATAATATATGGAGAATATTACATGTTATAAAAAAATGTGGTGAAATTGTAATAAATAGAAAGTGTGGGAATTGAAAAGAGAATGAGAAATAAACTATATGCCTTCTCGGCAATTATAAGGAATTTTATAAAACTATAGGTTATGGTTTGTTATAAGGTATTAATGTTATAAAATATTGAAATACCCTAAACCTTTATATGTTGTTTAAATACTAAAATATGGTATAATAAGGCTAAAAAGTGCCTTAGAAACATTAGTGAACAATTTAAACCATAGAAAACACTATAAAACACCATAAAGGCAATTAGAGCAAAAACGTGCTCTAAGCTAGGGATAACCTTGGTTTAGACTCTAATAGCCAACCAAGACCTTATTTACTTGCTAATGAACATTTTAAATCAATTACTAAAGAAAACCAAGCTTGCAAACAAGTTAAAACACAAAATGTGCTTTAAGGAGTCTTAAAGCACATTTTTGAAAAGTTGTCTTATAAATGGGTTTTGAGTGGCTAAATGTCCATCATTAGTCTTTAATTAACATGTGTACTACTTAGTATCACATTAGGAAGTCTAAATCAATGGGAAATCAAAAATTTCACAATTATGTGCCTTGTTTAGTGAATAGTAACTAAATTAAGCTAGTTTATAACATAAGTCAATATAAGTGATTTAATTGGTCAACAAAGACCAAAACACCCCTAAGTACTTAAAGGGGGCCGGTTTTTATAAGGTGAGTCACCACCTTTGCTAGTTAACATGTAAATAAGGAATGATAAAGCATGTTACTATTTACTTTAAGCATAAATATCTTACAAACTTACCTTTTCTTCATTCTCTTCCTTCCTTCTTCATTTCCCACCGTCCCCAACCTCTCTCCTTCCTCTCATTCTCGGTTTGCTACAGCACCACACACACCACCATCTTCAATCTCTTATATCTCCTAACTCCATTAACCAAATCAAAATCTAAGACCACCATTCTCTTTGTCTTGCCAAGCTCTTCAACTTCATCTTTTCAAAGTGCCAAAACCTCAATTTCGGTGCCAAGAAGAAACACCATGGGAAGAGCTTGAGCTCATCTTTTTGCCTTTTGTTGATCACCTTTGCTTCAAGGTAAGGAAAAAACTTAAGAAAGTTCCATTTCCTTCTTGTTTTGATGTTGGCCGAAAAACACCATTAATGGTGTCTTTACCTTGCTTTGTTCTAGCTTCATTTCAATCTTTCAAGGACTTGGTGAAGTCCTCTCTTGCTACTTATTCAAAATCCCTTCCATCTCCAAGGTAAAACAACTATCTTAATGTTTTAAGACAATATATAACCTAGGGTTTATAATGAGATTAAGCATGAAGCTTGAATACTCATTACATTGATGTATATTGATTAGAAGTTGACAAGCAACTAAAGCCTTGCCGGTTTTTAATCAAAGAAGGATCAATGAGAGATAAGTGAAAAACTTGTGAAGGAAAAGAGGTAAATGTGCTAACCAAATGTAGTTTAATGTCTTAGGAGAAATGAGCTTATATTGCTTGTTAAAACTACTTAAGGAGCTAATGGTAAATGGCTTAGTAAAGTGCTCTCAAGGAATTAGTAAGGGGCATATGTGTTGATGTATGTATTCGTAGGTCAAAGGCAAATATAATGTGGGAAATTCAGTGTTTAAGGTTTATGTTATTTAAGGGCCTAAGAGCCATGTTATTTTAGGGCCTAAGTGCCAAGCAATTTAAATTATGCACTATATTGTGATGTAGTGTAATTGGGTGAAGTTTTGTGTATAAGAATGTTCTTGATGGATTTAAGTGTTCTTGGATGTTTAATGGTGAAAACTATGAGTTTTGGTGTAACAATGTACTAGTAGAACCCATGTCAAAATTTGGATAATGTACAAGAGGTTTTAAGGGTTTAAAATGAGTTTTGGTGAACTAGGAAGTGTTAGAAATGAATAAGTGTTTTCCTAGA
Source organism: Limonium bicolor (assembly GCA_023374045.1). Classification (NCBI taxonomy): domain Eukaryota; kingdom Viridiplantae; phylum Streptophyta; class Magnoliopsida; order Caryophyllales; family Plumbaginaceae; genus Limonium; species Limonium bicolor. The sequence goes on along the minus strand of CM041779.1, from coordinate 88,609,461 downwards.
AAGGAAAACATGTATTAAGGTGTTCTAGAGTGCTAAAAAGGATTTAGGCATTATCTCGGAGGATTTAGAATGCAAATCTGTAGCATTGGTCCGGGACCTAGGTCCAGGATAAGGTCCCAGACCATGCATTAAAACAGGCCGAGAGTTCATAAGCCACTCTGGTCCGGGACGTAGGTCTTGTACTAAGACCCGGACCACCCCCTGATTTACCCCCGAGAGTATCTGCCTACATTGGTCCGGGACTTAAGACCTGTATGAAGTCCCGGACCACTACCTGAAAACAACCCAAGAGTTTTACAATGACTAGGTTAGGGACCTTAGATGAGGACCAAGTCCCGGACCACTCTAAAAATGTTATTTAAGGTTAGAAAATGATATGTAATGATGGGGATTGGTAGGTAATGATGTTATAAGGTTGTTTGGGACATGTCAGGTGAGTTATAAAGACAATTAAGTGGGTAAAAAGTTGTAATAAAATGTGAAAGTAAAACAAGTTAAAAATGTGAAGTTATTTAACTAGTTAACGGGAGTAAGTTATGAGCATTAGACTTCAAACAATCCTGTTACCCCGATGTTAATGAAGGTAATTGTAATGTTACTAGTTGTTCGAGAATTGTTCGAGCAACCTAAGAGGACACGTTAGAGTGGACGTTGGTGACAGGTATGGTTTTCTTGCAACCTGTGTCCTACCGGATTACACCGGCTTGTATGCCAATGTGTTTTTCTGTATGTTTGCCACCATTTAAGATAAAAACATGTAATGAGTTTACAGTTGTTTAATTATGTGGCGCTCGTAGTTCCGATACCGTTTAGCTTTAAATATGTGCTAAACTCAACTAACCGACTCTAGGATCACATAGTAGATCGGTAATCGGACTTAACGACCCAAACCATGGAAACGTTATAACCTTGGCTATGCGTGTGTTAGTTATGTGTTGTTTGTGCGTGTTAGTATGTTCACTACCCTTGTGTGAGTCTAACTAGACCTAACCATCTATTTGTGAATTAATGTACTAAGTCCAATAATGAGACTTCTAACAAGTGCTAACCGGGGAGTGAGGAATCCGGTTGTTCCGGTCGCGCGTTGTTTGGGAGTTGATGTATACAGTTTCTTTAGCTCTCTCTCTATTGGTTGTTTTCCTTCGTTGGTCTACAATCACCCTTAAGCTTAACCAAGGCTTTTCTGACTCACGTCGGTTGGGGAATATGTACGGTGAGTTCGGATCACTATATCCGATCCATCTTTAAGTTAAGTTACTCGTGGGACTAAAAAGGACGGTAACGAGTGATGTAACAAGCTTATCATGAGGGTGTTTTCATTCTCTAGACTTACCAAGTTAACTAACTATGTTTGGGTCGGTTTGTAAAGAGAACCGTTACCGTTATGTTATGTGTTATTGTTGCGCTGCAATTCTTATTGCGATGTGATGTTGTATGTGCGTTAAAATTTGGAGTATGTGGATCATGGATATTAATCCCAGTTTATAATAAGAGGCGTTTAAGGATAACCCGATTAGTGGGAAAGTATCGTCTATTAAGGAAATAGCTCCATTAGAGGAGAAACACTCTAGGGGTTAAAGAACACAATGAGTGATTTATTAAGTATAGATGTTTTGTCTGTTTTATTGAGCCCTTTGTTGTAGGATGAAATGTGTTGTGTGTTTATAGTTTACATGCATGATTTAAATATAATCAACTGCATGCTTAGATGACAAATAGTTGTGCGTGGCCCGGTAGCATGCGGGCTGCGGGATTACCATACCAGCAAAGGTGCTGAGCCCCTTGGGGGGCCACCCTTTCTTCCCTTTCCTATTTCAGGTACAAGGAGCTGGAAGCAGTTCGAGAGTAGGACGGGGTAGTTGTTGTACATGGGTAGCCATTTAAATTGTGTATGTATTGTAGGTGTAGTAAGACCAAAATTGTTGTCGGCATCAGTTTGTAATACTTGGTACAGTCGGAATGATTATGTATATTGGTTGTTGTTAATGGAAAGGGATAGTAATGTGTAGACGCTCGGGAATCTAGTTCAACCGACCGATACAATGTATATGTATTAGCCTTGTTAGTTACGTGGGTGGTTAACGGCGTGTAACACCATTGAGTAAAGTAATGTGAAGAGTTAAGTTTTCCGCTGCAATTCGTTGTTAAGTGTATGGTTGTAGTTGGGGTGTTACAAAAAGTGGTATCAGAGCGAAGTAACACTCTGATGACTGAATTACCGAGCTTAGGAAGTACCGAGTTAGGATTTTAGTACTTTGGGTTAAGGGTTGAGTGATAGCGTAAGAGATACGCTAGTTAGGAATTACCAGTGAGTACTGGAAACCTACAACCTTCTTCTCGCCCTCCACAATCCCTGTTTTATAACTTGGGGAAGAACGCTAGTGTAACACCCCTAGCATTAATACAATCATTACCGTCCAATCTCCTCATGCTTCCCGAGTCACGCAGCGGATACATACTTACATATCGGGTGATACAATGCCGTCAGTCACCCACGTGACTAACAAGGCTACTACTTCTACATACCGCATCGGTCTGATGGACCGGAATATCCGAGTACTACACAAATACAATACATACTCCCATTACTTACTGAGCACTACAATACTCCATTCAATACAATACTCCATAATTCAATACAAGATAATGCACTACACATACCGAGTTTACTAAGTTCCAAATACAAATACGATACCTCTTCAATTCCATGCATACTCATTAAGAGTCTGACCACTACCCATTCCTCATAACTACATACTTTCTAAGTACAAGGGGAGTACTACTTAGCACTCCTTTACATTCTACTACTAGCAGTTCAAGTGTGGCCACCGGTCTCTTACCTTGACCATATCCTCTTCGGGTACCTGCACACTAAAAACATTCCCCCGAGGGGGTCAGCTTTCGCTGAGCATGATAACCGCATACCCCGCGTACTAGCGAGGGTACGCCGACCATTTGGTCGAATACATGCAATTCAATTTACAATACATACATTCATACATACATGCTTCATTCATGATACTACAATACTTCACAAGGCATTCATACATTCGCACAGTACAATACATGCTTGGAAGACAATACAAGTCAACCAATACTTACCATCTTCCAGGATACACATACATAATACATACTCATTACGCAATACGGAGATACGGTTCTCCAATTCACATACAAGGCTTGTTAGCATCTTTACACACCCGGGTTAATCGGGTGATCAATACACATTACTCCGGGTCAATGACTTACGATAGTCAAGACCGATACTCATATAATACTTACTTCTTACATACTTTACTCATGTCAAGTCGGTATGACATCCGGGCAGGGATTACTACATCCCACCACCGGGCTTTAGGGTGGCCCACTAATCAGGATGCTACCCATTCAAGGGAATTGGTCCATGGAAAAGATTACAGCCAGGACTCGGATCCAACCTCTTGTGTTTCCTTATCCTCACGCGTGGCCGAAACTATATCGGACTTCTACTCATTCCATTTACTCATTACTCATGTCAGGAGTTAGATTGTTAGGAATTAGTAGAAGTCAGTACTTCATTTCCATACATCAATACAATACACAAGTACACAATACTTACACATACTCTTCATTTCCAGTCATACATTTCATGAATTATACAGACTAAATGTTCAAGGAGACACTCAAGAACAAAATAGTCCAAACACAGTTAAGTGCAATATAAGTCCGATTCGTGCATTTATCTTATTGGTGATCACATAAGCACACAAATCGGGGTAACCAGGTTAGGATATAGAGCATGAAGAAATCATACCGTTCACCGTCGTACGTGTTTCCGAACGTTCCTCCGGTGTCACAAATCAAATTCCTATGATGTACACACAATCGATTGATTAATCTAACTATCATTAACTTAATTCGATTACACTCACGTTTCCTAACTCATACTTACCAAGTCCTTACATTCCTATACTTACATCTTATTTACTTACTTCTTGTTACTTAACAATGGTTTACTTACGTATATAATAGTATTGTGGTATGCTACGACAACCGCCATACACACGAACAGAGGAAACCCTCAGTGTTCGTACCATAGGGGAATGGTGCCAATGACAATGGCAATGAGTAAAGAGGAACTACTACAGTAAAAACGATGTCATGTAATGAGTAAGAGTATGGTACGCAATAAGCGACCGCTAGGAGGAAGTAGTAAGACGATGACATGGAGTATAAGTATGAGAAGACAGGCAGAACTATTCATACCTATCACACGAGTGATTTACTGTCAAGCGTTTACGCCTCTACACTCTGTATGACTGAGTGTTTTGGTATTGCACTTGTACAGCTAATGATCTAGTGGGGTAGCTAGCAATATGGAAAATGTAAACCGTAGTAAACCCTTTCTTTCACCAACAACATGGCATAAGCCAGTCAATCAAGCTTAGCAACAAACCGTGCGGCCTAAGGCCAAAGAAGCACGAAGAGTGTAAGCACACTAACAATCACAAGATGTGAATTCCATTGGAATAAAAGGTGAAAGAAGACTGAAGAAAGTCACTTGGACCGACACATTGAGAATGCAAGGTCATACAAGCAAGGAACACTTATACTGAACCAGAAGAACTGGTATTATTCAGAAGCTGGTGACAACAGGGGAAGCACTGCAACTAGGTAGTGACATAACCTCGCCCGACAACAAGTCGGAGGAACTTAGTGAATAACCATGGGAGTACGAATAGTACGTGTAATAGATTACCAGAGAGCTGTTCGTGTGTATGGCGGTTGTCGTAGCATACCACAATACTATTATCTTCCCATTGTGGGGATGTTAAGACCCCTTTGACCAGAGCATATTGTATAGTATATCGTACTGAAGCTAAATGCTTCAGATTGCCCAAATCGAGTAAACCAATGTTTAATAGTAACATATGGTAGATTACGTCTTGCTTCTTGTTCTTCCTCCCTTCGTAAGTGCAGTGAAACTCTTAAGAAGTGGCCGTTACTGTTTGAAAAACTTTTCTAAAATTCGGAAATCTTGAATATATTTAAGTTCTTTTTGGAAAATTTTCACGTAATATATACATTATACGCTAATACTATATTATTAGATCGATGAGAGGAGAGAGGAGAGAGGGTGAGGTGAGGCGATTTGAAGACGGTGTGCATAAGGAACGTGGTGAGTACCACCAACACCGATGCATCTAGGAGATTAAAGCAAAAGCAAGGCCAGCACCTGCTTTTAACCGATTTCAACGGGAGTGGAGGAAAGAATGGCTAACGAATCCAAGGGAGAAGGAAAGGAAAGCCATACACACGGTTTTTTTGGGGAACCTACAGCGGGGGATCCTGCTCGAAACAATATGGAGGATTGCCTCGTCGTTTGGCGATGTGGAGAGAATCTTCCTTAAGATAAGGAAGTCCGGCCGCGGGGAATTCACCTTCGTCGGGTTTGAGAGCTATGGGGAAGCGAAGAACGCAATATCTGCACTAGATGGTGTACTGCTTGGAAGGCGCCTGATTCACGCGCAGTGGGCGAGATCTCCAGGGGAAGGGAGTAGACAGAAAACAAATGTTAACACCGGACCTCCAAACTTGTTACAACCCGGTGGTCCATATGTCCCTAAGCCAGAGTCCCAGGCCATCTATCTACCAACAACCTCGTTCCTGTAGGACATGTTGAAGAATGCCCTGATGGTAGAATGGGCTACAAACAGGTCGATAGTGGAAATGGAACAGAATTTGCTGGCTGATGTTAACTGGGCTGCGGGGATGATACGCATCAGCCAGACCAAAAGTGTACTGCTGCTACAGAGTAATGCTGATCCGGAGGAGTGGAAAGATCGAGTTGGTAATAGTCTGGAAGTGTTACAAGTTTTCCCTTGGTCGTCGGATACTCAAGTTGAATCGAGGCCAGCCAAGGTCCTTATCCGAGGCGTCCCATTGCAAGGATGGGGGTTTGAAAACTTCAAGGCAGTGGCCAGCACCGTTGGGTCAGTATTATCTGTCATGGATGATGAAGAAAGGCTCATGAGGTTTGGTGAAGTATGTGCGTGGGTAGAGACGGCTAGTTTGCTGCCGATTCTGGTGAAGAGGAGAATTCATATAGGAGATACAATCTCATGGGTCTCTGTCTGTGAGATTGTTGGAGAGGATTGGCCTGTCTCTCAGGTCTCCCAGCCTACAAACCCCCTGTTCGCATATGCCAGGAACACCCAGCTCACCTCCCCTTCGACCATGGCGAAAAGCTCACCTACTGGCCTCGAACAGATTGACGTGGAAGAGAATGCTGAGGTGGAGGACAAGGGGGATATCCCTGAAATGACCATTAACCCAGAGGAAAGGTCACAGTCACAAATGCCAGAAATCAGTGGGAGGATGAACAAGGTTGGACAAGGAGAAGCTTCTGATGATGGGATGGAAGGGGAGTGTGCGGCTCAAGAAAATAATGATGACGAGGTGGTGGTGCAGACGGGGAGTGATGGTCAGACGTTGGCTCTGACGGCCCAAGTCCAGATGGGAGAAAGTGAAAGTCAAATGGGAGTAAGGAAGGCAACTGTGGATATGGGAGAGTGTGAAAAACTCCAGGAAAATGATAAAGGTGGGGTGGGAAAGTTGGGAATGATGCCAGCCGATAGTTTGGAGGGGAGTAGGTGTGAGGGGGAGGGAGATAAGGAGTTGGTAATGAGGCAGGGTAGGTGTACGGAGGGAGAAGAATATGGAGACAAAGAAGCGATATCGCAGACTGCAAAAATATTGGCTGTCAGAGGAGAGGGGTGCGAAAAGGTGAAAACATGTAACCAGGAGGTGACTGCCCAGCCCAACTTCTTTGTTCACTTGGAGAAAGAAGCCCAATTATATGTGGACCTCTCAAAGATTGTTAACTGTAATGTTCCTGACCCAGAGATTGCCTTCGACAATATCCATGCTATTTTAAAGTGTAACTCTTCAAGAAGATCAAAGAGGTTGGCGGCTAAACAGGGAGAAGAAACAGAGGATGCGGGTGGCTATGTTAAACGTGGGAGGGCTGGGGAGGAAAGGAAAGATTTGGAAAATAAAGAAGGAGGTAAAGGAGATGAAGATAGTAATGTTAGCACTAGTAGAGACTCAACTCTCGGCATCGATAGACAATAGGCTGAGTTGCATGTGGGGTGGTGAGAGAAGCCAAGGCTGCATCGAATCGTTGGCAGCTGGTAGGTCTGGGGGGATAATACTGGTATGGGATGACAGTCAGGTGCAGGTGATACAGGAATGGAAGAACGAGAGATGGGTTGCGGTAAAAGCACGTCTGGTGGGAAGTGAGTTTAGTAGCCTCTTCCTGTTCGTGTACAGCCCGACTTTGGAAGCAGCTAGGAGAATCATGTTCGATGAAATAGTTGCTTGGAGAAGTGATGAAGCTGGCGAAATATTATGCTTGGGGGATTTTAATGAAGTGCGACATCCAGACCAAAGACATAATGCGGGACTTGGATCCCAAAGAAGGTTCTCGGCTGGAATAAGAAGGTTCGAAAGATGGATTCAGAACATGGGGTTGGTTGAATTATGTTGTCAAGGGGTGGAGTTTACATGGAAAAGGAATAATAGGATGAGCTGGTTGGACAGAGCTTTCGTCAGTGGCGGTGGTATGCAAAATTCGAACAGTTAAGGCTAGAGGTTCGTCCATGGAACATCTCTGATCACCGCATGTTAGTAGTCTTTACGGACCAATCTGTATCGTGGGGCAGAAGACCTTTCAGGGCCCTCGATTGTTGGCTTGAGGATAGAAGATACAAGCCCCTGATCGAAGCACAGTGGCAACAGCTAAGCGGTAACTTCTCCACCAAACTAAGAGGATTGAAAGTTAGAATAAAACAGTGGAATAAGGAGGTTTATGGGAGGATCGACAAGATGGCAGAGGGATTTGAAAAAATAATCAACGAGCTGGACTTAGTGGCGACCGGAAGTATTCTATCACCGCTTCAGCTGTCCCAGAGAAGGGAAGCCCACAACAATCTGCTACAGACCTGGATGATTCAAGAGAGATTTTGGAAACAAATGTCTAGAGACAAGAACATGGCCATGGGGGACCGAAACACAAAATATTTCCACATACGGGCATCGATAAATAGAAAAGCCAGCAGCATAGAGAGCTGGAATATACATGGAGTCTGGGTGAAAGATCCAGCAATGATCAGAAGGGCTATTGTTGGCGAGTTTCGCAGTCAGTTTGCTTTCCGCCCTACTTCGCATATGGAACCCCCCCATGTGGGGAGACCTAAACTATCAATGGAGGAGGCAACTGCGCTTGAATACACACCAACGGCAGAAGAGATTGAAGGTATTGTAATGAAGATTAATGGCAACAAAGCCCCGGGATTCGACGGGTTCAATTTCAACTTCATCCAAAGTATGTGGGATATTATCGGTAACGACTTTGTTAATGAGGTAACCTCCTTCTTTAACTCAAGCAAAATCCCAGCGGGCTGTAACATGACGTGGATTACAATTATTCCAAAAAAATTTGGTGCTGCCAACCTGGAGGAATTCAGGCCGATTAGTATGGTGGGATGTGTGTACAAGGTAATTTCCAAAGTACTTGCCGAGAGATTGAAAACGGTGCTGCCAAAGCTAATTGGTGAATCCCAAACTGCCTTCGTGAAAGGGAGGAATATACTTGACGGTCCATTGATTGCGAATGAGGTCATCCGTTGGTATAAGAAGAAAAAACGAAAAGGAGTGATCCTGAAAATTGATTTTAGGAAGGCATACGACTCGGTTGCATGGGAATTCGTTGAGTGCATGGGGAAAATAATGGGGTTCCAACCGAAATGGAGGGGGTGGATTATGGAATGCATAAGCTCGGTGAATATGTCGGTCCTCATTAATGGTGTTCCATCCAACCCATTCAATCCAAGACGTGGCCTGAGACAAGGGGACCCGCTCTCTCCCTTGTTATTTGTTATGGTAGTCGAGGCTCTAAATTGGCTACTAGCGGAGGGCCATGCAAAGGAGGTAAGGAAAGGAATGGTGGTGGGTAAGGAAAGGAATGTCATATCACACCTCCAATTTGCAGACGACACACTAATATTTTATGACGCATCAGTGGAGGAAATATTTGTAACAAAAGGGCTGGTCATCCTATTTGCGGAGATGTCGGGCTTGCACATTAACTGGGTCAAATCGAAAGTATTTTGTATCAACCTAGAGGACGAGGAAAAGGAGAGGGTTTGTCGGTGGCTGGATATAGAGGAAGGTGTTCTCCCGTGTAGATACCTTGGGTGTCCTTTGGGTGCTAATCCGAGAAAATGCTCGACATGGCAGCCGGTGATTGATAAGATTCGAGGCAGGCTAGGTGGATGGAAGGTTAGATGCTTATCGAAGGCGGGAAGGCTGATCCTAATAAAGTCGGTCCTGGAAACTATACCAACCTATTATATGAGCCTATTCCGAATACCGAAGAAAGTAATCAAGCAAATAGAAACATTGCAGCGCAACTTTTTTTGGGGCTGTGTGGACCGAAAGAAGATGGCAGTTTTGGCCTGGAGGAACATGACTCAGCCGAAAGAGTGTGGTGGGCTGGGACTAGTGAGTCTAGAATGTAAGAACGCGGCCATGCTTCTCAAATGGTGGTTTCGGTACCATAACGAACAAAGAAGCTTGTGGAAGGAGCTGGTGGGAGCGATATACAATCATAATCCAAACGATGTTATTGACAGTCGGGTTATGAAAGCTTACAAAGGTGGAGGCCCGTGGAAAGAAATCTGTAATCTGTTTGACTGGAGCCTTGTAAAAGAGAGTAAGGTGTAGGAGAAGGTGATATGGGTAGTGGGTGATGGAAGGAAGCTAAAATTTTGGCAGGATACTTGGCTTGGGGAGAGGCCCTTCAAAGAAATCTTCCCAAGACTATATCAACTGGCGGAGGAGAAGGAAGCTAGAGTTGGTGACCTGTTCTGTTGCGAAAACAATAGGCTGTCTTGGTCGTTTGTATGGAGAAGACGCTTGTTCGACTATGAGGAATTGATGCTGGCCGGCCTAATGAACAAGCTACAACACGCCAGCGCTGACCCAACCAAGCACGACACCCTCACTTGGGATCTACTTGGAGACCGAAAATATACAGCAAGGCTGGGTACCCGAGCTATGCAACAATCGATAAGGAGTAGCTGGCCTGCAGAACGATTCATCTGGTCAAAAACTACCCCACCTCGTGCAACAATACTATTATACATGCTGTTTTGGGAAGAAACTATGTACCCGGGATCTGTTATTTTCGAAAGGGCTGGTTACTATCAATGAGAGCCTATGCCCACGCTGCCACCGAGGTATGGAATCTGCTAGTCACGCTCTGATTTGGTGTAGGCAGATCCAGGGCCTTTGGCGTGGAGTGATCCAATGGTGGGGTGGGTGTGTCTATCACGCTGCCGTTTAATGTGAAGGATGTTTTTCAATGGGAGCATGCAGTGAGGGGGAAAGAAATACAATGGGCTTGGCGAGCAACGCTGCGTGTGCTGCTTACTCTTTGCGTGGGAGATAGGAAACCGGAGAATATTCAGCAACAAGAAACAGAGGGGGCTCTAGAGATATTGAAGGTTAAATTATGGAGGTGGATCTCCATGAACGGGATTAAACCACCGATGGAAATGCACTCTTTTATTCACGACAATGGCTTATACCAAAGATGGAAGATACTCCGTATGGCATAGTGGCTGACTACACCCTGCCCATTGGTGGGTCTGTAGCATGGCGTATGATGCAACAGGGTGATGGGTAGGAGGCTAATTGGATGATGTCTCTCTGTTAATCGCTGGATGTAATGGCAGTATAGTCTATATTTGTATGTACCATAAATTTTGGGAACATTATTGAATAAAGGCCTGGCGCCACACATTACAAATCAAAAAAAATATGGTAGATTACGTGGGCGTAATCCCTTTTAAGGGGGGTAGAGCGAAAACCGCTTAATGTAAGTTTCAAGAATAAAACACAGAAACTATAATGTGCATAGCACAAATGGGAATTGATTTAAGGATTGGTACTTATATTAAATAAACATACGTATTCATTCATATTGTAACTGTGGTAATTAGGCACGAGAGATGCGAATACCATAGGATGAATACACCCACCTTGTAACCCTAGTGCAAAAGTATTAGTAAAGAGGAGTAGAGCAACTCTTGGGGAAATGATAATCCCTGTAGTGTGTGCCTATCTGAAGTTAGACATGGCATTACGATGCATGAGTCGGTATAAAACCGATGTATAACCTAGATGAAATTGAGTTCCCTAGGTGATTGTCTTGAGACAATTGAGAATGAGTAGTGGACGGAGCTCCACAAGTATTGTATTCTTAAAGAAGTAGTACGGATTGACTATGAGTAGTAGAGGAATGTAATATACGAGTGGTGTATTCGTAAGTACGTTATTGGAAGTAAATTGAGGACAGCTGAATTTCATGAGTACGGTATTCCCTAGTTTGAATAGTAGAGATAATAGAGGGTAATGGAAGAAAGTGGAGAAGGTTAATGAAATGAGCACTTAGGTATCGAATTCCGAGGAAAGTATTGGGAAGTAGATTGATAATGGTTGATGAACTGGATTCCATCCTTTGGAGTTGTATGAAATTGTAATTATGACTAGGAAGAGTAAAAAGGTAGAAAATTAAAATGATTGAATTATCTGTTGTTTGAAACTGATGTGGGAGGTCGAACTTGATCCTGATCAGATCAAGGGAAACCGAACACAAATTGGGGTGGAAAGATAGTTCGACACTGATGCTGATCACATCAGGGTCGAATAATTCTTGAAGCTCCCCTCAAGTGGTCACAAGAATCACACATAGGATAGAAGTAATAAATGCAAATTGGAATTTGGAGTTGTACGCTTTGGAAGAATCCTAAGTAGTAGTTGTGAAAGAATTTTTCTTGGCCTGGAGATGAAGGATTGGCTAGAAGCGTATACCTGAGAAGGTAGTAGTGTATCATATTGTATTATTCCAAGGGCAGCAGGACATAAAAGAGTCCTGTGTCTAGATGAGCTGAGTGCCTACGGGATTGTATGTGTATTGCATTGCTTTGGGAATATCTTTGCATTGTATGTATGTATAAATTGGTAATGAGGAACCGGATGGTCGGTAGTAATGCGGATTGGAGTAATTATTGTGCATTATTATGGTATGGTATGGTATAGTATGTAGGAACCTTGAGCAACGGATTTGGGATTGGTAAGGAGGAAGAATGTATGGCTTTGGCATTAGATAAGTATGGATGAGTAAGTATAGTAATCCCATGACCTCGAGCAACTTTGAGGACAAAGTTCTTAAGGGGGGTAGATTGAAATACCCCAAACTTAAATATGGTGATTAAATTATTTTAATATAGTATTTAAGGGCCTAATAGTGCCTAAGTAATTTTGGTAAGGAAAATAAATCCAAAAGAAATAAAGAAACGCTTAGAAAGCGGAAAACGCTAGAATAAGCGTTAAATAACCATAAGAGGTACGAGACCTCAGTTATAGTATCGTAAGGATTCTAAGGCTTATTCATGCCTAATTAATATACGGGAATGATTCCCGAAGAAAACGGATCCAAATAATGTATTAAAACGCTAATAGAGCTTTAGCGCACGTTTTTCAAGGAAACCCGAAAATGTGGTTTTAAGTGGTCAAACGGACCCGTAAAAATTATAAATCATTAAATAACTATTATTAAGCACTAACGGAAGCTTAATAACCAATAAAAATAAAGAAACAAGAAAATTCCGGAAAACGGGCCCGGTTAGTGAATAGTACCTAAACCGGGTAAAATAACGAGCGTCTTCTGTAAAAGATGAAAAACGCTCCAGCTAGTATAACAGTAGGGGACCGATTTTTAATAGTCAAATAACTCCCTCACACACACATGTAACTAGCTAATTAAATAAGAGAGCCAAAAGCAAAAAGTAGTAAAGTAAAAAGCTTCTTTACCCTTCTCTCTCACCTCACTCTCTCATTTCCCTCATCTCTCTCCTACCCTCTTCTCCGCCCCCCCCCCCCCCGATTTCTCTCTCTTCTCTCCCTCTGTTGGGCGATTTTGGAGAGCTTCAGGAAGCTCCAATGGCAACTCTCACTTCTCTCCCATGCTCTACCTCCATGTGAGCTCCAATCACAAAAATAACTACATATTTGTAATCCCCTCATCATCCTCTACACTTCTCTCTTTTCAAAATCCAAAAATGAGGAAGTTCATCTCCATGGGTTTTCCTCATTCAAAGAGAAAATGGCACCAATGTAAAGCTTGGAGTCTCCTCTCTCCATTAAGGTAAAAATCTATATAAAAAACTCATGTTTTCTCCACCTTACTCCAGTGTGATACCCAGTGTAGGGGTCACCTCCCACATCGATCGGGAGAGAGCACAAACCATGCCTTATAGGTGTGGGGATACTCTTCCCTTGTGTGAGGCCTCTGGAGAGGTTTTAGTATCACCCTCCGGAACAAAACCCCAAAAGTAGGGACTATATCCACCGAGTAGAGGGCTTCCCGCTTCCGCTGGGCCACTCTGGTGTGAGGCCTTTTAGGGACGGTACCCCGAGAACAAAACCGTGCGGGCTGCGGCCCAAAGCGGACAATATCACACATGTGGGTTAAGACTGGGCTGTTACAGATGGTATCAGTTTAATACCCCGGATCTAAGAATGGCGATTAAATTACTCTAATATGATTATAAAAGGCCTAATGGTGCCTAGAGAGTATTGGTAAAAAAAAAACCAAAAGAAAAGAGAAAACGCTTGAAAGCGAAAAACACTAAAATGCGCGTTAAATGAGTATAAGAGATATATGATCTCGAGAGGGTCCGAGATGGATTCCTAAGGCTTAGTTAGGCCTAATAAGTATACGGGAATGATTCCCGAAGAAAACGGATCCAAATAATGGATTAAAACGCTAACGGAGTTTAAAGCACGTTTTTGAGAAAAACCCGAAAACGTGACTTTAAGTGGTCAAATGGACCCGCAAAAATTATAGTTATTATATAACTATAATTAAGTATTAATGGAAGCTTAATAGCCATTAAAAATAAAGAAACGAGAAAAATCCGAAAAATGGGCCCGGTTAGTGAATAGTGCCAAACCGGGTAAAATAACGAGCGTTTTCTGTAAGAAAACGAAAAACGCTCCAGCTTACTAATATAGTGGGGCCGGTTTTATTAGTGAGTCATCCCCCTCACTCACACACAAATAAAGAAAGAAAGAAAGAAAAAGAGGAGAGAGTAAAGTAAAAAAAAAACATAAAAGCACCTTTTACTCTCTTTCCTCCCATTTTCCCTCTTCTCTCTCCTTCCTTTCCTTCTTCCACCATGAGTTCCTTTCCTCCTCCCCATCTCTCGCGATTTGAGCTGCACCAAAGAGCTTCCATGGCTGCTCCTCTTCCCTTGCTTCCTTAAGCCACATAAATGCTCCAAATCAAAAACAAAACACATATTTGTGTTCCTCTCATCAAGCTCCACACTTCCCTCTTTTCAAAATTTGAAAAGGATGAATTTCATTTTGATGGGTGTTGGCCATTTGAAGAGAAAATCACACCATTTAGAAGCTTGAAGCTTCCTCTTCCATCCAAGGTAAAAATATCCAAAGAAATGGCATTTTTCTTCATCTCCTTTTGTTGGCCGATTTTGGCATGTGTTAATGCCTTGCTTCTCTTTGTTTGAGCTACTCTCCATGTCTCCAATGGTGGGTTGGAGCTCCTCCTTTGATTTGTGGGCAAAACCAATTCTAGGGTTTCTTAAGGTAATGTCCAATTCTATGCCTTAAGCCTTTCTTTGAATTCATGAGTGGTTGCTACTACTAAAAGAGCTAACTAGCACTCCTCATGTCCAATGGTATGTTGGTCTAGAGAATGGGGCAAGTGAGTTGCCTAGACCGATTTTGGATGAAGAGAAGATGAGAAGAGGAGAAGTGTATTAACAAGGAAATTTAAGAGAATGCAAGGTAAGAAACCAACCCTAAAGTATATTCTATATGTATTAGAATTTGGGATGGGGTAATTAAAATGAATGATCCCACTTGAGCTGTGGTGATAATGTGCTTGCTTAGAAATAATGCAAGTGAGAAAACATTTGTGTACTTAGTGTTGTGATTGGGAGCAATGCATTTTAGTAATTATGTATTGTGTTGCATTTGGAGAATTTGATGAGTCTTGTGATTTTATGTGTGCTGATGGAACCCATGATGGGTTTGGTTAGTTTTAGGTTGAATAATATGATGGGAAGAGTTTTGGGCAATGCTAGAGAAGTAGCCAAGTTATGGCAAAATTTGTATAGAAATCTAGTGGATTAAGTGTTAGTTTGTGTGGAGAATAACCTAGGGTTAGCTAGGTGTTGTTGGAGTTTGAATTGGGTAAATGATCACCCAAGAATATGAGAGGATGATTGTGGTGAGATTTGTGCAAAAATCTGTAGCAAAAGAGGTTGTTAAATGCTTGAAGAGTTGTAGAAAAATAAAGAAGATTTAGGGTTTTAAGAGTGAGTCTTGGAACTTGGTATGAGGTGTGCATTATCTTGGAAGTTTTGGAATGGTTAAATGAAGAGAGAACAATAATGCAAGTGTTAAGAAAGGTTAGAAAATGCACAAGTGTGCATTAGTGCAAAAGGGAGAATGCAAAATGTGTGAATTTGAGCAAGAGTTTGAGTAAGGTTTGAGCCTATGGTTTGAAGAGTTTTAGAGCATGATTAATGGTGATTAAACATGTAGAAATCTTGTGGAAAGATTAGGGAAAGATTGAGTGTGGATTAAGGGTTGAAATGGGGGTGAAAAATAATGTTTGTTTCAGGTTGTAGCAGGGTCCGGGACCTAGTCCATGGACAAGGACCCGGACCACCCCCTGTTTTTATGCCGAGAGCACACCCCTTGCTTTGGTCCGGGACTATACTCCAGGACAAGGTCCCGGACCATATGTAAAATTTCACCCGAGAGTTATGTTTGCAATTGGTCCGGGACTTAGGGTAAGGACCAAGTCCCGGACCACCCCCAGAAACCTACAGAGAGTGTTTTAAAGGGTTTAAATGATGGGGGTTTGAATGTTAATGATGTTATAAGATGTTAAGGCCTTGTTTGGTGAGATGTAAAGGCCCTAAGAAGTGTTAGAAAGTGTTAGAAGTGATTGAGAAGTGAGAACTCAAATTAATAAAAGTAAAACCAAGATAACGGGATAACGGGGTAACTACGGGAGTAACATTTTATTATGTTCCGTATGATATTAGTATTAATAATAATGTTGAAACATTATCAGAGAACCATGCGTGACCCGAGCTTGGTGAGATGACACGGTAAAAGTAAAAACCCCGGTGAAAGGTATGATTTTCTCATGCCCCGTATGCTAACCGAGTTACTCTGATTTGTGTGTTTGTGTGCCGGCTTAATCAAGATTAAAGCATGAAAATAATCCCTTGTTTGATTATGCATGCATTGTTGTATGTTGTATGAGCTAACATACTTGTATGCCGGTGTGGTCTAACTTAGTGCATAGACCGACTCTTAGTGAGTACTGATTGACTAGAAACCCGTTGAACGGGTAGTCACATAACCAATGGTAATATGCAAACACACACAAGCTATCGATTAAAGTATAACGATAACACAAACATATGAACTCCCTAAAATGTGAGGAGATGTACGGGTTGAGTATATACCCGATAACGGTTAGAGAACCTTATTGAAATAATCCACGAAATAAATATGAGTGGAGAGATAAATGACCTCCATCGAGAGGATTGAAGTTAGTCCAATAATGTAAACATATAAGAAAGGTAAAAGAGACCTAAGGGACTATGTGACTCCCTTGAGATACGGTCGACCTCTTATATGAGGATTTTACCCGGTATAAGAAAATATCCGAAAGTACAAGCATATGATTGTGAGGGTAACACTTAAACCTAAGATTACCCGAATTTAAGTAAAGTTCCCAAAGTCATTAGAAACATCGAGAATGATGCTTCTAGACTAATATATATGATATTGCTATAACTCCGAGAGAGGAGTGTATGGGAACGAGAGTAGTCCGAGAGTAGTCGGACCTAAGTAAAAGAGATAGGAACTAAGAGAGAGTTCCGTGAGCTGGTTGAACCTTCCCACCATGCTAGACCCAGAGTGGGGTCGAAACCGGGGAAGTAAGACTATGCTAGAGAGCCATGAGTTTTGGCTTAAGTATGTAATAAGAGTAACAAGCGTGACGTAGGAGACCTGTAGTGTCTCGAGAATACAAGAGCTTGAGTATGAGTGACCCAAGAGTGGGTGAGATAATGAGTATAAATAACCCGAGAGAAAGGGGTGAGTATAAGAATGTGTAACCCGAGAGAATGGGTAAGTATATGAATGAGTAGCCCAAGAGAATGGGTGTGTATACGAATAAGTAACCCGAGAGAGCGGGTGAGGCACTGAATACGTAAACAAGGCATAGTGAGGAATAACCCTCAATGCCTAAGAGTAACCAGTTACCACTAACAATTGTTATGTTAGTTAGGAATCGTGTTCCGTGATTGGATGTAGATTCCTTGTGTGATATACTATATATTGTATTGCCATGATGCATGTTGTTTGTTTAAATGAACTCCATGTATATCCGACCCGAAGTAGTCGGCGTACCGCGGTTAGCACGCGGTATATGCGAATTTCATGCGCAGCGAAAGCTGACCCCCTAGGGGGAACGTTTTTAGTGTGCAGGTACTTGAAGCTGGCCACCGTTCGAGAGAGTAGGACGGGGACTGCTGTGAGCATGGGTAGTTAGATTGTAATTACTTATGCGTTTGAATAAGGTGTAAGTCCGAGTATGTTATCGGCATCCGTATAATGTAGACTCGGTATAGTAAGAAGTGAAATGATTATGGTATTTGTATGAAGTACTCGGTTGTTCCAGTCCATCAGACCGTTACTGTATGTGAGTCAGGCCTGGTTAGCCACGAGGGTGGCTAACGGCGTTGTATCACCCTCTGTTGTATTTGAATTCCGCTGCGAGCTTAATGGTAAAATGTAACAGTTTAAGAGGTAATGATGAGATTAGCAGTTGGGGTGTTACAATCAGAGCCAGGCCCAGGTCGGTGTGCCAGCGGGGATGCTGGGCTCCCAAGGGGGGTAGAGTGTGATACCCAGTGTAGGGGTCACCTCCCACATCGATCGGGAGAGAGCACGAACCATGCCTCATAGGTGTGGGGATACTCTTCCCTTGTGTGGGCCTCTGGAGAGGTGTTAGTATCACCCTCCGGAACAAAACCCCAAAAGTAGGGACAATATCCACCGAGTAGAGGGCTTCCCGCTTCCGCTGGGCCACTCTGGTGTGAGGCCTTTTAGGGACGGTACCCCGAGAACAAAACCGTGCGGGCTACGGCCCAAAGCGGACAATATCACACATGTGGGTTAAGACTGGGCTGTTACAGCCAGAGAGGTGAAAGTCCTCTCTTACTCGGGAAAACCCGATCTGGCTATTATTAAGTACCTCTGTAAGTACGGAGAACCTGTCATATGGTACATTCCGAAAACTAGGAATCCCAGAGACGGTTTCCATCTGAACAATGTTAACCGCATTAAATAGCGAAGAATGAAGAATCTTGGGTATGGAAGAATGGAATTTCCGGCAACCTGGGTCGACATGCCGAGCAGTCGAGAACAACCAGCTTGCAATGCACCAACCGTGCAACGGGCAAGAAGTGAAGTAATGAAACCCGAGACACATGTCTACGGGACCACGATTATTACGTAATGTCAACAACGGTATACCAACCGACTAAGGAACTACAACGTAGTACCCAAACAAGAGGCAAGTCTCAGTAACCACGACAAATGCGTGGAACAGGCTACGAAGAAGATACGATACTAAGTAAAAGGGGTCTCCCAGGATGGGAAACAGCCTAGTTAATGATTATCATGTGAAGACAGTGAGAAGTCGCCCAGAAGATTTATTGTTAAGACTGTAAGATCAAAGTAAGGGCCAATAAGGCCACTGATTATGGTGCGGGTGAAAACAATACCGCAACCGGTGTGTGTGTTGAACTGACAGCCAGTTAGCATGGCGCACTTGCCATGGCAAGTGCTGCTGTAACAAGGATGTTCGGGAAAATTTTTAGCAAATACAAAGCACTTAGCAAAGTACCACGAAGTTAAATGGGATCATCATAACCTTGGAAAGGCTTAACATCCTAACCTCTGCAATTGGAAATACACCAGTCAGCAAGAAGCTAAACTTGGTTAAGACGAGAAGGCATTGTAATACCATGGGAATTTTTTTCCCTTCAAATCGGATTTGTTTCAAACTCTTTTTCAAAACCAAATTTTCTTTCAAACCAATACTTCTTTCAAACCTTATTTTAAAACCAAACCAGAGGACCTACACCGGCCTTAGCGCCACATGGTAGGTGAGATACACCCAGTTCACTTTTGAACAACCGGATGGAAACAGGTCAACCCAAGGGTAACAACCCGAGGGAATGGATTGAGTTCATACTAAATACCACAGTGGATAAACCTTCCCTTGATTAAGTTTGGGAAGCAAGGAATGCATATTATCACAAGATGATATAAGGGAGTTGACATCAGAATACTTCACCTAGGCGTGTGACGGTCACTACGAGTGTACCAACTGAAATGTGGGACGACCGCACTCCGATAGGAGCTTGTGGGCCTGACAGACCTGTTTATGGGTTAGTCGGTTAAGTAGCAATATATCAGTATTGAAATACCCCAGACTTATTAAACATGGATTAAATATTTAATTACATTAATTAAGGCCTAAACATGCCTTAAAAGTCAACTGAGAACAACAGTGGTCAACACAAAACGAGATGTTGCACCCTTTGACTGGTTAGGGTAAATAAATACCCAAATGAACTTCTTAGGACCTAAAAATTTGTCCTAAGTTTATTAACATAATATTAAACATATTATAATCATTGTACAACACTCCAACACAAAGAACAAGCACTTTCATGCTTCAAGGTCAAGTAGAGCAAAAAGGTGCTCTAAGAATACCTTAAAGGTCTAATGACCTCTAAATGATATAAAATTGGATACAATGATCAAATATCATGTAAGGAATACAACAAAACCGTTGTCAAAGAAAACCAAGCTCGCAAACACCTTGTGACACAAAATGTGCACTAAAACTCCTTAAAGCACGTAATTGTGTAATTGCCTTCTAAATTGGTTTTAAATGGGCTAAAAGGTTATTATTACCTTTAAATATGATAATATATCATATTATATCATATTAGGAATTTAATTCTATAAATTTATGAATTTTTACAAATTTAATATTAAAATATTAATAAAACCCTAAAATGGGGCCCGTTTGGGTCAACAATGACTAAGTTGGTCAATGTTGACCATTGACCACGAATTGGACTACATAAAATCGGTGGAATAAGTCTCTTAACAGACCATGTGACAATTCTCATGTGACAATTATTTATACCTCATTACTTTTGCATAAAAATAAGAAAAAGTGAACTTTAACATATTAAAACACAAAAGTTGCTTACCACTTGCTTACCCATGTGAGTGCTGCCGATTTGGAGCCTCATTTCTCCTTGTTATTCGGTGGATCCAAGCAAGAAAAGACAAGGAGTGATGACTCATCTTTCGCTTATTGCTTAAAGTAACATTATTACTCCATTATTCAATCAAATTGGAATCAATTATTCACCACCTTTCTCAATCATGGCCGGCTGCCTCCTTTCTTTGTCTCCACCGATTTTTCAACACCAATCAACCCTTGGTGAGTCATCAAGCCATTAAAATCATAAAATATGTAAAAAATGACTTTAAGGACAATTTAGGTCATTCTTCTCCATTTGCTCCATTCAGCCGAGTTTGCTCTTGCCTTGAGCTCTCTTTGGCTCCTCCTTGACCGTAGGTAAGCATTCTAACTCCATTGATGAGAACTCTTGCTCTAGGTAAGCTTCTAAGGCATAAAAATGTCCATTTTCTTCATCTTTCTTTCCTTTTTCCGTTGATCTAGACTCCAACCATTTCTATACATTTATGTAGAGTGTTTTGGAGGTTAAAGGAAGGATAAATTTCAGCCATAACAAGATCTAAGGAGAAAAGTTCAAGTCTTGACCATTTAAGGTAAAAATGTGCTCTAAGCACATAGCTTCTTGCTTTCCTTGTGAATTTCGGTGTAAACCTTGTTCCCTAACCTTATTTTCTTCTCCTTTTAATGTGGATTTAGTTGGTATACCAAGATCTACAAGGAGTAGCTAGATCCAAGCCAAAAACACCATTTTTGGCATCTTAAACAAGGTAAATCTTAGCCATCTTCGAAGCTAACTACCCGAGGTCTTATACCTTGTTTTTAAGAGTGTTTTGATACTCTTTCTCTACTGGAAAAATAGGGCCGAGGTAGATCTCCAACAAACTTGAAGATCTAAGGTAAAAATTCATGATTTTCATGACTTAAATTACTTCCCATGGTTAGCTCATGTTTGGAGTTTAATCATGTCTTGTTTTCTACATGAGGACAAGTAAATCAAGCTGTGGATAAATTCTCCTTAAGGTGGCCGAATCCAAACAAGGATTTATCTAAGCTAAATCAAGGTATAAATCACTTAAATCTACACTTGGTATATTAATATGTGTTTATACATGTTTACACATATATGTCGTGAGTGAAGATACATTAAGGTCTTTTTTGTCCTTAGGTATTAAGGAATGGTTTTATAAATTTTATAACTAATTAAACAAGAATAATTGTCAAATTTAAGACATTATGTGGAAGTTTGGTAATTAAATGAAGAATATGAGGTGAGGCCGAGAATTATAAGTGTTTTTGGGACATTTATGTGTAATTTATTTTGTGAGCAAATGTTTGTAATAAGGCCATGTACTTTAGGCCATTTTATTTACATTATGTGGAAGTAGGTTTTAGGTGTTAATTATAAATTACCGAAAAGAATGAGGGGTTATAGTGTAATTAAATTAAATTTGGGGGCTCTAAAATGATATGGCCGAAAATTAGAGTTAAAAGGATTTAAAATAAAGTTTATAAGATTTTATAAAGTTTTGGGGTTAAATGGTGAATTTTGGAAACTTAAGGGTTAAAACCGTAATTATTAGGAGTTAATGGTCAAGGAAATATTAAGGAGGTCAACCTTGACCATATGGTAGGTTTTGACCAAATTAGATAAGTTAGATAACTTATTTAAGGCTTTATAATAAGATAAGTACTTAATGGTAATATTTTTATAACATATGTGGTAAATATGTTATTACCGAAAATTAAAGGTGTATAATGGTATTATAAACACCCATGGGCTATTAGGAATTTTTAGGAATTTATTGGGTTGATTTTGGAATCAAAATGAACTATATATGTATAATATATAGTTAGTACGTCATTATGACACTTTGGAGAAATATAGGTGGTGGAAATGTGAATACCGAAAGTATATGGGTTAATAAGGATAATTATAACCCTTTGGAGAAATTTGGTGATTTTTAGAATTATATAAGAGCATTTATTAACATATATGTATAATATATAGTTTTAATTAATTATAAAACTATATGTTATAAATAGGGCCAAATGGCAATTATCGAAAAGTTTTGGGTATGTTCGGTATTTTATAAATATTGACCATAGGTTATATTTATATTAAGGTTAGAATGTTATATTAAATGGGATATATAACATGGTATAAATTATGGATGGTTTTATAAGGAGATTATGGTTTATGGAAAAGAATAAGATTTTCTTATGGTGCCTAAGCGGCAATATAAAATAGTTTTGTATAAAAACTATAGGTTATAAATTAAAGGAAATAAGAATATCATATCAAATGACATTAGTATAAGGTATAACATTACATAATGTTTTGTGGTCAAATAGAATTTAAATAAATTCAAGGGCTGTACCGAATTTGTAACACCCCAACCGCTAATACCGTCATTACTGTATCATACTTACCTCCGCAGCGGATATTACTTACTCAACGGCGGGTGTACAATGCCGTTAGTCACCCACGTTACTAACCAGGCGAGTTACAATACTACATACTATCGGTCTGATGAATATGAACATACCTAGTGCTCTACACAATACATTACTTGCCCTTGCATACCAATCCATAATTCGATACAACTCCAATACAATACTATACCGAGTATACTACAATCCTTGCATTACCGATACAGTTTAAGCTTCCGAATGTGCATTACAATACAAGTACTAATCCCTACCATACAACTAACCATGCTTACGTAGCAGTCCCCGTCCTACTCTCTCGAACGGTGGTCAGCCTCGAGTACCTGCACACTAAAAACGTTCCCCCGAGGGGGTCAGCTTACGCTGAATATGACTTCCGCATATACCGCGTGCTAACCGTGGTACGCCGACTACTTTGGGTCGGATATACATGGAGTTCATTTTACATGCATACATACATACTCATACTACACAATACATCAAAAATACCTACATAAATACACAAGTACAATACTTACTAAGGAAGACAATTCAATAGTCAACCATTCGTATTTGTTATACATTCATTACTCTTCGTACTGTGTTCGATATTCGTTACTCTACTCATACTTACTCCTTACTCTTGCATACTCATCACTCCATGTTCAATACCTTACTCGTACACGATCCTTATTCTGTGCTCGCTACTATACTAGTGCATACTCACTACTCGATTCTCCATACTTACTCTTACATACTCAATACTCGATACTTACTCATACGTACTCAATACTCGGTACTCCTTACATACTCATACTTGCTTCTTACTCGATACTCATTACCATACTCGTACATACGCAATACTCATTACTTTGGCCTCTGGGCGGAGTCATACTCAAGACTCACCACTGGACCTACAATACGAGGGCTATACGCTTAGCTCCTCAAATACTCAAATGCCCATTCTACCGGACTACACGAATTCCCAACACTCTTCTCTTAGAGCACAATACAACCTCATGGATTAGCCTAGAAGTATCTCTCTCGATAACCTCTGTTAGCTTAGGGAATTACCACCGTCTAGTATCCTCAGATTTAAGGGTTTCCCCAACATATCGAATACTCTCATGGCCGGGACATACTTACATCAGTCGGGTCCTCTCATAATGGGTCGACTAATTGCTAAGGGGTTTGGAGATTCCTCATCATTCTTTACTACTCTCATGGTTCATGTCTTGCACCAAGATTAGTTCCTCTAATATGGGTTACTTATGTGCTTCCACTACTTTCGTTTGTGGATTATTCATTCCGCTTCTCCTACCGTTATCGGAAGGTTATTACTCCTGTACGCTCTCTCACATTCTAGTGAGTTCATTGGTTTACGTTATCGTTTATTGGTTCGTTGGTTTAGTGCGTTGCTACGGTTCCATTAATTCACACATGACTCTCACCACGAGTCATTACACAATAGACTCATCTATGAGTCGGTCTACGCACTAAGTAAAGCCACACAATCAATCAAGAAGGTTAGCTCAATCAACATACAACAAGACATATAATGAAAGGCAATAAACCGTTTTCATGCTTTAGTCTTGATTAGCCGGCATACAACACACAAATCAACGTAACTCGGTTAGCATACGGGGCATGAGGAAATCATACCTTTCACCGGAGTTAGCTCTACCGTGTGTTCCCTTGTTCCTTGGTTCACACTTGTTCCACTGATAATGTTTCAACATTATTATTAATACTATACTCTTACGATACACAAATAATTACTACCCCCGTACTTACCCCGTTATCCCGGTGTATTTAATGTTCTCATATTCTCAACTTACTTGGTTACTTTCTACACTTGTTTTCCTACTCATATACTTACTTTCTTACCCTTACTACTTCATTTATAGTGTACTACTACATATATATGCATATATGTGTATAGGCATATATATGTATATATACATATGATTGTTATAATCATATAATAAAGATTTTTTTTTTGACTCGACCGGACTTGCCACCGACCTTGCAAGTCCGGTCCATTCCAGTAGCTACCAGTACGGGAAATTTTCTGGCTCGACCGAACTTGCAAGTCCGGTCGCAAGTTCGGTCCATTCCAGTAGCTTGCATTACGGGAATTTTTCTGGCCGACCGAACTTGCAAGTCCGGTCGCAAGTTCGGTCCATTCCAGAAGGTTTCTGACGGGAGGATTTTCTGGTCTGACCAAACTTGCATGTCCAGTCGCAAATCCGGTCGATTCCAGAAGGTTTCCCGTCTTTGTAAATCTGGGCTCGACCGAACTTGCAAGTCCGGTCGCACGTCCGGTCTGGCCCAGTACTTCAGTTTTAAAATCTGTTTTCAGTCCTCTCTTTTACCCATTATTTCCCCAATCTTCCTACATGTAATCCCACATGTTTAAACACTATCTAGGCCCTCCAAATTTCCTTAGTTCATCCAACAATTCCTTACTCTTCTCTAAATCCACATACACAATTTCTCATCACTTCCTTTCAATTCTTACAATTGTTTTCTTTACTCTCATGCTACAGATTTTCATTTTCCCCTTTACCATTCAATACTCCCTCTACCAATGCTACTCCTAGTATCCCAAATACATTTCCAAGCAATTACAATATCTATACCCAAGTCTAATATTCCTTTACCAATTCTTGCACATTAAATTCTCCTAACTTCTCCAATGTATTCTTATACACTTGCTACAGATTTTACACTTCTTATTTCTCATACTACAATTACCATTCCAAAGGTCATTAAACATCTCTACTATCCTCAATACATACCTTGGTTCTCCCATTCGCCAAGTCATTCCTTAATACACAATTCCTACCAAAATTTTGCCATAACTCATCTACTTTCCTTACTTATCCACACACATACTTTCTCATCAAGTTCATCCCTATTCTAGCCAAACCACAAGGGTTCTACCAGCACACATATTGAGCAATCTTAATACATCAATACCCATCAATCACAATACTAATACACATACTCATTTCACTTAGCTCCAAAGCCTTCAATTCAAATACTTGCACTTAAATACTCAAACTTCATAATTCTTAATACTAGTACAAGGTTTTGGGTTCTTTAAATATTTTACCCATTCCCATTACTCTAATGTAATAAAATTTACATTAGGAAGGAGCTCTTACCTTGAGCTTATACTTCATTCTTTCTTTTCCATTTCTTCTTCCCTCTTTCTTGCACAAATCGATCAAATGGGGAATGGAGTTTCCAAACTCCATTCCCATCACCCAAAGCACATCAAACAAGTATAATTAATACACTAGCCCTTAGATTTATGCTAGTTCATTGAAGTGTTCAAAATACAAATTTCTAGGGTTTACCTTTGGAGTGCTTTAGGAGGGGTTTTAGCCCTTGGTTCAAGAAGGTGTTCTCACCACCATTGGAGGGTTGAAGCAAAGCTCCAAAACAAGAGGAAAAACAAGGTGAGAGAGGGAGACAAAAATCGGCCACCAAGGAGATGGAGAAAAGTGAGGTCTTTCATGGAGATTTTTACCTTGTTGGAAAGAGGAGGCTCCAAGCTTCACAATGGTGTGTTTTTCTCTTCAAATGGGGAAAACCCATGGAGATGAAACTCATCCTTTTCGAATTTTGAAAAGATAGAAATGTAGAGGAAGATGAGGGGATTACAAATATGTAGTTTATTTTACATTTGGAGCTCACATGAAGGTAGAGCAAGGAGAGAAAGAAGAGAAGCCATGGGAGCATTCTTGAGCTCTCAAAGATCGGCTGCAAGGGGGAGAAGGAGGGAGTGCTCACGGTGGGAAGGAGAAAGAATAGGAGAGAGAGAAGAGAAATGAGAGAATAAGAGGAGAGAGGGGGTATTTACTGTGTGTGTAGGCTACATATTTGGGCTTCTTTGTCTTTACTTATTTGTTTGTGTGTGTGAGAGAGAGAGCTGTTTACACCAGTAAAAACCGGCCCCCTCTGTAATACTAGCTTGAGCGTTTTTCGTTTTTTTTTACAGAAAACGCTCGTTATTTTACCCAGTTTTGATACTATTCACTAACCGGGCCCGTTTTCTGGAAATTTCTCGTTTAATCATTTTTATTGACTATTAAGCTTCCATAAACGCTTAATAATTATTATTTAATGATTTATAATTTTTACGGGTCTGTTTGACCACTTAAAGCCACATTTTCGGGTTTCCTCGAAAAACGTGCGCTAAAGCTCTTTTAGCGTTTTAATACATTTCTTGGATCCGTTTTCTTCAGGAATCATTCCCGTATACTAATTAGGCATGAATAAGCCTTAGGAATCTTTACGATACTATAACCGAGGTCTCGTACCTCCTATGGTTATTTAACGCTCATTTTAGCGTTTTCCGCTTTCTAAGCGTTTTTTCTCATTTCTTTTGGATTTATTTTCTTTACCAAAAATTACTTAGGCACTATTAGGCCCTTAAATACTATATTAGAATAATACAATCACCATATTTATGTTCGGGGTATTTCAATCTACCCCCCTTAAAGAACTTTGCCCTCAAAGTTGGTGAATCTAATACTGTTACTCGTACATATACTCTATGCTAAGGTTATGACCTCTACATATAACTTGTCAACTCCAAATGTCTGACATGATGCATACTACGCATCCAAACAGCATGTCACTGCATGCATAGCAATCAAAAATATCCGTTTTACTCCTCTCCAAGGGGGTCCATCCGCAGACAATTAGGTACAATCCTCCCCCAATGGCAAGTGATCCCTCAGGTACCGGTCACGTTTGAACACTTATGCTTTCTGGTTCACGGCCGTCATGACTTGAGCACTTATGCTTTCTGGATCTACGGTCCTTTGGCTCTGATCAAATTCATTTGCACATATAGAGATCCTCAGGCACTTACTCATACTTACTTACTCATACTTTACTCATACTTACTCATACTTACTTACTCATACTTTACTCATACTTACTCATACTTACTCGGGACTACACTGCCCCAGTGCCCTTGGAAAAATATAAAACACACACTGTTACCGTACACCCGGTGTAGTGGTTTCAAACTACTCTACACTTCCACAGACTCAAAACTAGCTTCACCTCCTATGGTTTCGACCGGATACCCGTGCCTAGGCATGGAAGATCCACTAGCGCCCGTGGGAGCGGTTTTAAAACCGATCCTCATTCTCAAGTTTGAAGAAAACGTTGTACCAAATTAGTTTTGGAAATTCATTTTGAAAACTTTGCATACATCTCCCAAATTCCATTTATGACGATTATACCTAATACTAGTGTTATTACTGTGACCACTTAAGGGAGCTTCCAGAGTCCTTCAACCCCAATGTGATCAGCATTGATGTTGAATTATCCTTCCACCCCAATTTGTGTTCGGCTTCCCTTGATCGCTAGCAAATCAAGTTCCACTTCCCACCTCAATACAAACAGACAGATTGTCAAACATTATTTCGTTTTCTATCTTTTTAATCTTGCTACTCATAATCATACACATACATTTCCCAATTTATATGATTCACTTACTTACTTACTAATCATTTCATCAATTATTGCTACATCTTCTCCAGCTGCTATACCTTAAGAATTTAAGGGTATAATATCCCATTAATTTGCTATACTCCAATTTATACTCATAAAATACATCGGTTGTACACCGATTCATACTCATTACATACGTCGGTTCCATACCGATTTATACTCCTCAAGTCTCCCATACATACTCATTCTTCATACTATTACCAATCGGGGTACTCATTCCCCTGGAGTTTCTCCACTCCTTTCTTATTATTGTTCCTCAAATAACTACAATTACACGATGAGTGAATACAAATGTTTATGTAACATAAGTATCAATCATCAAAACAAATTCTTTTGCGCTATGCGCATTGTAGTTTACGCACCTATCACGTAAAACATACATTCCGCGGTTTCGCTCTACCCCCCTTAAAAGGGATTACGCCCACGTAACCTACCATGTGTCAACATTGGACATTGGTCGAAGGCATTCAGCCGTCATGGAGTGGTTCAGTTTCCATGCGGTCTATTATACAATGTTCCTTGATCAACGGGTCTTAACCGTACTGTCGGTTAGTCCCTGCATCAAGAATTTTCATCGGAGTTTATTTAACTCTTAACCGGGTTTGGTTCAAGGTGTATTTCACTTAGAATTCTGGGCCCACAAGCTTCTGCTGCGCGACCCTGATAACTTGTGTTATTCGCCCTTCTTGTTGTCTTAGATGTGCTATACAACACCTTTTTATCCCTCTTATTGTGGGAATAAGGTCTGTTCCATCTCGCGAGGTATTCTTTTACCGTGCGTGAACTCAATGAGTTTTAGATTCATAACCAGATCCCTGGCCATCTATATACATACTGGTTTGTTTGGAGTGATCTTTCACTTGGTTCCTCCGACTTATTGTCGGTTGAGGTTAAGTCACTACCTAGTTGTAGTGCTTCCTCTATCGTTAATAGCTCCTGAACTATACCAGTTTCTCCGGTTCAGTATAAGTGTTCTTTACTTGTATGACCTTGCATATTCGATGCGTCGGTCCTTGTGACTTTCTTAAGTCTCCTTTCACCTTTATTCCAGTGGAATTCACATCTTGTGATGGTTGGTGTGTGTTTCACCCTCTTCGTGCTTCTTTGGCCTTAGGCCACACGGTTTGTTTCTAAGCTTCTGCTTGTCTGGCTTATGCCATGTTTACTGGTGAAAGGAATGGTTTACCACAATTTACATTTCCTCATACTCCAAGCTATCCCACTCGATCATTAACTACACAAGTGCAATACCAAAACACTCAGTCATACAGAGTGCAGAGGCGTAAACTCTTGGCAGTAAGTCTCTTATGAGGTCGCAATAGGACTGATCGTTACTCTTTCAGGTGGTGCTTCATCATTTGGTGCAGACTTCTTGCTTGTTGCCCGGTTTGTCTACCATCTTGTATTGACAACTCCATAGTATTGGGTGATTATTCTCATACGTTGGTCGCCTGATGCGCACCATGTTCTTACTGATTCGCTAGTATTGGTTCACATGGCATCCGTTGTTGCTAGCTTCAGCTCATGCATTTCTGTCGCCTATACAATGGTTCCCCATGTATTTGGCAAATACAGAATATGGTATTCTTTTATTTTTCTGAGCTCCCCGAGCATCATTGGTTTTATAACCGGTTACTCCTTGGTTGTCATCAATTGCTGTTGAAGCTTATTTCACATTGCTTGGCAATAATTGTATGCTCAAGCTTGACTACATTAGTGGTTCTGAAAAGGATATATTTCCCGACAGTTGCTAATGGTATCCCCTTCTTGGGATCCACGTGTTCCCCACTCTTGTGGTCTCACATTATGCGGGGCATCCTCAATTATTGGTTGTTACTCTTTTATCGGTGTCATCCTTGACCACTTTCCATATAGTTCACATTGGTTTTGCAACCGTTGGTTTGTGTGTGGTAATAGTTTCATGGCCTACTAGCCATATTGCCTAGAGCTCTGCTCATCATAGGTTGTTTCCAAGTGATTATTTCTCCATAAACCATCGCTGGATTTGGAGGTGATACTGGGCTCCATGATAAGATCGTTGCATCACGCTTCCGTAGGTTGGAGACCCTTTTTGTATCTTGGTATTGATCGATACCGTTTATTAATTTGGGGTATCCCCTATCAAGTGGGATCCCGTCGGTATTCTGACCGGTTGCTCATTCCGATTGTGGTGTTTTTACCACGACATCTCGTTCAACTGTGTTGACTTGCTACCCTTTATGGATTGCTCCTGGGTGGTGCCGATTATACAGTAGCATCTGACATGTATGAGTATTTTCAGTTTGTTGTCCTACCCTACGGTTCTGGATTTGAGTTATCCCGTTAGGGGTTGTAACGTCTCCCGTTCTTAGGGTAGACCATTGGGTTTTTCCCTTATGTTATAACGGATTAAATTTCCCTTCCGGTGATGAATGGTATTTCTGGTACCTTGCCACATCACCCTATGTGTTTGTGGTAGTTGTTCTGGGAATCTCATCCCGTTCATTGAACACTGATGTGTTAATGTTAGGCATTCGCCTTACTGTGTTTAGACTGGGTATTCCTTCCAGCCATCATGTTTTACTTTAATATATTCAAGACATGTCCAATGTCTTTATTCAGTTGTTGGTGCTTCTCGCACCTTTAACTCTTAAGCATCCTCCTGTAGTAGGTTCTTGACTCCCTAGCTTGTAGCTTATCTGAGTTTCTTCTGCTCATTTTGGGTATCCTACTGTTCCGTTTTGAATTTACTTATGGTCCGTAGAACGGAGTTGACTACTTCCCGTGTTTCGTACACTACATGTATACATACGTGGGGTACCGTCTTGGCACGTTACCACTTACCTAACTACATGTCAGGCCCGCAAGCTCCTTCGGAGTGCGGTCGTCCCACATCCCATATTTGGGTACACTCGTAGTGTTCGTCACACGCCTAGGTGAAATATTCTGTTGTCAACTCCTCTTGTATCACTCTATGATACTCACCGTAATTTCGTCTGTTTGGTTGTAAAAATCCAAGGTTTAAAAGAAGAGTTTGTGATTTTGAGGAAAAATTTGGGTTTTGAAATAACAGTTCGGCGTTAAAAGGAATTCTTCATGGCGTTGCCATGTTTGCGGTCTTGACCAAGTTCAGCTTCTTGCTGATTGGTATGTCCTCAATACAATGGTCGTGCCGTTAGGCCTTCCCGAGGGTTCGTTATTTAACATCCTTAGGATTGGTGATCCTATATTTGCTCCATTCGTCATAGCGGTACTTTGACAAGTATCTGCGGGTTGTTAAAAATATTCCAATCGTCTTGTAGTTGCTGCACTTGCCCTGGGCAAGTGCGCGGGTAGGTTGTTTTTCGGTTAACGCATACCGGTGGCGGTATCGTTTCCATCCATAATTGGTGGTTTTATTAGGTCTTCATTTGATCCTTTGATCTTGGTGATCGATCTCCTGAGTCGCTTCTCAGTGTACTTGACGTGGTTGTCGTCCATCCGGGTGTCTCACACCTTCAGTGTGGTTACCAAGACCTGCCTTATCCTTAGGAACCAGGTTGTGGTCCTATAGGTGTATGTGTTATGATTTCTTTCATAGTTATCTGAACTATGTTGTTCGGTTATTATAGCCTCTTGGCATGTAGGTTTGGTGTTAATCCAACCTCGACTAACTCCTTAGTCGGTTTGTATACCGTTGTTGGTATCATCAAAGATTACGGTCCGTAGACTCTCTTGTCTCGGCTTGTTACTCCATCTTCCTTGCTTTATTGCACGATTGTGCTTCTCTTCTTGCTGGCTACACATGGTTCTCGCGACTGCGAAGCATGTCACCCCATGGTGCCATAAATTCAATTATCCTTGTGTTTAGGATCTTCATTCCTTCGCCATTAAGTGCGGTCCTTGTCATTCAACGGGAACCATCTTCGGGACTTCCAGTTCTTGGACTCTACCGTAAGACAGGTTCTTTTCTAATAAAGTTTACTTGCAACTGCCAGATCGGGTGTCACCCGAGTGTGAGAGGTCTTTCCATCTCTCTGGCGTTCTTGTCCCAACTTACAACGGGGGACGCGGAGGGCGGGTATGGTTACTGTAGGTATCCAGATCACACTCGAAATTCCTATCTAGCGTCCTCACACGCTAACACTCAACCCTTAGCCCTAAGCCTCTACTTCCTAACTCAGTATTTACCTAAACTCGGTATTTCATCCATCAGAGTGATACTTCGCTCTGATACCACTTTTTGTAACACCCCTACCGCTAATACCGTCATTACCGTACCATACTTACCTCCGCAGCGGATATTACTTACTCAACGGTGGGTGTACAATGCCGTTAGTCACCCACGTGACTAACCAGGCGAGTTACAATACTACATACTATCGGTCTGATGAATATGAACATACCGAGTGCTCTACACAATACATTACTTTCCCTTGCATACCAATCCATAATTCGATACAACTCCAATACAATACTATACCGAGTATACTACAATCCTTGCATTACCGATACAGTTTAAGCTTCCGAATGTGCATTACAATACAAGTACCAATCCCTACCATACAACTACCCATGCTTACGTAGCAGTCCCCGTCCTACTCTCTCGAACGGTGGTCAGCCTCGAGTACCTGCACACTAAAAACGTTCCCCCGAGGGGGTCAGCTTACGCTGAATATGACTTCCGCATATACCGCGTGCTAACCGCGGTTGCCGACTACTTTGGGTCGGATATACATGGAGTTCATTTTACATGCATACATACATACTCATACTACACAATACATCAAAAATACCTACATAAATACACAAGTACAATACTTACTAAGGAAGACAATTCAATAGTCAACCATTGGTATTTGTTATACATTCATTACTCTTCGTACTGTGTTCGATATTCGTTACTCTACTCATACTTACTCCTTACTCTTGCATACTCATCACTCCATGTTCAATACCTTACTCGTACACGATCCTTATTCTGTGCTCGCTACTATACTAGTGCATACTCACTACTCGATTCTCCATACTTACTCTTACATACTCAATACTCGATACTTACTCATACGTACTCAATACTCGGTACTCCTTACATACTCATACTTGCTTCTTACTCGATACTCATTACCTTACTCATACATACGCAATACTCATTACTTTGGCCTCTGGGCGGAGTCATACTCAAGACTCGCCACTGGACCTACAATACGAGGACTATACGCTTAGCTCCTCAAATACTCAAATGCCCGTTCTACCGGACTACACGAATTCCCAACACTCTTCTCTCAGAGCACAATACAACCTCATGGATTAGCCTAGAAGTATCTCTCTCGATAACCTCTGTTAGCTTAGGGAATTACCACCGTCTAGTATCCTCAGATTTAAGGGTTTCCCCAACATATCGAATACTCTCATGGCCGGGACATACTTACATCAGTCGGGTCCTCTCATAATGGGTCGACTAATTGCTAAGGGGTTTGGAGATCCCTCATCATTCTTTACTACTCTCATGGTTCATGTCTTGCACCAAGATTAGTTCCTCTAATATGGGTTACTTATGTGCTTCCACTACTTTCGTTTGTGGATTATTCATTCCGCTTCTCCTACCGTTATCGGAAGGTTATTACTCCCGTACGCTCTCTCACATTCTAGTGAGTTCATTGGTTTACGTTATCGTTTATTGGTTCGTTGGTTTAGTGCGTTGCTACAGTTCCATTAATTCACACATGACTCTCACCACGAGTCATTACACAATAGACTCATCTATGAGTCGGTCTACGCACTAAGTAAAGCCACACAATCAATTAAGAAGGTTAGCTCAATCAACATACAACAAGACATATAATGAAAGGTAATAAACCATTTTCATGCTTTAGTCTTGATTAGCCGGCATACAGCACACAAATCAACGTAACTCGGTTAGCATACGGGGCATGAGGAAATCATACCTTTCACCGGAGTTAGCTCTACCGTGTGTTCCCTTGTTCCTTGGTTCACACTTGTTCCACTGATAATGATTCAACATTATTATTAATACTATACTCTTACGATACACAAATAATTACTACCCCCGTACTTACCCCGTTATCCCGGTGTATTTAATGTTCTCATATTCTCAACTTACTTGGTTACTTTCTACACTTGTTTTCCTACTCATATACTTACTTTCTTACCCTTACTACTTCATTTATAGTGTACTACTACATATATATGCATATATGTGTATAGGCATATATATGTATATATACATATGATTGTTATAATCATATAATAAAGATATTTTTTTTTTGACTCGACCGGACTTGCGACCAACCTTGCAAGTCCGGTCCATTCCAGTAGCTACCAGTACGGGAAATTTTCTGGCTCGACCGAACTTGCAAGTCCGGTCGCAAGTTCGGTCCATTCCAGTAGCTTGCATTAAGGGAATTTTTCTGGCCGACCGAACTTGCAAGTCCAGTCGCAAGTTCGGTCCATTCCAAAAGGTTTCTGACGGGAGGATTTTCTGGTCCGACCGAACTTGCATGTCCAGTCGCAAGTCCGGTCGATTCCAGAAGGTTTCCCGTCTTTGTAAATCTGGGCTCGACCGAACTTGCAAGTCCGGTCGCAAGTCCGGTCTGGCCCAGTACTTCAGTTTTAAAATCTGGTTTCAGTCCTCTATTTTACCCATTATTTCCCCAATCTTCCTACATGTAATCCCACATGTTTAAACACTATCTAGGCCCTCCAAATTGCCTTAGTTCATCCAACAATTCCTTACTCTTCTCTAAATCCACATACACAATTTCTCATCACTTCCTTTCAATTCTTACAATTGTTTTCTTTACTCTCGTGCTACAGATTTTCATTTTCCCCTTTACCATTCAATACTCCCTCTACCAATGCTACTCCTAGTATCCCAAATACATTTCCAAGCAATTACAATATCTATACCCAAGTCTAACATTCCTTTACCAATTCTTGCACATTAAATTCTCCTAACTTCTCCAATGTATTCTTATACACTTGCTACAGATTTTACACTTCTTATTTCTCATACTACAATTACCATTCTAATGGTCATTAAACAACTCTACTATCCTCAATACATACCTTGGTTCTCCCATTCACCAAGTCATTCCTTAATGCACAATTCCTACCAAAATTTTGCCATAACTCATCTACTTTCCTTACTTATCCACACACATCCTTTCTCATCAAGTTCATCCCTATTCTAGCCAAACCACAAGGGTTCTACCCGCACACATATTGAGCAATCTTAATACATCAATACCCATCAATCACAATACTAATACACATACTCATTTCACTTAGCTCCAAAGCCTTCAATTCAAATACTTGCACTTAAATACTCAAACTTCACAATTCTCAATACTAGTACAAGGTTTTGGATTCTTTAAATATTTTACCCTTTCCCATTACTCTAATGCAATAGAATTTACATTAAGAAGGAGCTCTTACCTTGAGCTTATACTTCATTCTTTCTTTTCCATTTCTTCTTCCCTCTTTCTTGCACAAATCGATCACATGGGGAATGGAGTTGCCAAACTCCATTCCCATCACCCAAAGCACATCAAACAAGTATAATTAATACACTAGCCCTTAGATTTATGCTAGTTCATTGAAGTGTTCAAAATACAAATTTCTAGGGTTTACCTTTGGAGTGCTTTAGGAGGGGTTTTAGCCCTTGGTTCAAGAAGGTGTTCTCACCACCATTGGAGGGTTGAAGCAAAGCTCCAAAATAAGAGGAAAAACAAGGTGAGAGAGGGAGACAAAAATCGGCCACCAAGGAGATGGAGAAAAGTGAGGTCTTTCATGGATATTTTTACCTTGTTGGAAAGAGGAGGCTCCAAGCTTCACAATGGTGTGCTTTTCTCTTCAAATGGGGAAAACCCATGGAGATGAAACTCATCCTTTTCGAATTTTGAAAAGATAGAAATGTAGAGGAGGATGAGGGGATTACAAATATGTAGTTTATTTTACATTTGGAGCTCACATGGAGGTAGAGCAAGGAGAGAAAGAAGAGAAGCCATGGGAGCATTCTTGAGCTCTCAAAGATCGGCTGCAAGGGGGAGAAGGAGGGAGTGCTCACGGTGGGAAGGAGAAAGAATAGGAGAGAGAGAAGAGAAATGAGAGAATAAGAGGAGAGAGGGGGTATTTACTTTTGTACTTTTTACTTTCTTTGATTTACTTATTTGTTACTTGTGTGTGTGTGTGAGAGAGAGAGCTGTTTACACCAGTAAAAACCGACCCCCTCTGTAATACTAGCTGGAGCGTTTTTCGTTTTTTTTTTACAGAAAACGCTCGTTATTTTACCCGGTTTTGATACTATTCACTAACCGGGCCCGTTTTCCGGAAATTTCTCGTTTAATCATTTTTATTGACTATTAAGGTTCCATAAACACTTAATAATTATTATTTAATGATTTATAATTTTTACGGGTCTGTTTGACCACTTAAAGCCACATTTTCGGGTTTCCTTGAAAAACGTGCGCTAAAGCTCTTTTAGCGTTTTAATACATTTCTTGGATCCGTTTTCTTCGGGAATCATTCCCGTATACTAATTAGGCATGAATAAGCCTTAGGAATCTTTACGATACTATAACCGAGGTCTCGTACCTCCTATGGTTATTTAACGCTCATTTTAGCGTTTTCCGCTTTCTAAGCGATTTTTTCTCATTTCTTTTGGATTTATTTTCTTTACCAAAAATTACTTAGGCACTATTAGGCCCTTAAATACTATATTAGAATAATACAATCACCATATTTAAGTTTGGGGTATTTCAGAATTAATAAGAGTTGGAAAAAGAATTTTAGACTAAGGTCTATAATGTTATAAATGTTATAACAATTATATGGTGTTAAGGTGGTTTAATGGGATTAAGATAAGTAAGGATATTCACATAAAATAATGTGACGAACTATAAGTAAATGAGATTTATAAACTAAGGTGTTTATGGAATAAACCTTAGGAGTTGTGAATATACAACATAAAATGTTACATAATATTAGGATAATAATATTAATATAAGTTGTATAATATAATACAACTAATGGGAATAACCATCTAATAAAAGATGATAAAATGTAACATATAATGTAAGAGTTTATTAAACTCATGAAACATACCTACGTGGTAAATATACATACATACACAAGAATAATGTATATAAGGTGGGTATATGTTATGGTTGGAAACCATATAACATAATGGTGGTGGTTGTTTAAAAAAATAGTTACAAACTATATGTTATGAGTTTTTTTGAATGCAAATATTATTTGCTAAAGATAAATGGATTATATAATACATTGTATTATAATGGATGGTGGGAGAATGATACAATATGAAAAAGAATACAATATAATATAATCATGCATCCATAAATGCAACTAGGGGTTACGTACCTGAACTAGATGGTGGATAAGATTAAATAGAAATACAACGAATTAAACTTAACAGTTGAAATATTCGGACGTACGAGTTTTAAGTAACAAAGCCGACTGTTTTAGAGAAACCCGTAACAATAACTGTAGAAAACAGGGGTGAGCTGTCGGGGTTACTTGTTATTCGGACATACCGGATGTAGTTAGTCATGGAGACTGACTTATAGTTTTATTAATATTTAGAGTATACTTTTGACAAGACACTTGACGAGCTAGTGGACTACACGGAGCGTAGGATCTTGCTGATTCATACTCCACCGTAATACGATCAGGGTGAACGGTATGTAAAGGGGTTTGATCCGAGTTGTCCTAAGGTTGCTCCTTGGGCTCGGATTTGGTTGATATAACTTGTGTGTTATGTGTGTGGATACTTGTATGTGCTTAAGTGTTACTGCATTTATTATTATGCACGAACGTCCTATGGGACTAACACTACGTCGACTATAGATCGACTTATATAAACATACATATACGTTGTTGTGATAAAATGACGGTTACCTGATATAATACCATAGTATTAATATTAAGTATATGGTAACCTAAGTAAAACACTTAGGGATGAGTCACGACATTGTCGGTCTCTAGAGCATGGATCTCGAACATGAATATAACCTAGATTATTTCTAGGTATGCGTGAGACCCATTGGGCAGCTAATTAATAATTATTCTCCATAAGACTAAGAGCAGATCTTAAACATTATGAGAGGGAGATGGTATGAGTTGAGGTGAGGAATCCCGGTAGTTTACGAACTACTTGGTTGCGCATTTATGATCAATGAGGGGTTTCCTAATTGGATTCCACTCCAGGTTATAACCAACGAGCCCAAACTGGATCGTGGATCAGGTGGCTACGGCCTTTTTATGGACGTCTTACGAGACATAAGAGTGTCAGGGGCCTCCGGACCTCTGGCAAAATGAGCACCTTTGTGTGTACGGGAGGACTACTGTCCATGGTGAGGTTATCGGGTTGTCCTAACATGACACCTAACTGATATTAATAATTAAACATGGTTTGGATGTATAGGGCCTTAAAGGCCAAAATAAATTAACTATGGAAACTGTACGCTACGGCGAATGTACATTGTACATATGGATGGGGCCCTGAAGGCCAAACTAAAATAAATTAACAATGGATGGTGAACGCTACGGCGATTGTACATTGTACATCATACTGTTATTATTTCGATACGTCAATATACAACTGTGGTTTGTGATATTAAATGAATGTTTGGATTGGATGGATGATTAAATGTTTATGAATATTTTGGATGGATGATTATGTATATTATACATTTATATTACAGTATTGATTATAACTGTAAAATGGTAAAGCATGAAACCAAGCTAATAATAAGATGGTTAAAATGACAAGTGACCATTAGGGTCCAGGCCCGGCATACTCAGCGTCTATCGCTGATACTACATCATTACAAGTTGTTGATTATTGTCGAAGCCGAAGAGCGGGAACAGGGTAATTGGAGTTTTACCTTAATTGCTGCTGCACATGGAGCTTGTCTTTATGACAATGGAGATGGTGGATTGTATTATGGTAAGGTTATGTGTATTCATGATTGGGTAGACGCTCACTTGTCGATGTTTATGATTTATGGACTTAGTATGATGTATAGGAGTTTCTCGTTATCACGGTGGTTAGCGGTTTGTTTATGTTGGAAGTTGGATGTTGTTTGGCTTCGTTGCTCGCATGGGCGAGTAATGGCCGGTGACACCCGAGTGAGTATTGTATTTGTTGTTTTATTTTCCGCTGCGAGACGTTTTATTTATTGCTACGTGAGAGACTATATCGTGTTTAAGGAGAGGGGTGTTACAAAAGTGGTATCAGAGCGGAGTACCGCTCTGATGACGAGATAATAGGTTAAGACAGTGAGCTTAGGACTTGGGAAATTATGGGAAACGTTTGTGAGATACGAGACGATTCGTCTTAAAAGATATTGTGTCTAGTAACGCAAATTGCGTGATAGATTAGCCTTTAAGGCAATTCAATATCTACTGGTTGTGTATGGTAAATTACAGAGTATTTATGTGACATACTGTACTACAGATGTCTGGGGGAACTAGAGGGTGTGGTACTGGAAGAGGTGGGGGCGGCGACCCCGGCATTCCAGGAGTTGCTGAGACGGTTGCAGCCGTTCTTGCACAGCAGGGTACTCAAATAGGAGGAGCAGCAGCCCACCCGCCACAGCCCAGGGAAACGAACTGGCTGAAGTCAGTTAGCGAGACCCGACCACCTACATATTCAGGGGAACCAGACCCTGTAGCCTTGGAGCGATTCATAGTGGAACATGAGAAGGCCTTTGAAGCTTTACAAGTACCGGCCGACAAGAAGGTCGTCATTGCTGCTTTCCACCTGAAGGATGCAGCCAGTACTTGGTGGAGGTTGGTCAAGGACCATCACCTGGCTACGCCCGACTTTTCATGGGCTGCCTTTGTAGAGTTGCTGAGAGGAAAGTACTACCCAGCTCATCTTAAGCAGAAGAAGCGCCATGAGTTTGAGACATTGTCTCAGGGAGGTCTAACCGTGGATGAGTACTACGCTCGATTCATTGGTCTACTAGACTTCATCCCCGGTGTGGATTACTTAGAGACCGTGAAGGTCGAGAAGTTCCGGGGAGGACTATTATTTCGCATCCAGATGGCGATGGGTGCTACCCTCTACACTACCATTCAGGTATTAACATGAAAGCCATAGATTCTTTACTTACTACAGTACCGTTTAACTTTGTGAGAACTTACCAATGAGATTCCAGGAGTGTTATGACGCTGCCTCGAGGACGGAGCTAATGCTATAGACTCGGGAAGAGACTCTAGGGGCGAAGAAGAGAAAGAACCCCGAAGGAGAGTCTGAGGATGGAGGAGCATCTTCAGGCAATAGCCAGAAGAAGGGAAAGTAAGGACTTATCCCATTCTAAATTGTTACCATGGTAAATATCTTATGAATGCTGACCCGAAACCTTGAACAGGAAATTCTTTCCAAAGAAAGGGCAGCAGGGTCACCAGGGAAAGAAAGGGAAAGAGCCCGTCCTTCGGTTGACCGGCCCAGCTAGTGATGCTCAGCCTCTGAGATCTGCACCTCCTAAGGGTGAGAACACCTACCTCTTAAATTCAATTGTCATCTTAACCTTTATACCATCAGATTTTAACTTAAACTTAAATACTACCATTAGGCACCGGACAGCCCCAGCACCATTTTTACTGTAAGCGTTGTGGGAAGGACCATCCTGGGGTCGACTGCGAAGGCCGCAAAGTTGTATGTCGGTGCTGCAAGAAAGAGGGCCATAGGGAATTCGAGTGCTGGATGAACCCAGAGAGCCGTAATTACAGGCCACCAAAGAATACTCAGAAGACCTCAGTTGGAGGATCTGGAGTACCACGAGGCGGACAGGAT
The DNA here is from genome assembly GCA_023374045.1 of Limonium bicolor. Taxonomy (NCBI): domain Eukaryota; kingdom Viridiplantae; phylum Streptophyta; class Magnoliopsida; order Caryophyllales; family Plumbaginaceae; genus Limonium; species Limonium bicolor. The sequence continues at coordinate 88,568,245 of CM041779.1, read as the reverse complement.
GGCCAGACATCTACTGATGCTGGAGCCCTGAAGGGCAAGGGACTAGGTAGGGCATGAGTACCCTAACTCCATGAGACCGCTGGTGGAAGACTTTTACGTACTATGTTGTGTACTTACTTTGGATGTTAAAAGGAGCTATGTTATAAGTATGTGGGAGTGTGTCATTGACCACTTGCCTCCTTGTGTATGACTTTTGGGAACTAGTTTTGTGAACTCGATACGAGTAACCTTGAACCCTTGAGGGATTATATATATGAACAGGATGTTAAAGCTTACATTATCATGTAGCCATACTCGACGACGCAGAGTCAATGAGACCAATGATTACTGAACCAGAATTTCTACTTGCATGGCGCACTTGCTATTGCAAGTGCTATGACAAGTAAACCACTGAAATTTCCATCTGCCTTGCGCACTTGCTACAGCAAGTGCAGCAACAGCAACATCAAATGCAAATGCAACTGCAACAACTACTACTTTTTAGTCTTTTATTATATGTATACCAAAAATAAATGTTTTTTTCAAACGTTTTCATACAAACCCTGAGATTAGAAACCTATGCAACTTTGGAAAGACCGTTAGTCTAACCTATGCAACTGGAGAATAATTCAGCCACTGTAGTTGTAAACCACACCAGTTTAAACGTTCGAAGAAGTTTCAGACAGGGCTTATTAGCCAAATACCATCAGTGTATACCCGCATTTAATGCTAATCACTACCAGTGATAAATGTTTAGTCCTTATGGACAAGCATACCCTTTGTAGATGCACCACCATTAGTGAAGATGGTTGGGAAGTGAAGAGCCAAGTTGCTCAAACTATTGTGCAATCTGCAATACATCCAATTAAAAGGATGAGGGAACGAATATGAACTATGGATGAGATATGATCATGAGAAACAGGGAGAAAAGGAATATGTGTGCTCTCAATGAGATCGAAATAGGAGAACCAAGTTTGCTAAATATAGCACAAAATTTACTTACAAGCCGGCGTTATGGCTTATGATTAATGACACGAATTACCACTGATGCCACCAGGGCAATAGCACTTATTACAAGATAACCGATAACATGAACTAATGAACAAAAAAAAAGAGAAAAAGAAGAAGAGAAAAGAAAACAGGATATCCATCAGAGGGAGATTGACAACAGAATACTTCATAATAACCGTGTGACAGACATTACCAGTTTACTAAACGAGACATGGGACGACCGCACTCCGATAGGAGCATGTGGGTCTGACAGACTTATTTATGAGTTAGTCAGGTAAGTAGTAATGTATCAGTACGGTACCCTATGCAAGTAGACAAGTAGTGTTAGGAACATGAGAAGTAGTCAACTCCATTCTACGGACAGTAAGACAGATTACCTCGAAGATGGACGAGAAGAGCCGCAGTTAAACCAACGGGCTAGAGAAATCAAGAACCTTCAAGAGAGAGCAGTAGACAGTATACAGTGAAGACAGGGAAACCTTTCAAGGACGTGAACACTAAGGACAGGAAACCAAAAGAAAAAAAAAAGAAAACCCATTATGGAAAAATAATATGTAGAATCCTCATAAGGATCGAGCAAACTCTTGCAATCTAGAGGAAACCTACCAAATGATATGGACATAAACGCGTGACTACGCAAGGATAAAAGACAAAGCTATATAATAGCATATACCTTAAGCAAGGAACAGTGGATTTGGAATGTACCACTCACAGGATTATTCGCACATCTTTTCTGTTTGACTCATTGGATATTAGCTGTTGAGAGTTTACGCCTCTGCACTCTGTATGACTGAGTGTTTTGGTATTGCACTTGTGCAGTTATTAATCTAGTGGGAATACGGAAAGATGCAATGGATATCAACACGAGTGTGTAAAAAAAAAGAGAGAACTACAACAGTGTGTTACTCTGGAACAAAACCACCAGGAGACACGGATGACAAGCTTTATCTCCATGGACATTTAGGCTGGTACGTCTTAATATTATAAAGACAAGTGCAAAGAGCACTAAGTACTAACAATAGCCGATGTCATATTACACCTCAAGCTGAATATCAGTGAGAGACGACACACGCAAGTATGCTAGTGATCCAAATGAGTGGACTCACAACAATGAAAAAAAGAGGCAAACTGAGTCTATGTTCATGGGTCTGCACCTCATACGGAGCGAGTGGGCCCATAAGAATGAACTTGGGAGTGAGCACAAATAGATTAGTGCCACATCCTTTATGTATTGTGGAGCCCAGAAGGGCTAGAGTCATACCCGTCTCTCTGATATGAAGATAATCCACGAGTTGGTGAACTCTTTGAGAGCCAAGTATCCAGCGCTCCTTGTTGAGCGGCTGTTGTATACTTGTGGGGTACGGGGGTGTAAACCTTTTTAAGGGGGGTAGATCCTCTTGGCTATGCACGTGTGTGCACTAAGTTTTGTTTGTTCCGTATGCATTGCATACAAAGAATTGGTGGTGTGCAGGGCATACGAGGTTTGTTTGTTTTGTATGCATGGCATACAGTGAATTGGTTTTGTTGGTTATGGTTGGTACACGGGGCGTGCGTTGTTTGGTATGTTTGTGTGTGATGTACACTGGTATGTATGTATCTTATGAGATACTTGTTTGAATGTTGTATTTACACCATGTGGGTAGTACTTTCCTTATGCTATTTGTGATATGTATTCATATTGCTTTATAGAATGATTACATATGGTATCGCCTAGATACGAAATGAATCATTAGTTATGGAATGTGGAACAATGGAATGTTAGGGACACCTCAGGGAGGTTGTTAGGGTTTATAGAACTGATAGGAAATGATGGTGCTGATGGATCACCTATATCCATATATGATTGAACTAATGCCACGAAGTGATGGCTATGTGTTGTATAAGCACAATACGATGTGTGTAAATGATATATCACATAGATATACATTATGGGAATAATGGGTAGTTACACATTTATATATATACTTACCTATTTGATTGAGAGACTTCGGGACGAAGTCTTTTTAAGGGGGGTAGATTGAAATACCCCAGACTTATTAAACATGGATTAAATATTTAATTACATTAATTAAGGCCTAAACATGCCTTAAAAGTCAATGAGAACAATAGTGGACAACACAAAATGAGATGTTGCACCCTTGACTGGTTAGGGAAATAAATACCAAATGAACTTCTTAGGACATAAAAATTTGTCCTAAGTTTATTAACATAATATTAAACATATTATAATCGTTGGAAAACACTCCAACACAAAGAACAAGCACTTTCATGCTTCAAGGTCAAGTAGAGCAAAAAGGTGCTCTAAGAATACCTTAAAGGTCTAATGACCTCTAAATGATATAAATTGGATAATGATCAAATATCATGTAAGGAACACAACAAAACCATTTTCAAAGAAACCAGCTCAGAAACACCTTGCGACACAAAATGTGCACTAAAACTTCTTAAAGCATGTTTTTGTGTAATTGCCTTCTAAATTGGTTTTAAATGGGCTAAAAGGTTATAATTACCTTCAAAAATGATAATATATCATATTAGGAATTTAATTCCAGATATTTACGAATTTTTACAAATTTAATATTAAAATATTAATAAAACCCTAAAATGAGGCCCGTTTGGGTCAACATTGACTAAGTTGGTCAATGTTGACCATTGACCACGAATTGGACTACATAAAATCGGTGGAATAAGTCTCTTAACAGACCATGTGACAATTCCATGTGACAATTATTTATACCTCATTACTTTTGCATAAAAATAAGAAAAAGTGAACTTTAACATATTAAAACACAAAAGTTGCATACCACTTGCTTACCCATGTGAGTGCTGCCGATTTTGAGCCTCATTTCTCCTTGTTATTCGGTGGCTCCAAGCAAGACAAGGAGTGATGACTCATCTTTCACTTATTGCTTAAAGTAACATTATTACTCCATTATTCAATCAAATTGGAATCAATTATTCACCACCTTTCTCAATCATGGCCGGCTGCCTCCTTGCTTTGTCTCCACTGATTTTTCAACACCAATCAACTCTTGGTGAGTCATCAAGTCATTAAAATCATAAAATATGCAAAAAATGACTTTAAGGACAATTTAGGTCATTCTTCTCCATTTGCTCCATTCAGCCGAGTTTGCTCTTGCCTTGAGCTCTCTTTGGCTCCTCCTTGACCGTAGGTAAGCATTCAAACTCCATTGATGTAACACCCCTGCTACGCACATCACATTACTTGGAATCGCAGCGGAATATAAACAACTAAACAGTAACTAAACGATTGGTGCTACAACGCCGTCAACCACCCACGTGGTTAACAAGGCTGAATAAATACAAGAGTACCGGTCTGATGATCAGACTACCGAGCATAGAACTAATAACCATATATATACATCAACAAAATATCGAGTGTTTACATAAATCCTTCACTGTATCACACCACTGTTAACTGTCACAACCAAGTATAAAACACGCCACAGGAGCACAGGCGCATCCCGGGCCAACAACCAAAAGTACTCAAAAGTAGCCACATCCTAGGATCTAGAGCCACTCCGCTTCTTCGATCCTCATCCTGCAGTATAAGAAATATGGATCCCCCGAGGGGGTCAGCAACCCTTGGCTGGTATGGTAAACGCGCAGCCCATCGGCTACCGGGATACGCGCAACTAATTGTCATGATAACATGGCATTCATTTATATACATAACATAACATAACATGTGGCATAGCATCATTAGTGCACAGCACAACATCACATACACAGTGGATCTTCGTTCCACAATAACAAACCACAAGGGTCAAACAACACAAGAGCCTAGAGAATGATTCACCCTCATGTTAAGCTCGTTAAACACACTCATTACCGTTCTGTTAGACGAACGAGTAACTTAAGTCACAGATGGTACGGATTTAGTGACCCGAACACACCACACAAACACATGTTCCCACTAAACCGATCATAAGTCAGAATAGGTAAGCTTTGGAGGAAGCTAGCGGGAGATCGAACGCCAAATTAAGGAGAACAATCTTAACAACATAAGAGTCGAATCTGATTCAGATATCTACTCTTAACTTACATGCATGACCGGACAACCGGATTCCTCACTTCCCAGTTAACACTTGTTAGAAGTTCATGGTGGAACTTAACAACCAATACACAATAAGTGGTAAGTCATGTTAGACACACACAAGGGAAATGAGTCACATCATAGCATCACAATTATTTGAACAACTGTAAACTCATTACATGTTTAGATCTTATAACGTCATAAACACACAGAAAAACATACAACACACAAGCCGGTGTAAACCGGTAGACAACAGACTGCAAGAAAACCATACCTTGGTCCTTGCCTCGTTTGGTTTCCTCCGTAGGTCACTCCTATACATAGTTAATAACGTCGGTTAATTATTTATTTAACTTCAAACTTACTAAGTATTTAACATGATTGTATGACATGTTTTAATGTCTATCTTACCCTAGGTTACCTTCATTATACACCCTAGGGTTAACTACATAAGTCACATTCTTTTCTGTTTTTTTTAAGTTTTGGTATGTCCGACCCACCGTCCGACCCACAACTGGGTCGGACCCTTCTAGTGGTTTTCGGGTCTGAAGAACCTTACCTTGTCCGACCCAACCTCCTGGGTCGGACCATTCCAGAGACATGTCCGACCCATGTCCGACTCACTCGACTGGGTCGGACCATTACAGAGAATTTCATCGATTCAGAACATGCATGTCCGACCCATGTCCGACCCACCCTTCTCGGGTCGGACCATTACAGAACATTTTACCGCCTTACAAATATGCCCGTCCGACCCACGTCCGACTCACTCGACTGGGTCGGACCATTCCAGAAAATTTTCCCTCCTTTGAAATATGACCGTCCGACCCATGTCCGACCCACCCTTCTGGGTCGGACCATTCCAGAACAATTTCCTGACGTCTAACAGAGGCTGTCCGACCCAAACTTGGGTCGGACCCCTGGGTCGGACGTCCTCTAAACTTACCCAAACTTTGTCAAATCTTCACCAAACTTCTCCTAAAGCCTCTTAATGCTTTCTAACAACATTTGGTACCCTTATATCCACATATAACATCCATGAAACTCATTTTCTAATTCCTTAAGCCTTTACTTATTTCCTTGTAAATTCCTTAACACTTATGTTTTTCCTCCTTAGTTTCCCAATGGTATTTCATACCTATGATAACTACTATCCCAAATGTTTCTCCTCATCTTAACATCACCTCTTAAGCATTATTTCTCACAACTAACTCCTTATGTCATTCTTGAAATTCTTTTCCAAGTTTACACTTTCTCCTTATTTTACCAAAGTTTGCCTAAGTCTTTACCTAAGTCCAAAATGACTTTGGTACATACTAAAACCTCAAGATCATGCCTAAGTCCTTCTCACATCTTAAATCACCTTAATGCATGTTTCTCTTACAAGGAAAACACTTAACCAATCTAAATACTCCTTAACTTATCAAACTCATCTTAAACTCTTAAAACTTCTCGTTTATTACCTAAATTTCGACATAGGTTCTCCTAGAACATTACTAAACCAAAACATATTGTTTTCACCAACAAACAACCAAGAACACTAAAAATCCATCAAGCACTTATTATACACAAACTCCACTCATAAAGCACTACATCACAATATAGTGCATAATTTAATTTGCATGGCACTTAGGCCCTTAAATGACATGGCTCTTAGGCCCTTAAGATGCATAAATCATAAACACTGATTTCCACAATATATTTGCCTTTGACCTGCAAATACACTCAACAACACATATGCCTTTTACTAAGCTCTTGAGAACACTTTACTAAGTCATTCACCATTTGCTCTTTAGGTAGTTTTAACAAGCATTATAAGCTCATTCCTCCTAAGGCATTAAACAACATTAGGTTAGTAGATTTACCTCTTTTTCAAACAACTTCTTTCTTGTTTCCTTTAAAAACCGGTAAGGTATTTGATTCTTTGACAAGTTCTAAACAATATACAAACATTATAATGAGTATTAAAGCTATAAGCTTCATCTCATTGTAAACCCTAATTTTACATTGTTTTAAAACATTAATGTAGTTGTTTTACCTTGATCTTTGAAGAGAGTTTGAATATCTAACAAGAGAGGACTCCACCTAGTCCATGAAGAGTTGGAATGAAGCTAGAACAAAGTCACACAAAGAGCTCCTTCAATAGGTATTTTTGGTCACAACAAAAACATGAAGGAAATGGAGTTTTTATTTGAGATTCCTTACCTAGAAGCAAAGGAGAGTAACAATATGTAAAAATACAAGCTCAAGCTCCTTCAATGGTGGAACTCCTTGGCACCGAAATGGTGGTCTTGGAATTTTAAGAAGATAGAAATGAAGAGCTTGATCAGAGGAAGAGATTGATGGTGTTTGTTTTTGATTTGGACAAGTGAGCTAGATTTTACAAGAGATCAAAGATGGAGATGGTGGTGAGTACTATTGCAAACCGTGAGAGAATGAAGAAGAGAGGTTGAAGAAGATGTTTGGAACCGTGGGAAATGAAGGAAAGAATGAGAGAATGAGATAGAATTTCTTTTGAAGATATTTATACTTTATAAAGTAAAAAGGTACTTAAGTAGTCTTCTTTATTTTCTTAACAAGCTAACAAGGGTGGTGTGTCACCAACCTTAAAAACCGGCCCCCAATAGTAGTATGAGGGTATTATAGTCTTTATTTTTCAATTTAATTACTTATACAAACATATGTTACAAAATAGCTTATAAAAATCACTATTCACAAAAACAAGGCACATAGAAGTGAAATTTTGATTTCCCATTGATATAGACATCCAAATGTGATATTATATAGTACAATATATATTTAAGAGTAATGATGGACATCTAGCCACTCAAAACTCATTTACAAGACAATTTTTCAAAAATGTGCTTTAAGACTCCTTAAAGCACATTTTGTGTTTAAACTTGTTTTCAAGCTTGGTTTTCTTTGGTAATTGGTTTAATATGTTCATTAGCATATAATTAAGATCTTGGTAAGTTCATTAGGTCTTAACCAAGCTTACCCCAAGCTTAGAGCACGTTTTGGCCTTTATTGACCTTAAAGCACATCTTGTGTTTTCTTTTGTTTAAATTTGTTTACTAATGTTTCTAAGACTCTTTTTAGTCTTAATATACCATATTTAGGTGTTTAAACAATATATTAAGGTTTGGGGTATTTCAATCTACCCCCCTTAAAAGAACTTTGCCCTCAAAGTTCATACTTCCACATATCCTAAATATTAGAACACGGGAATACTTATAAACAATACTTCCATACATCATTAACAACACACTTACATAACATTGGACACAAGGTCCATACAACATAACATCGGGTACATAACATTGGACACAAGGTCCATACAACATTATCCACATCATTCAGACACAACGGTCTGTAACATAACAACATAACATAGACGATGTATTCAAATACACGTCGTACACACATAACCGAAACGGCTCTACCCCCCTTAAAAAGGGGTACGCCCCGTACCCTATACACATAAGGACTAAGAAGTAAACAATGACGGGTACTTCGCCTTCATCTTATCTTCCAGCTCCCAAGTGGCCTCCTCAACTCCTGGTTAGACCAAGAACTTTCACCAGTCTCACAGACTTATGGCGAGTGTCTCGAGTCTTAGTATCCAGAATCCGTACGGAGTCTCCACTGATCGCATGGTCGGCTCTAAGGTTAGCCTTTCAGGCTGAAGCACATGAGACGGATGAGACATATACTTCTTCAACTGGGACACATGAAATACATCATGTACCTTGCCCAGCTCGGCGGGTAGATCTAGTCTATAGGCTACCGGCCGATCCGCTCCGTCACAACATAAGGCCCCACATATTTTGGGCTCAACTTGCCTTCTGGCCAAAACGAAATACTCCCTTCATGGGGGATACTCTCAAAAATACCTGATCGCCCACGGCGAACTCCAGGTCACGTCTGCGCACATCTGCGTGACTTCTGTCTATCCTGAGCTGCTTCATGTTAGCCCGGATCTGGCGAACTTCTGCCTGAACTTGTTCAAGATACTCTGGTCCTATAATGACCGTCTCACTCGACTCATCCCAGCATAATGGCGTGCGGCATGGTCTACCGTACAAGGCCTGGAAGGGAGACATCTTGATCGAAGCATGGTAACTGTGTTGTAACTAAACTCGATCAGATGTAACTTATCAATCCAGCTGGTCTGAAAGTCAAGTGCACAAGCACGTAGCATATCCTCAAGTGTCTGAATGGTGCGCTCACTCTGACCATCGGTCTGTGGGTGAAACGCTGTACTCAATTTCAGTTCAGTACCCAATGCCTCTCGTGTAGACTTCCAATATCTGGTATCTCTGTCAGATACAATCGTTTTCGGTACACCATGGTGTCTTACAATTTCTTTATCAAAGAGTTCTGCCAATCTTGCCACTTTCCAGGTGTCCTTCATCGGAATGAATCGGGCCACCTTGGTCAGTCGGTCAACTACAACCCAAATCATATTCAGACCTCCCCTTGTAGGCGGAAGCCCTACTACGAAGTCCATGGAGATATCATGGAACTTCCACTCAGGCACTGGCATTGGCTGTACCATACCACCAGGCCGTCGGTGCTCAAACTTGACCTTCTGGCAAGTGAGACACCTCAACACATAATCACTTACATCTTTTTTCATTCCAGTCCACCAAAAATACCTTTTCATACCCTTATACATCTTTGAAGCTCCGGGGTGAATCGAAGTAGTAGAACAATGGGATTCACTCAATATGCGCTCCTTCAACTCAGCGCTACTCCTAGGTATACACAATCGGCCATTCAGCCTAATCAGGTCATCATCGTGGAGTCTGAAGTCGTACTTCTGACCCTCGAATGTGCCATCAATAAGCTTCTGCCGGATCTCCAGCATATACTGATCCGTCATCTGAGCACTCCGCACCTCTTCAACCAAGCCAGTATGAGAGACTAGCGAATGGAGAGAGTGTGCTCGGCGACTCAATGCGTCAGCTACCACATTTGCCTTACCCTCTTTATATTGCAGATTAATATCGTAGTCATTCAGAAATTCAACCCACCTTCTTTGCCTCATGTTCAACTCCTTCTGAGTGAACAAGTACTTTAAGCTTTTGTGGTCAGAATAGTGTCACACTTACCCCATACAAATAATGTCGCCATATCTTCAATGCGAAGACAATGGCACCCAATTCTAGTCGTGGGTAGGGTAGTTCTCCTCATGCTTCTTAGCTGACGGGAGGCGTATGCTACGACCTTCCCGTGTTGCATCAATACACAACCCATACCTCTACCTGATGCGTCGCAGTAGACCTCAAAACCATCTGGACCGTCTGGTATAGTCAGGACTGGTGCAGATGTCAGAGCATCCTTGTGACTCGTGAAAGAACTCTCACAGTCGACTGTCCACTCGAATGGTGCATCCTTCTTCCTTAAGGAAGTCATCGGCTTCGAGACACTGGAGAAGTCCTTCACAAACCTCCTATAGTAACCTGCCAGACCGAGGAAGCTCCTGATATCGGTAACTGTCTTCGGCCTAGGCCAGGTGCGCACATCATCAATCTTTGCCGGATCAACAGCGATCCCGGCCTCAGAAATCACATGACCAAGAAAGGATACTTGGTTCAACCAGAATTCACATTTCGAAAACCTTGCATACAACTGATTCCTCCTCAATGTTTGTAACACATTTCTCAGGTGCCTCTTGATTTAGAATACACAAGAATATCATCGATGAAGACTACCACAGACTTGTCCAACTGGTCTTGGAACAAGCGGTTCATTAAGTCCATGAACTTAGCTGGTGCATTTGACAAGCCAAACGGCATAACTGTGAACTCATAATGCCCATACCTAGTTCTGAATGCTGTCTTTTCGATATCACTATCACGGATGGCAATCTGATGGTATCCGGAACGTAGGTCTATCTTGGAGAATACTAATGCTCCCCTCAGCTGATCAAATAGATCGTCGATGCGTGGTAAAGGGTAACGGTTCTTCACCGTAACAGCATTCAGCTCCCGATAATCAATACACAGGCGGAGACTACCGTCCTTCTTCTTCACGAAGAGGACCGGCGCTCCCCATGGTGTGAAACACTAGGGCGGATAAAGCCCTTGTCAAGTAGGTCTCTCAGCTGCTCCTTGAGCTCTGTCATCTCTGCTGGAGCCATACGATAAGGTGCTTTCGCAATGGGTCCAGTGCCCGGAACTAAGTCGATCTCAAACTCAACCTCTCGTGCTGGCGGCATGCCCGGCAGTTCCTTAGGAAATACATCAGGAAACTCCGACACTACCGGCACATCAGAACTAAACTCTGGGTCTCTCTCTATGTCCTGGACATAGTAGAGGTATACATCACTCCCTCGTCGTAACTCACGATACATGGCCATGGCGGTGTTGATCTGAGTCGAAGGCTCCCTGGGCCTCTGGCGGTATGATATGGTAACCCCAGATGGACTCCGAAGAAGCAGTCGATGCTCGGCACATAGGATTCTGCCCTTGTACCGCTCCAACCAGTTCATCCCGACAATCACATCAAATCCAAGTCCGTCGAACTCTATCAGGTCGATCGGGAACTCTTCACCTCTGATTCTTACAATAGCATCTCGGTGGTAGCGGGTACACCTGATCCGCTCTTTCGATGGGAGAGTGACCAAGAAGTCTGGCATCTCATCACCATCTAACCCCAGCCTCTTCGCAAAAGATAGCGAAATAAATGTGTGTGAGGCTCCAGAGTCGAACAATATCGATACATCCACGCCATTCACTGGAAAGGTACCGGTGAGGATTGTGCCGCTCTTGCCGGCTTCTGCCTCATTGCAGACACTCAGTGTACCTCCGTTCCAAGTGCACAGCCTAATCATTGGCAAACTAATAAGTACTGGGTAACAACACGGTTGATATACTTCAATAACTCCACTTTATTCATTAACACCTTCTCTTTACAACATTGTTGGTTTACATGGTTGATATAACTTAAGACATACATAACTCCCTTAACATTTACTGGCTTAACACTTTACACAATTATACAAGGTTATTAGAATTGTCTGAAGGTCAAATTCAAACGTCCAGGTTTCATGTGTGTGGCATTGATCACTGCCGACGGTGCGGTATTCAGTTTGATCTTCCTGATGCCATGGTATAGCATCCTTGACTGCCCACCCATGATTAATATATCTCCTGACTTTAGTATTAATTTCCTTGTGAGATCAGCACGCTTCTGCTCGCCATACACAAACACTGCGGTATCACCAATGGTCCAAGACACCACGGGTACTCCCTTACTTAGAGACTCGGGTGACTCGTCCTTATCTTGGTGTAACCCTAATCGTCCACCTTTCTGGTAGAAGTTCACAATACACAAATCTGTTTTCACATCCGGAATTGAATCCATTTCAACTTGTTGAGCAATTCCCACGGCGTGATTAACGACCGCACGGAACTCCTCAGGTACACTTGGTACTGTTGCTCCATCTTCAGCTCGCACTTCTTGATATGACTTGGTGTAAGGGTTCCAGTCCTTACCCATGCACATCATCTTCAATTGCATTCTTGATCCGTTCAGATATTCGGGCGTGTAGAAACCTCCAGGTTTAGCTCCAAGTTCGTCGCATCGTCTGATGACATGGATTTGTGCTTCCGGTGTCAGGTATCCATTTAAGAGTATCATACCTGGCTGGATAACCTGACATTGCTCCATTGGAAAGTCGGTGATGTTGATGGTGGTTTCTTCAGGGTTTGGTGTGGGTGGGATTGGATAACATATTGAAGGTTCCTTTAAGTTTAGAATTATCTAATTAGGTGTATTCCATACTATACTTCAACTCTTTACTCACATGATAATACACTTGGACTCACTAATACACACATGCATGAAATGCGGTATGCAATCACTTATTACATTCAACAGTTTAGGCGGTACTTGGTCTAGAAGAGGGCCCTGGCCCCTCTGACCGGTCCACCACATTCAGGGCGGCCTTGCTAGGTCCCGACCCCTTCCCCTTTGGGAATCAGTGTGCCTCTGTGGGTGGCTGGTTAGCCGTCTTCGGGCCATCAATAGCTGCTGTGGCCTTACCCTTCCACTGCCCCTGGGCTTGTTGACTCTGCTGTTGGGGTTCCGGTAACACTCGTGGTCACGGTGACCCCACTCCTCGCAGTAACGACACTGCACCTCATTTCCCTTGTAGTCCTTGCCGGGGTGGTCTCCATTGCACCACTTACAGTAATAGTGGCGCTCCGGTCCAGAGCCCGTGCTAGCTGCTACCACAATACACAATCAATACTTGTCTCACAACTTATCAACATACACTTCAACTTATCACACAAGATTAAATAATTACCCTTAGGTGGTAAGAGCATAGGGGTTTCGCCGCATAAGCATATGTGAGCTTCAGTGGCTCCTCAGCTGTGGTGGTTTGGGCTTGGCCCTTGTCACCCTGGTGCTGACTCTTCTGGGGCTGGGGATAAGGTTTCTTCTTCTTCTTTCCTCCCCCGTACCCCTGCGGACCCAGGCCCTCGCTCGTGGCCTTGCGCTTGTGCGCATTCTCCTCGTCCCTCAGACGGACGGTGATTTCCACCTTAGCAGCGGCATGATAACACTCCTGAATTTAGGATGTAAGTCATGCCCCGCAATACATACTCATAAACTCACATTAATACTCACTTGTAGACTACACATATTCACATCACTCTTTATTTAATTTACCTGCAAGGTAGTATACTCAGCTGGCCCCATCCCATAGCGAAGACGGTGGGTGAGACCGTTGTAAAAATGGTTTACCAGCACCCGGTTCGAGTATCCCAGGTCCGGTAACAGGTGGACAAGGCCGGTGAATGCAGTGTAATACTCATCAACCGACACCTTGTCCCCCTGCCTCAGACTATCCAGCTCCAGGCGCTTGGCCTCTTGAACATGCACAGGGTAGTATTTGGCTCGCAGTAGAGCCGTGTACTCCCTCCATCCAAACTGAAAATCCGCCATCCGGTCCTCTCTCACAAGCTTCCACCAGTTCTGTGCCGAACCCTTCAGGTAGTAAGCGGCAAGACGGACCTTAGCCTCTGCGGGTACAGCCAAGGTCTCGTAGGCGGTCTCCAACTCGGAGATGTACGCCTCCAGCTTACGTGGGTCGGTCTCCCCATGAAATGAAGGGGGTCTCAAGTCTACCAATGCCTTGACCCAGTTGGTCTCTCGTGGCGGTGGCGGTGGTGGCTGAACTCCGGGCATCTGCCCCTGCTGTATCGCAGCTACAAGCTGGGGTACCATCTGGGCTACAGCGGCTGCTACAGCCTCAGCCATTACCTGAGCCGTAGTGTTCTTGCCCTGGTCACCCACATTACCGGTACCACTTCCGCGGCCTCTACCTCGCGGTCTACCTGCCATCTGAATTCACATGAATATTTATTAGCAATATGCTTGCACACTTATCGGTCCAACGGTTGTAACGTTTCCCGACAATAAGGTATCTCCACACTTAGTTAGTGGTTAACCTTTCCATAATGTTCACTGAAGTAACTGTAGTTAGGTTTCCTAACTCGGTATATCCCTAAGCTCAGTATTCTAGTCATCAGGGCGATACTTCGCTCTGATACCACTTTTTGTAACACCCCTGCTACGCACATCACATTACTTGGAATCGCAGCGGAATATAAACAACTAAACAGTAACTAAACGATTGGTGCTACAACGCCGTCAACCACCCACGTGGTTAACAAGGCTGAATAAATACAAGAGTACCGGTCTGATGATCAGACTCCCGAGCATAGAACTAATAACCATATATATACATCAACAAAATACCGAGTGTTTACATAAATCCTTCACTGTATCACACCACTGTTAACTGTCACAACCAAGTATATAACACGCCACGGGAGCACAGGCGCATCCCGGGCCAACAACCAAAAGTACTCAAAAGTAGCCACATCCTAGGATCTAGAGCCACTCCGCTTCTTCGATCCTCATCCTACAGTATAAGAAATATGGATCCCCCGAGGGGGTCAGCAACCCTTGGCTGGTATGGTTAACGCGCAGCCCATCGGCTACCGGGATACGCGCAACTAATTGTCATGATAACATGGCATTCATTTATATACATAACATAACATAACATGTGGCATAGCATCATTAGTGCACAGCACAACATCACATACACAGTGGATCTTCGTTCCACAATAACAAACCACAAGGGTCAAACAACACAAGAGCCTAGAGAATGATTCACCCTCATGTTAAGCTCGTAAAACACACTCATTACCGTTCTGTTAGACGAACGAGTAACTTAAGTCACAGATGGTACGGATTTAGTGACCCGAACACACCACACAAACACATGTTCCCACTAAACCGATCATAAGTCAGAATAGGTAAGCTTCAGAGGAAGCTAGCGGGAGATCGAACGCCAAATTAAGGAGAACAATCTTAACAACATAAGAGTCGAATCTGATTCAGATATCTACTCTTAACTTACATGCATGACCGGACAACCGGATTCCTCACTTCCCAGTTAACACTTGTTAGAAGTTCATGGTGGAACTTAACAACCAATACACAATAAGTGGTAAGTCATGTTAGACACACACAAGGGAAATGAGTCACATCATAGCATCACAATTATATGAACAACTGTAAACTCATTACATGTTTAGATCTTATAACGTCATAAACACATAGAAAAACATACAACACACAAGCCGGTGTAAACCGGTAGACAACAGTCTGCAAGAAAACCATACCTTGGTCCTTGCCTCGTTTGGTTTCCTCCATAGGTCACTCCTATACATAGTTAATAACGTCGGTTAATTATTTATTTAACTTCAAACTTACTAAGTATTTAACATGATTGTATGACATGTTTTAATGTCTATCTTACCCTAGGTTACCTTCATTATACACCCGAGGGTTAACTACATAAGTCACATTCTTTTCTGTTTTTTTTAAGTTTTGGTATGTCCGACCCACCGTCCGACCCACAACTGGGTCGGACCCTTCCAGTGGTTTTCGGGTCTGAAGAACCTTACCTTGTACGACCCAACCTCCTGGGTCGGACCATTCCAGAGACATGTCCGACCCATGTCCGACTCACTCGACTGGGTCGGACCATTACAGAGAATTTCATCGACTTCAGAACATGCATGTCCGACCCATGTCCGACCCACCCTTCTAGGTCGGACCATTACAGAACATTTTACCGCCTTACAAACATGCCCGTCCGACCCATGTCCGACCCACCCTTCTGGGTCGGACCATTCCAGAACAATTTCTTGACGTCTAACAGAGGCTGTCCGACCCAAACTTGGGTCGGACCCCTGGGTCGGACGTCCTCTAAACTTACCCAAACTTTGTCAAATCTTCACCAAACTTCTCCTAAAGCCTCTTAATGCTTTCTAACAACATTTGGTACCCTTATATCCACATACAACATCCATGAAACTCATTTTCTAATTCCTTAAGCCTTTACTTATTTTCTTGTAATTCCTTAACACTTATGTTATTTCCTCATTAGTTTTCCCAATGGTATTTCATACCTATGATAACTACTATCCCAAATGTTTTCTCCTCATCTTAACATCACCTCTTAAGCATTATTTCTCACAACTAACTCCTTATGTCATTCTTGAAATTCTTTTCCAAGTTTACACTTTCTCCTTATTTTACCAAAGTTTGCCTAAGTCTTTACCTAAGTCCAAAATGACTTTGGTACATCCTAAAACCTCAAGATCATGCCTAAGTCCTTCTCACATCTTAAATCACCTTAATGCATGTTTCTCTTACAAGGAAAACACTTAACCAATCTAAATACTCCTTAACTTATCAAACTCATCTTAAACTCTTAAAACTTCTCGTTTATTACCTAAATTTCGACATAGGTTCTCCTAGAACATTACTAAACCAAAACATATTGTTTTCACCAACAAACAACCAAGAACACTAAAAATCCATCAAGCACTTATTATACACAAACTCCACTCATAAAGCACTACATCACAATATAGTGCATAATTTAAATTACATGGCACTTAGGCCCTTAAATGACATGGCTCTTAGGCCCTTAAGATGCATAAATCATAAACACTGAATTTCCACAATATATTTGCCTTTGACCTGCAAATACACTCAACAACACATATGCCTTTTACTAAGCTCTTGAGAACACTTTACTAAGTCATTCACCATTTGCTCTTTAGGTAGTTTTAACAAGCATTATAAGCTCATTCCTCCTAAGGCATTAAACAACATTAGGTTAGTAGATTTACCTCTTTTTCAAACAACTTCTTTCTTGTTTCCTTTAAAAACCGGTAAGGTATTTGATTCTTTGACAAGTTCTAAACAATATACAAACATTATAATGAGTATTCAAGCTATAAGCTTCATCTCATTGTAAACCCTAATTTTACATTGTTTTAAAACATTAATGTAGTTGTTTTACCTTGATCTTTGAAGAGAGTTTGAATATCTAACAAGAGAGGACTCCACCTAGTCCATGAAGAGTTGGAATGAAGCTAGAACAAAGTCACACAAAGAGATCCTTCAATAGGTATTTTCAGTCACAACAAAAACATGAAGGAAATGGAGTTTTTATTTGAGATTCCTTACCTAGAAGCAAAGGAGAGTAACAATATGTAAAAATACAAGCTCAAGCTCCTTCAATGGTGGAACTCCTTGGCACCGAAATGGTGGTCTTGGAATTTTAAGAAGATAGAAATGAAGAGCTTGATCAGAGGAAGAGATTGATGGTGTTTGTTTTTGATTTGGACAAGTGAGCTAGATTTTACAAGAGATCAAAGCTGGAGATGGTGGTGAGTACTATTGCAAACCGTGAGAGAATGAAGAAGAGAGGTTGAAGAAGATGTTTGGAACCGTGGGAAATGAAGGAAAGAAGTGAGAGAATGAGATAGAATTTTCTTTTGAAGATATTTATACTTTATAAAGTAAAAAGGTACTTAAGTAGTCTTCTTTATTTTCTTAACAAGCTAACAAGGGTGGTGTGTCACCAACCTTAAAAACCGGCCCCCAATAGTAGTATGAGGGTATTATACTCTTTATTTTTCAATTTAATTACTTATACAAACATATGTTACAAAATAGCTTATAAAAATCACTATTCACAAAAACAAGGCACATAGAAGTGAAATTTTTGATTTCCCATTGATATAGACATCCAAATGTGATATTATATAGTACAAATATATATTTAAGAGTAATGATGGACATCTAGCCACTCAAAACTCATTTACAAGACAATTTTTCAAAAATGTGCTTTAAGACTCCTTAAAGCACATTTTGTGTTTAAACTTGTTTTCAAGCTTGGTTTTCTTTGGTAATTGGTTTAATATGTTCATTAGCATATAATTAAGATCTTGGTAAGTTCATTAGGTATTAACCAAGCTTACCCCAAGCTTAGAGCACGTTTTGGCCTTTATTGACCTTAAAGCACATCTTGTGTTTTCTTTTGTTTAAATTTGTTTACTAATGTTTCTAAGACTCTTTTTAGTCTTAATATACCATATTTAGGTGTTTAAACAATATATTAAGGTTTGGGGTATTTCAATTGATGAGAGCTCTTGCTCTAGGTAAGCTTCTAAGGCATAAAAATGTCCATTTTCTTCATCTTTCTTTCCTTTTTCCATTGATCTAGACTCCAACCATTTCTATACATCTATGTAGAGTGTTTTGGAGGTTAAAGGAAGGATAAATTTCGGCCATAACAAGATCTAAGGAGAAAAGTTCAAGTCTTGACCATTTAAGGTAAAAATGTGCTCTAAGCACATATCTCTTCTTCCTTGTGAATTTCGGTTGTAAACCTTGGTTCCCTAGTCTTATTTTCTTCTCCTTTTCATTTGTATTTAGTTGGTATACCAAGATCTACAAGGAGTAGCTAGATCCAAGCCAAAAACACCATTTTTGGCATCTTAAACAAGGTAAATCTTAGCCATCTTCCAAGCTAACTACCCATGGTTTTATACCTTGTTTTTAAGAGTGTTTTGATACTCTTTCTCTACTGGAAAAATAGGGCCAAGGTAGATCTCCAACAAACTTGAAGATCTAAGGTAAAAATTCATGATTTTCATGACTTAAATTACTTCCCATGGTTAGCTCATGTTTGGAGTTTAATCATGTCTTGTTTTCTACATGAGGACAAGTAAATCAAGCTGTGGATAAATTCTCCTTAAGGTGGCCGAACCCAAACAAGGATTTATCTAAGCTAAATCAAGGTATAAATCACTCAAAGCTACACTTGGTATATTAATATGTGTTTATACATGTTTACACATATATGCCGTGAGTGAAGAGTACATTAAGGTCTTATTTTGACCTTAGGTGATTAAGGAATGGTTTAATAAATTTTATAACTAATTAAACAAGCATAATTGTCAAATTTAAGACATTATGTGGAAGTTTGGTAATTAAATGAAGAATATGAGGTGAGGCCGAGAATTATAAGTGTTTTTGGGACATTTATGTGTAATTTATTTTGTGAGCAAATGTTTGTAATAAGGCCATGTACTTTAGGCCATTTTATTTACATTATGTGGAAGTAGGTTTTAGGTGTTAATTATAAATTACCGAAAAGAATGAGGGGTTATAGTGTAATTAAATTAAATTTGGGGGCTCTAAAATGATAAGGTCAAAAATTAGAGGTTAAAAGGATTTAAAATAAAGTTTATAAGATTTTATAAAGTTTTGGGGTTAAATGGTGAATTTTGGAAACTTAAGGGTTAAAACCGTAATTATTAGGAATTAATGGTCAAGGAAATATTAAGGAGGTCAACCTTGACCATATGGTAGGTTTTGACCAAATTAGATAAGTTAGATAACTTATTTAAGGCTTTATAATAAGATAAGTACTTAATGGTAATATTTTTATAACATATGTGGTAAATATGTTATTACCGAAAATTAAGGGTGTATAATGGTATTATAAACACCCATGGGCTATTAGGAATTTTTAGGAATTTATTGGGTTGATTTTGGAATCAAAATGAACTATATATGTATAATATATAGTTAGTATGTCATTATGACACTTTGGAGAAATATAGGTGGTGGAAATGTGAATACCGAAAGTATATGGGTTAATAAGGATAATTATAACCCTTTGGAGAAATTTGGTGATTTTTAGAAGGGAAAATTACATCGCCCACCCATGACGTTTGGCGAAATTACACGGCCCACCCACGAGGTTTCAAAAATTACTTTGCCCACCCATGTGGTTTCCATAATTTTACATCCAGCAACTTTTCTAATATTTGATCAACTTAAAAGATGGTTAAATGATATCCAAATTTGATGAAACTTTACATGGACGATGCTAAGGAGTTATATTTTTGTTCAATGCCAAATCCAAAGTTTTTTAAGGTCATATATGACCTGTGGGATCCAATGAAACATGAGACACGTTCATCGGGTCCCACAGATCATATATGAGCTTAAAAAACGTTGGATTTCACGTTTTACCAAAATATAACACTTTAATATCGTCCATGTAAAGTTTCATCAAATTTGGATATCATTTAACCATCTTTTAAGTTGATCAAATATTAGAAAAGTTGTTGGATGTAAAATTGTGGAAACCACATGGGTGGGTAAAGTAATTTTTGAAACCTCGTGGGTGGGCTGTGTAATTTCGCCAAACGTCATGGGTGGCCGATGTAATTTTTCCTTTTTAGAATTATATAAGAGCATTTATTAAGATATATGTATAATATATAGTTTTAATGAATTATTAAACTATATGTTATAAATAGGGCCAAATGGCAATTATCGAACAGTTTTGGGTCTGTTCGGTATTTTATAAATATTGACCAGAGGTTATATTTATATTTAGGTTAGAATGTTATATTAAATGGGATATATAACATGGTATAAATTATGGGATGGTTTTATAAATAAAGGAGATTATGGTTTATGGAAAAGAATAAGATTTTCTTATGGTGCCTAAGCGGCAATATAAAATAGTTTTGTATAAAAACTATAGGTTATAAATTAAAGGAAATAAGAATATCATATCAAATGATATTAGTATAAGGTATAACATTACATAATGTTTTGTGGTCAAATTAGAATTTAAATAAATTCAAGGGCTGTACCGAATTAATAAGAGTTGGAAAAAGAATTTTAGAATAAGGTCTATAATGTTATAAATGTTATAACAATTATATGGTGTTAAGGTGGTTTAATGGGATTAAGATAAGTAAGGATATTCACATAAAATAATGTGACGAACTATAAGTAAATTAGATTTATAAACTAAGGTGTTTATGGAATAAACCTTAGGAGTTGTGAATATACAACATAAAATGTTACATAATATTAGGATAATAATCTTAATATAAGTTGTATAAATAATACAACTAATGGGAATAACCATCTAATAAAAGATGATAAAATGTAACATATAATGTAAGAGTTTATTAAACTCATGAAAATACCTACGTGGTAAATATACATACATACAAGAATAATGTATATAAGGTGGGTATATGTTATGGTTGGAAACCATATAACATAATGGTGGTGGTTGTTTAAAAAAAATAGTTACAAACTATATGTTATGAGTTTTTTTGAATGCAAATATTATTTGCTAAAGATAAATGGATTATATAATACATTGTATTATAATGGATGGTGGGAGAATGATACAATATGAAAAAGAATACAATATAATATAATCATGCATGCATACATGCAACTAGGGGTTACGTACCTAAACTAGATGGTGGATAAGATTAAAAAGAAATACAACGAATTAAACTTAACAGTTGAAATATTATGACGTACGAGTTTTAAGTAACAAAGCCGAATGTTTTAGAGAAACCCGTAACAATAACTGTAGAAAACAGGGGTGAGCTGTCGGGGTTACTTGTTATTCGGACATACCGGATGTAGTTAGTCATGGAGACTGACTTATAGTTTTATTACTATTTAGAGTATACTTCTGACAAGGCGCTTGACGAGCTAGTGGACTACACGGAGCATAGGATCTTGCTGATTCATACTCCACCGTAATACGATCAGAGTGAACGGTATGTAAAGGGGTTTGATCCGAGTTGTCCTAAGGTTTCTCCTTGGGCTCGGATTTGGTTGATATAACTTGTGTGTTATGTGTGTGGATACTTGTATGTGCTTAAGTGTTACTGCATTTATTATTATGCATGAACGTCCTACGGGACTAACACTACGTTGACTATAGATCGACTTATATAAACATACATATACGTTGTTGTGATAAAATGACGGTTACCTGATATAATACCATAGTATTAATATTAAGTATATGGTAACCTAAGTAAAACACTTAGGGATGAGTCACGACATTGTCGGTCTCTAGAGCATGGATCTCGAACATGAATATAACCTAGATTATTTCTAGGTATGCGTGAGACCCATTGGGCAGCTAATTAATAATTATTCTCCATAAGACTAAGAGCAGATCTTAAACATTATGAGAGGGAGATGGTATGAGTTGAGGTGAGGAATCCCGGTAGTTTACGAACTACTTGGCTGCCCATTTGTGATCACTGAGGGGTTTCCTAATTGGATTCCGCTCCAGGTTATATCCAACGAGCCCAAACTGGATCATGGATCAGGTGGCTACGGCCTTTTTATGGACGTCTTACGAGACATAAGAGAGTCAGGGGCCTCCGGACCTCTGGCGAAATGAGCACCTTTGTGTGTACGGGAGGACTACTGTCCATGGTGAGGTTATCGGGTTGTCCTAACATGACGCCCAACTGATATTAATAATTAAACATGGTTTGGATGTATGGGGCCTTAAAGGCCAAAATAAATTAACTATGGAAATTGTACGATACGGCGAATGTACATTGTACATATGGATGGGGCCCTGAAGGCCAAACTAAAATAAATTAACAATGGATGGTGAACGCTATGGCGATTGTACATTGTACATCATACTGTTATTATTTCGATACGCCGATATACAACTGTGGTTTGTGATATTAAATGAATGTTTGGATTGGATGGATGATTAAATGTTTATGAATATTTTGGATGGATGATTATGTATATTATACATTTATATTATAGTATTGATTATAACTGTAAAATGGTAAAAGCATGAAACCAATCTAATAATAAGATGGTTAAAATGACAAGTGACCATTAGGGTCCAGGCCCGGCATACTCAGCGTCTATCGCTGATACTACACCATTACAGGTTGTTGATTATTGTCAAAGCCGAAGAGCGGGAACAGGGTAATTGGAGTTTTACCTTAATTGCTGCTGCACATGGAGCTTGTTTTTATGACAATGGAGATGGTGGATTGTATTATGGTAAGGTTATGTGTATTCAGGATTGGGTAGACGCTCACTTGTCGATGTTTATGATTTATGGACTTAGTATGATGTATAGGAGTTTCTCGTTATCACGGCGGTTAGCGGTTTGTTTATGTTGGGAGTTGGATGTAGTTTGGCTTTGTTGCTCGCATGGGCGAGTAATGGCCGGTGACACCCGAGTGAGTATTGTATTTGTTGTTTTATTTTCCGCTGCGAGACGTTTTATTTATTGCTACGTGAGAGACTATATCATGTTTAAGGAGAGGGGTGTTACAAGTATGGTACCCCACATATGTATACGAGTAGAGTCGGGAACACAGGAAGTAGTCGGCTCCATACTACGGTCAGCAGTAAAAGTCAAACAAGAGTAACGGATTACCAAGAATGGTTGAAGTAAAGGAACCCAGTTAAGTTAAAGGGATTAAAGGAATTAGTGAACTTATTTCAAGGAATGTTTAAGAGTCAGGAAACACGAAGTGCACTGACTGTTATGTAAAGACATCGCATATGTCTTAAGGATCCTCAGGGATAAACATGGTAGCTGGAACGGTGACCCAGCCTATACATGGCAAGGCATATGCCTGATATGGACACATTAAGGTGCAACGAACAGGATGAAACTCCCGGAATGATCACCTGGACTACCAGAGAAGATCGATCTTCATAGAAAAGGATAGTAACCCACCTAAGAACGCAAAACGACGTAGCTAACTAAACACACCAGTAAGTGCATGCCAAATACGATGGCATAACCTAGCGATACCTTGGAGCAATCCTTGAAGGGTGTTTGGGTCAATTGATGTTGAATAAAATGTAGTGATTGAAACACAATAGTTGAAACAATTACTCAGTTTAAACACCGAAGGGAACCCACGTAACAGTAGGACCCTAAGATGCCAAGGAGACAACTTGGAAGGAATCATGATGCACCGACCCTGTCGTGGAGTCAATGCAACCTCCAAACCATGTAATGTTGTACAGAGAAGTAAAATGTGTGTGGACAGCCTACAATGAGCAGAGCTCGAGGCAATAAGGCTTACAAGCCACAAACTAAATGTGTTACGTAAATTTAATTGATTATGGAAGTTTATGTTGTACAAGTAAATAGAGCGGAGAACGAACCACTGCATTAAGAGTGGGGATACCTCTCGATATTGTGAGACCGCAGGAGCGGTAGTTATGTGAACCAAGTTCAAGAAATATATTATGGGTTGACCATATTGTCATTACCCAAAAAAGTGATTTGACTAGTCATCGTATGAAAAGAAGTGTTTGTACCAGTTTAGGAGACCGGAAGGATAATAAGTCTAATAGCAACCACCATAGGTGTGTGATGCTAAATGTATAATGAACAACGCTCAAGGAGCATAAAGACTCGAAGAATAGCGTTTCCAGCGATCAGACAAATAAGTGGCGAAACACAGTGTAATGGCGAAAGCTAATATAATAGTGGATGCAGTGTAAGTTGATGTTGTATAATGAGTAAGGATACGGTGCGCAATAAGTGACCGTTGTATAAGTATTGTTAAATGATAAAATGGCGAATGAGCCGAGTTATGAGTTAAACCCAGTGGAGATACAAAGGTAAGTGCTAATAAATGAACCAAGCAGTAAGCCAGTACCCAGTATTACGAAATAAAAATCTCAGTGAAAAACAATGTTCATTCCTATTGCAATCGCATATGAGATTTGCTGCCAAGAGTTTACGCCTCTGCACTCTGTATGACTGAGTGTTTTGGTATTGCACTTGTGCGGTAATGATCGAGAGGGATAGCTAGGACTTGGGAAATGTAAATGGTGGTGGAAGTAGAAAGATACTTATAACGCTATAATGATCGATGCATAGGAAATGCAGGGTAGTACCAAGGAAAGAATACATGTACAAAACCAAATGTGGAGGCATGATTAACAACAAGTGACTATAGTAGCACTAAATACCAAATATCGGTATGGAATATACCACGAGTGTGGGAAAAAAACCGAGAGAACACTACACATTAGGTAGTAGCTCAACCTCAACCGACAGTAAGCCGGAAGGAATCAAGTCAATCGTTGTGAAATACGTAGCAGTTTACACAGTAAGTTATTAGATAAGTGGATGGAAAGTTTGTAACTCACCGAATTCGCGCATGGCAAGCAATACCGCACATCGGTTGAGAAACCGTTATTACCAAGATAAAGGTGATATTTGGAGATGTACAATACAGTAAGAATAACGAGTGGGGCAAACTAAGCTCTACAGTTATCAGAGTTGCCCAGCAGAAACTAGTGAGCCAGTGATTCAAGTGTTGAATGTGCGTAGTGAACATGAGTGAATGCCTAATTATTAATGCCTAGAAGCCTCACAGGCCAGATGCAGACTGTATATTGTGAGTGGTTGAAACTGGTGTAATTAAAACAAAAGAAAAGAAATTAAAACTCAAAATAATAGTCGGGCTGCAAACAAATCCCGGTCGTATTAGTATAGTAAAGTGTAAGCGATCGGATATCGAACCGTGGGACTAAGGGGAATTATTAAGTACCTAAGCTTTGTCACAAGAGGGGGATTAATTGACTTGTTTTCGTAAAGTAAAACAACAAATAAAATTAACTGAGTTGAAGATAAATTAAACGGAACTCCGGGTTCAGGTTAATATAATCTGATTAATTATGCTATCTCTACCGGTTTATTATAATAGTTTGGCAAAATTCCTCTTATTATCTTAAGGTCCGATGAAAACTCATAAGAACTCGTTTACCAGAAAATGCAAGGTCCGATGAAAACTCAAGCAGGCACTGGTGAACAGCTTTGTAAAAGGAATAATATTCTTGCAACTGAGTACTAACTTATCCGATGAAAACAAGTTTCCTACAGTTTTACGGCTTAATTAACCTATCTGTTTGTCACCGATCAGATTAAAACAGATTTAGTAAGCTTTTTAATAAATCGATGAAATTTATTAAAAAGGTGAGAGAAAAACTTTAATCGTAACAAACTGTATTTAATTTAACCGGTAGAAATATAGATTACATAATTATACAAATTACAGCCAAACCTTCACCCGGAGTAAATCCTCTTAGCCCAACATAATTAAAAAGACAGAATGAGAAGTAAAAGAAATCATCTGGGAAAGATAATTAATTCAGCTCCACTATCTTGACTGCTAATATTCGGGCAGAGGTTGGATAGAAAAACGGTATGGAATGTTTTTATGAAATGAGGTGTTGTATGGAATTTATGTGGATAATATGTGGATGAGATGTATGATTTTTGGAGAGTTTTATGGTATTTTTATGGAGGGAAAATGGCATAAGTTTGAGGTGGAAATGAGATATGATTTAATGGAGGTTTGGAGGTGTATTTATAGAGAAATATAGGTAAAAGGGGGAGTTTAGGCGGTGGTATTTTCGTGTGAAGAGATAAGGTAATTATCTCTTCACACGGCTCCTTTCTCGCTGGCAAGTCGACATGTCCGGACCATGGTCCGGACCATGTCGATTTTCTTATCTGGTGCGCTGGCGTGTGTTGGTCCGGACCAGGTGATCCGGACACTGGTCCGGACCAAGGGTCTTTTGCCTCTAAAATGTTCGTTTTAGCTCCGATTTGATCCCTGTTTTCGCCTACGCGTTCGTCTCTTCGTGTACTTTGCTCCTAGCTTGGTTTTCCTCATGTTTAACCAATAAATTTGTGAGATAATCAATAAAACATAACTAGAGGAAAACTAACCAAAGTGGAGAAATGAGCAAGAAAAGTGCTAATAAAATATATGAAATACACCTATAAAACATGCTCATTTGGACACTTATCACACCCCCACACTTATCTTTTTGCTTATCCTCAAGCAAAACCATGTACCCAAGTAAGTAGGGAATGCTCAATACTAACAAATATTATTATGAAGGGTAGGATAAAGAGGTGAACAGTACATGATCTTTAACTTTTTGAGGAGTGTGATCCATCAACTGCTGGTGGCATAGGTGTGCTCAAGGTAAAATAAAATTAGAGTTTCGGGGTATGATCCAAGGTGCTTCAATGCTTCTTTGTTTAGGTGACTCTGAGAACTTCTACCATGGCCAACTTCTCTCAAGAATGGGCATTGAGGAGAAAACAAAAGGAAAAAATAGATTTATGCATTTGTTTTACTTTTGCATAAGGGATGAGAAGATAAAATGTAGGCATCACGCCTTTGTATTTAAGAACACTCAACTCTCTTTTGTTGGTTACCAATGGTGTCTCGCAAGTCCCTTATTATTTTTGTTAACATAGAAGCACCCCTTAGCAATCCCTAAGAGATAAGACAGAAAGAAACCCTGAGCAATAAAATCCAACCATTTGCAGATTATTTGGTCACAACGCATAAGAAAAATGCTCCTCAAAAGTAATCAAATGAAAATTTTTTAATTTGTACCATTTATCCCACAATTCATAATAGTATTTGTTTTTAAAGTGAACAACCTACATTAGCAGGGTACATAATTTTAATTTTTGAACAAATGCAAGATAAGCAGAGAGATTTAAACATTTTAAGCACAAAATGCCCTGAAAAGGGCTCTTCCCCCACACTTAAGCTCAAGCAATGCCCTCATTGCGTAGATGGAATTAAATTAACAGGGCATGTAATAAATAAAGGAATGAGTGTACTCCCCAAATTCCGTAGAGTGTGTAGAGCTCCCCCACATTTGAGTGCAACCGTGGAATGTCATGAAATGTACCTATAAGGAATATTCTACACAGCCAGAAGAACTCAAGTAAAACCTGCATTTTATTATAACATATAAAAGTGAAATATAGTACAAAAAAGAAAACAATATTAAATTAAAGGAAAGACAAAAGATAGATAGTGGGTTGCCCACCAAACTGCTCGGGTTTAACGTCTTTAGCTAGACGCATGTTTGTCATTATCCCGGATCATAAATGAAAGTTGACAATGGTAGCACCGGGAATAGGAATTTGGCAATAAGTAGGGCCGAACCACCTGGATCAAAACAAAGTATTACGGCAACAATTATAGTAGGAAAATACAAACTCCACAAAACCTAGTTTTGAAGGAGTTGTTTGCCGTCATTAATATTGTATTGAAAACCGTGGTGATGGTTGTATTGCTTCGTCAAACTGGAGAATGTAAACATTCTCCCTCTGTTATTTGCCGTATGGATGTAAGATGGTAGTGGTGGTGCTTGCTCAGAGTCGAGATGTAAATTTCCTCCCCTGGAACGAAAATGAAGGTGGAAGTGGGCTTCAATGGGTGGGTTGGGTGGGCATTATTTTTCTTTGGAGAAGGGCCCAGATTTTTTAATGGATGACCCTTGGTGCGAGGATCAAAGTTGGATGCTCCTCCTCCTCAAATTTGAGGACGTATAATCCTCATCTTTTTGAAGAGGCTCATAGGAAGAGCCCTGATAGAATTCAATTTCAGAGGGAGATGGCTCCTCGAAGTTGAATTTGGTGTTTTGTTTGGATATTCTGGCGGGAGCGAGCATTTCCTCCTCTTCATTTTTGAGGATGTAAATATCCTCATTTTCTGGATATAGCACAGAGAAGGAGGGAAATAACGGTAATTGACTTCAGAGGGAGGGGACTCCATGAAGTTGAGGTAGAAGTTGTCCTCTGATGGCTTGTCTTCAAGCTCAAGTAGAAGGTTTGATGCCGTTTGCTCAGGTTCAAACGGGGGTGGTGATATAGAGTAACTCAAATCCTCAGGTAAGTCGTCCACTATATGAACCAGTTTGCTCTCCGGTTGCTGTGATGCAAGGTCTAGTGGACCTTCCATCATTTCATTTATCGCAACTAATTTGGCATAGAGCTTCAGTTGGTTCATGTCGAGGTATTCTTCCTCAGCCTGCTGCTCCACTTCAGGGACCATTTCACTCCCGGGTTGTTGCTCCCCTTGAGCTAATGTGATGGGCTGGTCCACTATGTAAATTGCACTTGCATACTCTTTTGGATTAGGATTGGTCTGTGAAGGAAATTTACCAGGTGGCCTTTGCTGGGTAAGGAGTTGTTGAATCTGGGACTGCAAGTCTTTTTGGTCTTTATGCAGGGCTGCGACCTCTTCTTGCGTATCTCTGGACTTACCCATCATTGCCTTAAACATCTCTTGCATTTGAGACATTTCAGATTCAGGATTCGAAGGAGGTAGAGTTGGTTGACTCGAAGAAGCATCATTGTCATAAGGTTGTTGCTGATACTGCCTCTGGCCTCCTTGAAAATTGGTCTGAGGTCTGTAATTTTGAGATGTTTGTAGTGTATGTGGGTTTTGGATATTTTCGGTGTTTGAGTAGCGAAGATTTGGTTGCCAAGGTTGCCTGTACCTTGAATTGTTGGTGAGATAGTTTGCTTCCTCTACTGCTTTTAATTTTTGTAGTTAGGGGCATTGTTCATAATCATGAGGCCCACCACATTGAGTACAAGAATTAGTAGGAGATGATTGGGACAGAGGAGCATAGCCTGGAGGGATAGTAGATGATCTGGAAATCATCGACTTAGCTTGCTGGGGGTAGGAGTTCATAGCCATCTGCTCAACCACTTTCTGCAGAGTACTTACTTTTGTTGCCTGCTGAGCATTGCTCTCCATGAGTTGCTCATGGCTTTTCATCAGCAGGTCAAACTTGTTATCATTTTCCCCAACATGGTATCAACCTGGAGTGCCGCTCCTTGATCCACCGGAGGCCCAGTCTCTGATTTCTTCACAAAGAGACTCCATGCTATTCAGAAACTGTTCTCCTGGCTTTTTCAGAATATCCGCCCCTAACAAGGATAGTACCATTGTTCTGCACGGACCGATCAAGCCTTTGTAGAACAATTGTGAAACTTGTTCTTTCGTCAGACCATGGTGAGGACAAGTCAGTAGTAGTCCTTTGAAACAGTCCCAAGTTTCACAGATGTTTTCTGACCCTGGCTGCTTGAAATTGTAGATTTCAGCAATCATTTCCAACGTTAGGCTCGGGGGAAGGAATTTGTCGTAGAACTTGGTTGCCATTTCATCCCAAGTACCAATGGTACTTGGTGTCAGGCTATGATACCATTTGCTCACGTTTCCCGTCAGGCTGTGAGGGAATAATGGCAGTCTTGCATACTAGAGTACTGCGTCGGTCGCAGTTAGACTGTTGGCATGCTGCAAGAACTTGGTAACATGTAACAGAGCTTCGTCAGGATTGGTGCCATCAAACATGCCCAACTCCTTTACACATCGGATTTGATGATATGGCTTTAGCTTTTGCCATTCATCGTATTCGGATAGGGTGAGGTGAGGAAGGATGATAGCAGGCTGTTGTCCTTGATTAGACGGCCTGTTGATATTTCGGACTGTCGCTGGTGAAAATGCCATGTCAGCTTCCGGGTAGCTGTGTGACCTGGTAAAAGGCATTCACCACTCAAAACCGAAAAAAGAAACTCGTGATGTGTTAAAATAAATAAAAATGTTAGGAATTAGCTGACAAAAATTATAAGTTAGTAGTTAGGTACAGAAAATAAATGACTGAGAATTAAATGACAGAAATTTAAATGACAGAAATTATAAGTTAGTAGTTAGGGACAGAATTTATAAGTTAGAAGTTAGAGACAATGGAAATTAAAATGACAGAAAAATTAAATGACGGAAATTATAAGTTAGTAGTTAGTATACTGGAAATTATAAGTTAGTAGTTAGTATACTGGAAATTTGAAGGACAATGGAAATTAAATGACAGAAAATTAAATGACAATAAAATAAAGAGTTAGTAATTAGATGTCAGAAGTCAGATGTCCGAAGTCAGATGTCCAAAGTCAGATGTTCAAAGTCAGATGTCCAAAATAATAGTAACAGAATATTATAATATAACAGGTGAATTATCCGGGGCTTAGGGACTAGAATAAATCAAGTCCCCGGCAACGGCGCCATTTTGCAGACTGTATATTGTGAGTGGTTGAAACAGGTGTAATTAAAACAAAAGAAA
The DNA here is from genome assembly GCA_023374045.1 of Limonium bicolor. Lineage (NCBI taxonomy): Eukaryota > Viridiplantae > Streptophyta > Magnoliopsida > Caryophyllales > Plumbaginaceae > Limonium > Limonium bicolor. The sequence goes on along the minus strand of CM041779.1, from coordinate 88,537,011 downwards.
AGAAATTAAAACTCAAAATAATAGTCGGGCTGCAAACAAATCCCGGTCGTAGTAGTATAGTAAAGTGTAAGCGACCAGATATCGAACCGTGGGACTAAGGGGAATTATTAAGTACCTAAGCTTTGTCACAAGAGGGGGATTAATTGACTTGTTTTCGTAAAGTAAAACAACAGATAAAATTAACTGAGTTGAAGATAAATTAAACGGAACTCTGGGTTCAGGTTAATATAATCTGATTAATTATGATATCTCTACCGGTTTATTATAATAGTTTGGCAAAATTCCTCTTATTATCTTAAGGTCCGATGAAAACTCATAAGAACTCGTTTACCAGAAAATGCAAGGTCCGATGAAAACTCAAGCAGGCACTAGTGAATGGCTTTGTAAAAGGAATAATATTCTTGCAACTAAGTGCTAACTTATCCGATGAAAACAAGTTTCCTACAGTTTTACGGCTTAATTAACCTATCTGTTTGTCACCGATCAGATTAAAACAGATTTAATAAGCTTTTTAATAAATCGATGAAATTTATTAAAAACGTGAGAGAAAAACTTTAATCGTAACAAACTGTATTTAATTTAACCGGTAGAAATATAGATTACATAATTAAACAAATTACAGCCAAACCTTCGCCCGGAGTAAATCCTCTTAGCTTAACATAATTAAAAAGACAGAATGAGAAGTAAAAGAAATAATCTGGGAAAGATAATTAATTCAGCTCCACTATCTTGACTGCTAATATTCGGGCAGAGGTTGGACAGAAAAACGGTATGGAATGTTTTTATGAAATGAGGTGTTGTATGGAATTTATGTGGATAATATGTGGATGAGATGTATGATTTTTGGAGAGTTTTATGGTATTTTTATGGAGGGAAAATGGCATAAGTTTGAGGTGGAAATGAGATATGATTTAATGGAGGTTTGGAGGTGTATTTATAGAGAAATATAGGTAAAAGGGGGAGTTTAGGCGGTGGTATTTTCGTGTGAAGAGATAAGGTAATTATCTCTTCACACGGCTCCTTTCTCGCTGGCAAGTCGACATGTCCGGACCATGTCGATTTTCTTATCTGGTGCCCTGGCGTGTGTTGGTCCGGACTAGGTGATCCGGACACTAGTCCGGACCAAGGGTCTTTTGCCTCTAAAATGTTCGTTTTAGCTCCGATTTGATCCCTGTTTTCGCCTACGCGTTCGTCTCTTCGTGTACTTTGCTCCTAGCTTGGTTTTCCTCATGTTTAACCAATAAATTTGTGATATAATCAATAAAACATAACTAGAGGAAAACTAACCAAAGTGGAGAAATGAGCAAGAAAAGTGCTAATAAAATATATGAAATACACCTATAAAACATGCTCATTTGGACACTTATCACCAGAACCGAAACCAGTTAAGAGTTAAAGCGAACTCCAATGAGAATTCTTGGTTTAGGGACTAAACCGCCAATATGGTTAAGATCCTCTAACCAGAACACATTGTATAACAGACCGCGTGGAAGTTGAAACACTTCACGATGGTAGAACTTTTTAAACCAATATTCAGTGGTTGATTACTTGGGCATAATCCCTTTTAAGGGGGGTAGAGCGCAAAACCGCTTAGTGTGTTTTACCGTACGAGTGTACGTGAACTATGTTGTGCTAGCACAAAATGATTTGTTTGGATGATTGGTGTGTGCGTTACATAAACATACGCATTCATTCATGGTTTAATTGTGGTAATTTTGCATAGAAGATGCGAAATACCATTGTGATAAGCGTGACTACTTTGTTAATTGTTGTATGGTAGTACAAGTGTAAGGGAGTAAAGAAACTCCCGGGGAACTAAAGCCCCGACAGTATATAAATGTAAAACCGTGTGTTGTATTTTGATAAAATATATGTATATATGTAATATAGGGATTCATGATAGGGTATGAAACCGACATAGAACCTAGTGAGAATAAGATTCCCTAGGTAACTGGATTAAAGTGAATGGAGATAACTGATAGACGGAGTTCTATCCTTTGGAGATGTAATGATTATGACTAGATTGACACAAAAAACAAGAAGATATAAAATTGGAAATGGGTGTATTATTTGATGCTTGAAAATGAAGTGGGAGGTGGAACTTGATTTGCATGTGATCTAGGGAAGCCAAACACAAATTGGGGTGGAAGGATAGTTCAACACTGATGCTGATCACATCAAGGTTGGATGATTCTTGAAGCTCCCTTAAGTGGTCACAATTAACCACGCTAAGAAAAGAAACAAAGAACATAAGTTGGACTTGGAGTTGTATGTGTTTTCAAAAGGATTTTGAATTGATATTTCCAAAACGTACCATAGATACTTTACATAATGAAAGTTCTCCTACTTAACCTCACAAAGAATATTTTTGTAGTACTTGCTCACGAGCTGAGGACGTATGAGCCTTATCTTCGGACCGGTGACATGGGAAGCATATATGTTAAATATTAAGTGATTGTTTTGATCTCCCAGGGAATCTACGGGATCACAGTGTATATAAAAGATATTTTTGGTTGCCATACATGCTAAGACATGTTGTGTGGTATGTGTAATAAATATTATTTTTACCTTGAGTCCTAATGTGGTTGAGTTCTGAAAGTTGTTATGTTACCCAGACCTATGTGTCTAAATGTTGTTATGTTACCCAGACCTGAGAGTCTAAGGGTTGTTATGTAAGTACAATGTTGTTAAGATACCCGGACCGTTGAGTCTGAGGTTATCATGTAAGTATGTTATGTTATGTTATGTATGGATGTGAATATGTTACCCGGACCGTTATGTCCAAGTTCATGATGTAAAGTATGTGTGGTTATGGAAGTTTTATTTTATAAGTAATCCCTGTGCTTTAATATTATAGATATGTGGGAAGTGTGAACTTTGGGGACAAAGTTCTTTTAAGGGGGGTAGATTGAAATACCCCAAACCTTTATATGTTGTTTAAATACTAAAATATGGTATAATAAGGCTAAAAAGTGCCTTAGAAACATTAGTGAACAATTTAAACCATAGAAAACACTATAAAACACCATAAAGGCAATTAGAGCAAAAACGTGCTCTAAGCTTGGGATAACCTTGGTTTTGACTCTAATAGCCAGCCAAGACCTTATTTACTTGCTAATGAACATTTTAAATCAATTACTAAAGAAAACCAAGCTTGCAAACAAGTTAAAACACAAAATGTGCTTTAAGGAGTCTTAAAGCACATTATTGAAAAATTGTCTTGTAAATGGGTTTTGAGTGGCTAAATGTCCATCATTACTCTTTAATTAACATGTGTACTACTTAGTATCACATTAGGAAGTCTAAATCAATGGGAAATAAAAAATTTCACAATTATGTTCCTTGTTTAGTGAATAGTAACTAAATTAAGCTAGTTTATAACATAAGTCAATATAAGTGATTTAATTGGCCAACAAAGACCAAAACACCCCTAAGTACTTAAAGGGGGCCGGTTTATATAAGGTGAGTCACCACCTTTGCTAGTTAACAAGTAAATAAGGAATGATAAAGCAAGTTACTATTTACTTTAAGCATAAATATCTTACAAACTTACCTTTCTTCATTCTCTTCCTTCCTTCTTCATTTCCCACCATCCCCAACCTCTCTCCTTCCTCTCATTCTCGGTTTGCTACAGCACCACACATACCACCATCTTCAATCTCTTATATCTCCTAGCTCCATTAACTAAATCAAAATCTAAGACAACCATTCTCTTTGTCTTGCCAAGCTCTTCAACTTCATCTTTTCAAAGTGCCAAAACCTCCATTTCGGTGCCAAGAAGAAACACCATGGGAGGAGCTTGAGCTTATCTTTTTGCCTTTTGTTGATCACCTTTGCTTGAAGGTAAGGAAAAAACTAAAGAAAGTTCCATTTCCTTCTTGTTTTGATGTTGGCCGAAAAACACCATTAATGGTGTCTTTACCTTGCTTTGTTCTAGCTTCATTTCAATCTTTCAAGGACTTGGTGGAGTCCTCTCTTGCTACTTATTCAAACTCCCTTCCATCTCCAAGGTAAAACAACTATCTTAATGTTTTAAGACGATATATAACCTAGGGTTTATAATGAGATTAAGCATGAAGCTTGAATACTCATTACAGTGCTTGTATATTGATTAGAAGTTGACAAGCAACTAAAGCCTTGCCGGTTTTTAATCAAAGAAGGAGCAAGGAGAGATAAGTGAAAAACTTGTGAAGGAAAAGAGGTAAATGTGCTAACCAAATGTATTTTAATGTCTTAGGAGAAATGAGCTTATATTGCTTGTTAAAACTACTTAAGGAGCTAATGGTAAATGGCTTAGTAAAGTGCTCTCAAGGAATTAGTAAGGGGCATATGTGTTGATGTATGTATTCGTAGGTCAAAGGCAAATATAATGTGGGAAATTCAGTGTTTAAGGTTTATGTTATTTAAGGGCCTAACAGCCATGTTATTTAAGGGCCCAATTGCCAAGCAATTTAAATTATGCACTATATTGTGATGTAGTGTAATTGGGTGAAGTTTTGTGTATAAGAATGTTCTTGATGGATTTAAGTGTTCTTGGATGTTTAATGGTGAAAACTATGAGTTTTGGTGTAACAATGTACTAGTAGAACACATGTCAAAATTTGGATAATGTACAAGAGGTTTTAAGGGTTTAAAATGAGTTTTGGTGAACTAGGAAGTGTTAGAAATGAATTAGTGTTTTCCTAGAAAGGAAAACATGTATTAAGGTGTTCTAGAGTGCTAAAATGGATTTAGGCATTATCTCGGAGGATTTAGAATGCAAATCTGTAGCAGTGGTCCGGGACCTAGGTCCAGGATAAGGTCCCGGACCATGCATTAAAACAGGTCGAGAGTTCATAAGCCACTCTGGTCCGGGACGTAGGTCTTGTACTAAGACCCGGACCACCCCCTGATTTACCCCCGAGAGTATCTGCCTACATTGGTCCGGGACTTAAGACCTGTATGAAGTCCCGGACCACTACCTGAAAACAACCCGAGAGTTTTACAAAGACTAGGTCCGGGACCATATATGGGGACCTAGTCCCGGACCACTCTAAAAATGTTATTTAAGGTTAGAAAATGATATGTAATGATGGGGATTGGTAGGTAATGACGTTATAAGGTTGTTACGGACATATTAGGTGAGTTATAAAGACAATTAAGTGGGTGAAAAGTTGTAATAAAATGTGAAAGTAAAACAAGTTAAAAATGTGAAGTTATTTAACTAGTTAACGGGAGTAAGTTATGAGCATTAGACTTCAAACAATCCTATTACCCCGATGTTAATGAAAGTAATTGTAATGTTACTAGTTGAAGATTCCTACCGCTAGTGTATAATGCGCCTTAGTATACGACTGATGAAGAACAGATAACAGGAATAACCGAAGAGCTTAATTAACTTTCACATAAAACCCGTATCACACCTGATACAGGTAAAGCACGTACAACCTGCACTTCCTAATGTTCTCACGAGTACAATTACTCTGATCACGTTTAGGAACATCTATCCCTTAACTCCTAGCACTTGAAGTTCTACCCCGTGGATAACTTCAGATCATAAACCCAGATCGATATCACAATGCTGTAAATCGCTTCACATTAGACTCCCTATCTTGTTTCCCGTGTTTCCCTCTAGGTTTTTCTAATCCGTAAAACCTTGACCTTTAACCCTAGTTTCTCGACTTGTTTTATAGATATCGAGTTTTTAAGTTACAAGTCATCGTCGAAGATTTTATTTATCTTTAACAGATAGATAAAATCTTACTTAATATCTTCTATCTTCTTTCTTTGCACTCTCGGTTTAGGACTGACCGCGTCTTCTGGTATTCGTCTTTTTGTGCTTGTCAGTATGAAACTGAGTTTGCCGATCAAAATAGCATTAATAGTTTCCCCCTTTTTGATGCGGTAAACCATTAAAGTCTTGAACAGCTTGGATTGATTCCCCCTGAGTCTTGTACTCAGATAGCTTCGCATGAAACCGTTCCCCCACAATTTCGCGTGTCTTTCAGTTAATCATGTACTTGGTATAACACTCACAACCTTTCAAGCGTAAAGTGGTTCATGACAATAATTGTAGTAATAACGAAAACGAGATTTTTAAGCATTAGTGGAAAGACTTAGCATAAGCAGTATTCAAGAATGTGGTCAAGCGGAAAATAAGATTGTAGCATTAGCAAATCCAAAATGTGGCTAGTATCACAAAGCTAGTACGTGCTAATCTCAATAATCCACCACTATTCATGTACCAACACATAAAAATAAGGACCAAGAGCAGTTCAAAGACTTCCATGCCACAGACACTTCCCCCTTTTGCCTCATCAAAAAGAGCAATACCCAACAAATTCAAGAACCAATTACAGTCACAAACATTCATTACAATTTCTCAAAAGATTCAGAATTTGGCACCGGCATAAGAGTATCTAGCTTATCTTCCAGCCTCGCCAAGTGTGCCATTACCCGCTTCTCCAAAGCCTGGACTGAGTCTAGAACTGACTGAATCAGAAGTTGCAGCGTTGGATCTTGAACAACCTGCTTCTCAGTCTTGGCGGTGTGTGGACCTATCTGTTTGAGTTGCCACCCAGACTCGGAGAGTTCCATCCCCATCTTGGAAAGAGTAGCCAAAGCGAGATAGCTCGTTGGTTGAGTGGGGATGGAGAAGGCATCTTCCAGAGAAATCTGATGATACTTGAACACCTTCGTCAGCCAAAACGGATAAGGAATCGATGGCTTGGAGCTGTTAATGATAGTTCTCGGATGGGAAATGATTATCCTAGGCAGAGATAGATGTATCTTCCTATCAAGGCACCACATAACCGCAAGATCTGCTGGTGTAACTTGATAAGTGCAAAATATATAGACTTTTAAGGGTTTAATTACCTTATAATTTGCAGTATTTCAAGTAATATTTCTCACTTATCTTATGATTTTCCTATATTAATGTTTTGATATGAATTGATATATTTTTATGTGTTAAAATGAGGAAAAAGTGTTGGAATCAAATAGTTTATGTCACAAGCTTTCCAACGCAACAAACGGCGAGTAAAACGGACTTATAACGAAGAATGTGGAGCCGGTTGAAGATTGCAGTAAAATAGAGAACAGTGGCGGTGACACAAGGTGTGTCCGCATTAGTTTGCACGGACAGAGGCGTAGACACAAGCTGAGTCCGCATGAAGAGGCGCGGACGCCTGGGCGGACACGAATAGCAGCCGCGTCCGCATAAACTCGCGCGGATAAGAGGCGCGGACAAGAGACACACACACGTCCGCATGGTTTTGCGCGGACAGGATGGCGGACACACATACGTGACCGTGTGGGTCTGGGCGGACAACAAGGCGGTCGTGTCTAAAAATCCAGATTTTAACGCGGCGAACTTCGCCGCTGTTTATCTTCTTCCTTTCCTTTGCGGCGCCGCAGTCGAACTGCTCCTTCATTAATTACAAACGGCGCCTACCTTAATTCACTCACGCGTGACGCCGGCTCTGTCTGCAATCAATTGCTGCTGCCCGATCATGAATGAAATCTCTGACTGTGATTTTCGCGGATCTGCTCACCAACTCCACCATCATCTTGACTCACCAGCTGCACCGTCACTGACTTCTCCGTTGTCTGCTTCTCATTTCCTCAGCCTATATAAACCCACACTCTGGTTGCTAGAAAAGGATCCATCAACCCAATCATCTGCCATACTCCCTCTCTCACGATCGTGCTCCATTCACTTCATTCCCTCTATCAGAAATCATCACCCATCCACTCCATTAAATCCCCACGTAACACATACATCCCACTTTTCATTTTATTTTCCTGTTACACACCAGCTTTACGGGAATAAAGTTAGCAGTCGAGGCAACGCAAGGCGAAGTTGAAGCAGGAACCGGAGTGAACTTCTAAACTGGAGTTACCTCTTACCCTTACTTTAATTTATTTAATGCATTCCTTCTCTGTTATCGTTGTTTTTGTAACGATGAGCGAGTGAGTATTTTAGCTTCCCGGGTTGGGAAGCGAACCTATTTCTTGAATTCTACTATGTGATTCTTCAGATAAATTTTGTTAACTGCAACAGTTCAATTCCTGTCCTTCAAATGTTTTAATTATTTGGCCAGTAATTAGAACAACCCTTGTAGTTATCTTATTAATATGCGAGAGCTGAGATAGATAACGAGACGAAGGAAGTTGAACCTAATTAACAGCTAGAAGCGTGATCCCGCCTATAGGTTAATTAGACTCCAATAGAAACTGCTCTTTATGCAATTAATTGTGTCCGGTCTAGAGCATTAGTCTGCTGCTAGATCTAACAATTGGTCAGGATTCATTATACTTAGTCGTTAATGAATTAATTAAAGTTTCTGAGTTATTGCAGTAAAATTGAAGGAAGAATTTAGTAACAGATATAAAAGGAATAGGTAAGCAAACAACCCGGGGTGCGCTTTTCTATTTATCACATTCACCACTCTTTAAATCCCTCTGTGTTTATTTACCCTTTAAATTGTTCTATTTCTCCTTGCAGTTTAGTTTCTTTTTAATCAATCATTAAACCGAAAAAGTGATATTTCTTGTTTTCTTTAGTTTAACTTAATTTCCAGTTAATTAAATATTTGTCAATTAATTATACGAGGTCCCTGAGATCGACAACCCCATTTAATCACTATACCCGCAAAACGATAGGTACACTGCCTATGTGGTAGAAGTAGTCACATATTTCTCCACCAAGTTTTTGGCGCCGTTGCCGGGGACCTCCGGCACGGTTAATTGACAATTATTATTTAATTGGGATAAGTTTAATTTTTCATTCTTTTATTTTTCTTATTTTTTGTCTGTTATTTTCTCTTTATTTTTCCACGTATATAGTTAATCTAGTTTTTCCATATTTATACCAACTCGTCCCTTATGCGTCGGACTCGATCTGCAGGAGAGCCTATAGCTGAATTTCAGCAGAAATCGAAAGAGTTCTTCACAGCAGGCGACAACTGCAGTTTGCCATGACGACCAGACCAACTCTGGGGGAGTACCAGCAACCATCAGTAGAAGGACGATCCTCTGCTATCGTCCTCCCTCAAGTGACGCAAACTGAGCTCGACGCCTGGCAATTCAAGACGAGCTTCATCACCACTTTGTACCACCAGGGACAATTCAGCGGGCTTGACTCAGATGATGCCCCACACCACATCTCTGCATTCTGGACTTCTGCAATACATTCAACAAGACGGGGAACCTGAATGAGCGCATTCGTCTACAGCTGTTCCCCTATTCTCTGAAAGACGGAGCGTCCAGGTGGCTCAAGAGTCTGCAATCGGGTAGCATCCACACTTGGGCTGACTTGGCAAACAAGTTCCTGGCAAAGCACTATCCACCGTCAAAGACAAGGGAGAAAATCGCTGAAATCACAAACTTTTGTCAAGAACCAGGTGAGTCCCTGTATGACTCTTGGGATAGATTCAAGGAGCTGCAGATTCAATGCCCACACCATGGTATGAGTAGCGAAGAACTAGTACTGTCGTTCTTTAAGGGATTGAACGATTCAAACAAGATGGTACTAAGTTCCTCATCTGGAGGAAACTTTATGGCAAGAACTGGGGATGAAGCGATGGAGCTTTTGGACACCATGACCGCTAGTACCAGAGAGTGGTGCAAGAACAAGGAGAGAGGTGAGCCAAAAGCAGGTATGTATAATATTCCCCCACAGGATCATGTATCCGCTCAACTAGCAGCTCTTACTAAAGTTGTAGAGAAGTTAGCTGTAAACCAGACGCAACAGCAAACCGCGAAGGCAACTACTTCTTCGCCTTTCATGAATCCTTGCTGTGAGAATTGTGGAGGAGCCCACGAAACATTCAACTGTGAAGGTCCTAGCTATGCAGGTAACCCCGAAGAGTTAAAATTGATCAACAACAGACTAGGTAACCCTTATCCTAACAATTTCAGTCAGAATAATTGGAGGAACAATCAACAACCTCCATGGAGGGGTAATGATCAGTCTATAGGTAATTTTGGGTTCAACCAAAATAGACCACCTTACTTTAGACAACAGGAGCAATCCCAAAATTCTCAAGGAGGCAGTGGTAAAATTGAGAATATGCTGGCAGAAATCCTTAAACAAGGCCAAACTACAAACTCCAGGTTTGCCGAAATAGAAGCAAACTTTCTGAACAAGCCGCTAAAACGCTGATCAAGCTTCTATCAACCTAAGCTTAGAGAGGCAAATGAGTCAAATTTCACAACAGCTGGCACAACGACCAACGGGGTCACTTCCCAGTCAGCCTGACCCTAACCCAAGGGAGCACGCAAAAGCAGTAACTCTGAGAAGCGGCAAGGAACTAGTTTCTGATGTTCCAGAAATTGAAGAAGATTTTAATAAACCAGCTGAATCTCAACCTGAAGTGGAGGAAACAACAAATCCCAAGGAGAAGGAGTCTCCTGAATCTCTCACTATTAAACCCTCTCAACTCTCTTATAATCCTCCTATTCCATTCCCTAACAGACTAAAGAAAAAGAACATGGACGAGCAATATGGAAAATTTCTTAATATCTTTAAGAAATTAACTATTAACATCCCTTTTTCTGATGCTTTGTCTCAAATGCCTATGTATGCTAAATTTATGAAGGATATTTTGTCTAACAGGCGTTCTTTGCTAGAGTCTGACACAGTCAAATTGACAGAAAGAGTATCTGCAGTTCTCCTGAAGAAACTGCCACCCAAGTTAGGAGATCCAGGTCTTCCCATCATTCCATGCGCTATCGAGAAGGTGGATTGTGGTAACGGTTTATGTGATTTAGGAGCAAGTATTAATTTGATGCCTTTATCTATTTTCAATAAATTAGGCGTCGGTCAATGGTCCCACTTCTGTTCAATTACAACTAGCAGACCGTTCCATAATCTATCCTAAAGGAAAAGTTGAGGACTGGTAGTTTCTATTGATAAATTTATTTTCCCTGCTGATTTTATCATCATTGATATGGAGGAAGATACAGATGTACCTAATTTTGGGTAGACCATTTATGAGAACTGCCCGCACTCTCATTGATGTGGAAGGAGGAAGATTATTCTAAGATTTCATGATGAGCAGGTTGTTTTCGACATGACACGCAACATGAAGCGTCCTGCCACTGTTCAATCCTGCTTTGCAATAGATGTTGACCTTTAGCAGGAAACTATTTTAAAGGAGAAGAGGAGGAAATCCTGAAAGATGTCTTATGGCTCTTGTGAAGCTAATGATGAGGATCCAGATTGGCCCTCATGGCTGAAGAGTTAAACAAAGGCGCCACACTTCCACAAGTACCAGCAGCAATTTGAGAAAGTCGAGCGGAGTGCTGAACGACCAAGACCGTCTATTGAGAAAACTCCCCTACAGTGAGATGAAACCTCTTCCTCTCACTTGAAATATTCCTTCTAACGAACCATCTGAATACCTGTTATAATCTCTCTGACTTGACAGGAACTCAAGAGAAGCAACTATGAGGTATTGCGTAATCACACATCAGCTATTGGTTGGTCGATAGCAGTATTTAAGGAATCAGCCTCAGTTGGTTTCACCGAATCTATATGGAAGATAACTACCGACCATGGCTCAGCCGCTGCGTCTTAACCAGTCCTAAAAGAGGTAGTTAAGAAAGAGGTAAATCAAACTACTCGATGCAGGCATATTTACCCTATTTTAGACAGTAATGGGTCAGTCCAGTTCAGGTAGTCCAAAGAAGGAGGAAACTGTGGTTCCTAATGAAAAGGGTGAGCTGATTACCAGCGCCCCACTACAGGATGGCGGTTTGTTGATTATAGAAAGTTAAATGACGCCAACTCGTAAGGACCATTTTCCATACCTTTCATTGATCAAATGTTGGAAAGACTAGCTGGACATGACTACTACTGCTTCTGGGATGGCTTTTCAGGGTATTTCAAATCCCTAAGCTCCTGAGGATCGGATAAGACAACTTTACCTGTCCGTATGGAACCTATAGTTATAAAAATGCCATTTGGATTATGTAATGCTCCTGCCACATTTCAAAGTTGTATGATGGCCATCTTGCTGAATATATTGAGAGTGCATGAGGTTTTATGGACGATTTTTCTGTTATGGTCTAACATTTGAATATGTCTAGAAAACTTGATCTTGTGATGTCAGGTGAAGAAACCCATCTGGTGTTAAATTGGAAAAAAGCCACTTCATGGTTCGAGAAGGAATCGTCCTGGGCCACAAAATTTCTTCAAAAGGTATTGAGGTAGAGGGCTAAAGTCGAGGTAATTGAAAAGCTCCCACCACCATCTTATGTAGAGATATTCGTAGTTTCTGGACTGCAGGTTTGTATAGAAGATTCTTAAAGATTTTCCAAAATCTCTAAACCTCTGTGTGATCTACTCGCAAAAGATGTTAAGTTCCATTTTTCTGAAGAATGTCTAAAAGTTTTAATTATTAAAAGAAAAGCTGATTTCTGCTCCCGTCGTTGTGTCTCCTGATTGGTCACTCCCTTTTGAGATAATGTGTGACGCTAGTGATTACGCTGTGGGAGCCGTGTTATGTCAGAAGATTGATAAAATTCTTCGGGTATATTATGCAAGTCGACTTTGAATGATGCTAGAAAAATTATGCAACCACAGAAAAAGAATTATGCGGTAGTTTTGCTCTAGATAAGTTTGATCCTATTTACTGGGTGGTAAAATTATTGACATACTGACCACTCTGCTCTTAAGTATTTGTTTGCTAAGGCAGAGTCAAAACCCAGGTTAATTAGTGGATCTCCTACTGAAAGAATTTGATATTGAATCAGGGACAAGAAGGGAACACAAAATGTGGTAGCTGATTCATCTGCAATGGAGGCATCTGATGATGGGACTCCCATCACGAGTCCTTCCCTGATGAGTCAGATTTGCAGCAAAAGATTGAGGATCCATGGTTTGCTGATATCGCTAACTACCTTGTAGAAGATTGTTCCAGTGATATGACTTTCACCAAAGAAAGAGGTTCTTTCCATTGTAAACATTATTTTTGGATGACCTTATCTGTTTAAAGTCTGTGCAGATGGAATCATTAGGAGATGTGTCCAGAAGTCAGGGGTCAGAAAACATTCTCCTCCATTGCATTCCAGAGAAGGTGGACATCATGGCGCCACTGAACCGCCGTAAAAATACTAGAATCAGGTTTTTCTGGAACACCCTTCACAAGGATTGTCATGCTTTGTTTCAACATGTGATCGGTGTCAAAGGAAGGTAATCTATCTCGTCGGAATGAGCTACCACGAATAACATGTTAGAAGTTGAGCTATTTGACGTCTGGGGTATGATTTTATGGTCCCTTCCCAAACTCTTTCGGTAATCTTTACATCTTAGTAGCTGTTGATTATGTTTCAAAATGGGCGGAAGCCCTTGCTGTTCTACTAATGATGCTAAAACTTGTGAAGTTCCTCAAGAAAAAATATTTCACTCGATTCGGTGTTCCTCGAGCCATAATCAGTGACAGTGGCTCCATTTATGTAACCGCCAGTTTGAAGCACTATTAAAGAAGTATGGGGTTCGACATAAGGTTGCCTTACCCTACCATCCTCAAACAATGGGCAGGCCGAAGTGACAAACCGAGAGCTCAAGTGGATCTTACAAAAGACGGTGAACTCTTCTCGTAAGGATTGGTCACTTAGATTAGATGAAGCGCTCTGGGCCTACCGCATGCTTTCAAAACGCCAATTGGCATGTCTCCCTACAAGTTGGTTTTGGGAAGGCATGCCACTTGCCTGTGGAATTGGAATACAAGTCATATTGGGCCTTGAAAGCTCTTAATTTTGACCTACAGCAAACCGGTAATAAACGCAAGTTCCAGTTGACAGAGTTGGAGGAACTCAGGAAACGAATCTTACGAGAATGCTGTAATATATAAGGAACGTACCAAGTGCTGGCATGACAAGATGATCACCAATCGAGAATTTAAGGTGGGGGACCAAGTCCTGCTTTCAACTCCAGGCTCAAATTCTTCCAGGTAAGCTGAAATCATACTGGTCAGGACCTTACCCTATTTAGCATTTCCCCATTCGGTGCGATTCAACTCGCCAATGCAAAGGGGGAAACATTTAAAGTCAATGGGTCAAGAGTTAAGAAATTTTGGGTACTACACTGGATCAAGCTGCTACATATAAAGTATCTCTTAAAGATCCAATTGCAGGTTAGCTACTCCACAAAGTCCAGCCAATGACTATAAAGAGGGCAGCTGACTGGGAGGCAAACCAGGGGTACTTTTCAATTCATGTTTAAAGCTACGCATATTTCTCTCTATATATTATATTATATATATATATATGTATAAAAAAACGGCAGAAGAAAGAAGAGGAGGGGTAATGTACCTGTGCTATTAAAAACGCTTCCTAGCGTTATTTTGGTATTCGACAGTGTGTGTAGGTAAACCGTTTGTTGCAATCACTCCAAGACTGAACCCTGGCTTAGACTCAAGTGTGAGGATCATCGACCCCACGCCAATGCTTTAAGTGTGAGGAAGGGCACCTTCCTCAATCTCACGATATCAGGGGAGTCTCAGTTCCTTTATTTTTAATATTTATGTTCAGCCACTCGTGCTTTAACTGTTGATTGATTAAGTCCATAGCGTCCTAAATGAATCCTTCATGAGTCTGGCATATTTTGAAAGGTCTTTTCTTGATTATTTATGAACAATGAGGACATTGCTCCTCTTAAGTGTGAGGAAGTTTTGACCTTTCCTGAAAATATGCCAGTAGTACCTAATGCGCACTTGATTTTTATGTTCTCTAATATGATAGTAAGCTTCTTAAAGGCCAATACATGTTGAATTTCGGGCTAAAATTTTTGTGGAAGTTTTTGAAATCAAGCCTGATGACAACCTCAAGGATCGTTCTGCTTGACGTTGTTGTATGTATCAAATTCTTTCTTCAAAATTAAATCTATTTTCACTAAATTGGTGGATAAGCTGATTTTGGAAATTGAACTACCTTAGCTTGGCAATCATGGAACTAAGTGAAAGTTTGGTATGGAAAGGATAAGGCAAGGTACTCCTCTGATCATATAATGAAGTTTTCTGAACCAAAACAGGCCTCTTCATTCGGTTATTAAGTCCTTGGGGTGCCTCATCACCCATCTACCTAAGGTCTTGAGATCTGGGATAGAAGGCCCAAAGCCGTACATGGGTGAAGAGAAAAGTCTGGGGGATGAATGATTGTCGCAATTTTTCATATTTTGATCATGAGTAGTGGGTGTTGAAAGGTATTGCGGAATAAGGCATTACTTCACACCCTTGTCATCCAAAGGTTAGAGAAAAGAAATTGGGGAAGGTTCCGAGCTAATCTATGTTCAATTTTTACAATCTAACTTATCCAGGCTCTTATTAAAAATTTTCTGTTTCACTGTTTACAAAAACCTACATCTAAGAGCAGGATTATTCTCTTGATTGCCATTTAGCTTGATTTCCTTCCATGATTGTTGAATCCCGGAGTTTGATACTGTGACCTTAGAGAAGTTTGTTCTTTATTTGCTTGAGGAAAGCAAAAGATAAGTGTGAGGAAGTTTGATAAGTGCAAAATATATAGACTTTTAAGGGTTTAATTACCTTATAATTTGCAGTATTTCAAGTAATATTTCTTACTTATCTTACGATTTTCCTATATTATGTTTTGATATGAATTGATATATTTTATGTGTTAAATGTAGGAAAAAGTGTTGGAATCAAATAGTTTATGTCACAAGCTTTCCAACGCAACAAACGGCGAGTAAAACGGACTTATAACGAAGAATGTGGAGCCGGTTGAAGATTGCAGTAAAATAGAGAACAGTGGCGGTGACACAAGGGTGTCCGCATTAGTTTGCGGACAGAGGCGCAGACACAAGCTGAGTCCGCATGAAGAGGCGCGGACGCCTGGGCGGACACGAATAGCAGCCGCGTCCGCATAAACTCGCGCGGACAAGAGGCGCGGACAAGAGACACACACGTCCGCATGATTTTGCGCGGACAGGATGGCGGACACACATACGTGACCGTGTGGGTCTGGGCGGACAACAAGGCGGTCGTGTCTAAAAATCCAGATTTTAACGCGGCGAACTTCGCCGCTGTTTATCTTCTTCCTTTCCTTTGCGGCACCGCAGTCGAACTGCTCCTTCATTAATTACAGACGGCGCCTACCTTAATTCACTCACGCGTGACGCCGGCTCTGTCTGCAATCAATTGCTGCTGCCCGATCATGAATGAAATCTCTGACTGCGATTTTCGCGGATCTGCTCACCAACTCCACCATCATCTTGACTCACCAGCTGCACCGTCCCTGACTTCTCCGTTGTCTGCTTCTCATTTCCTCAGCCTATATAAACCCACACTCTGGTTGCTAGAAAAGGATCCAACCCAATCATCTGCCATACTCCCTCTCTCACGATCGTGCTCCATTCACTTCATTCCCTCTATCGAAATCATCACCCATCCACTCCATTAAATCCCCACGTAACACATACATCCCACTTTTCATTTTATTTTCCTGTTACACACCAGCTTTACGGGAATAAAGTTAGCAGTCGAGGCAACGCAAGCGAAGTTGAAGCAGGAACCGGAGTGAACTTCTAAACTGGAGTTACCTCTTACCCTTACTTTAATTTATTTAATGCATTCCTTCTCTGTTATCGTTGTTTTTGTAACGATGAGCGAGTGAGTATTTTAGCTTCCCGGGTTGGGAAGCGAACCTATTTCTTGAATTCTGCTATGTGATTCTTCAGATAAATTTTGTTAACTGCAACAGTTCAATTCCTGTCCTTCAAATGTTTTAATTATTTGGCCAGTAATTAGAACAACCCTTGTAGTTATCTTATTAATATGCGAGAGCTGAGATAGATAACGAGACGAAGGAAGTTGAACCTAATTAACAGCTAGAAGCGTGATCCCGCCTATAGGTTAATTAGACTCCAATAGAAACTGCTCTTTATGCAATTAATTGTGTCCGGTCTAGAGCATTAGTCTGCTGAGATCTAACAATTGGTAGGATTCATTATACTTAGTCGTTAATGAATTAATTAAAGTTTCTGAGTTATTGCAGTAAAATTAAAGGAAGAATTTAACAGATATAAAAGGAATAGGTAAGCAAACAACCCGGGGTGCGCTTTTCTATTTATCACATTCACCACTCTTTAAATCCCTCTGTGTTATTTACCTTTAAATTGTTCTATTTCTCCTTGCAGTTTAGTTTCTTTTAATCAATCATTCAAAACCGAAAAAGTGATATTTCTGTTTTCTTTAGTTTAACTTAATTTCCAGTTAATCAAATATTTGTCAATTAATTATACGAGGTCCCTGAGATCGACAACCCCATTTAATCACTATACCCGCAAAACGATAGGTACACTGCCTATGTGGTAGAAGTAGTCACATATTTCTCCATCAAGTTTTTGGCGCCGTTGCCGGGGACCTCCGGCACGGTTAATTGACAATTGTTATTTAATTGGGATAAGTTCAATTTTTCATTCTTTTATTTTTTATTTTTGTTGTATTTTCTTTTATTTTTCCACGTATATAGTTAATCTAGTTTTTCCATATTCATACCAACTCGTCCTTATGCGTCGGACTCGATCTGCAGGAGAGCCTATAGCTGAATTTCAGCCAGAATCGAAAGAGTTCTCCACAGCAGGCGACAACTACAGTTTGCCATGACGACCAGACAAACTCTGGGGGAGTACCAGCAACCATCAGTAGAAGGACGATCCTCTGCTATCGTCCTCCCTCAAGTGACGCAAGCTGAGCTCGACGCCTGGCAATTCAAGACGAGCTTCATCACCACTTTGTACCACCAGGGACAATTCAGCGGGCTTGACTCAGATGATGCCCCACACCACATCTCTGCATTCCTGGACTTCTGCAATACATTCAACAAGACGGGGAACCTGAATGAGCGCATTCGTCTACAGCTGTTCCCCTATTCTCTGAAAGACGGAGCGTCCAGGTGGCTAAGGAGTCTGCAACCGGGTAGCATCCACACTTGGGCTGACTTGGCAAACAAGTTCCTGGCGAAGTACTATCCACCGTCAAAGACAAGGGAGAAAGATCGCTGAAATCACAAACTTTTGTCAAGAACCAGGTGAGTCCCTGTATGACTCTTGGGATAGATTCAAGGAGCTGCAGATTCAATGCCCACACCATGGTATGAGTAGCGAAGAACTAGTACTGTCGTTCTTTAAGGGATTGAACGATTCAAACAAGATGGTACTAAGTTCCTCATCTGGAGGAAACTTTATGGCAAGAACTGGGGATGAAGCGATGGAGCTTTTGGACACCATGACCGCTAGTACCAGACAGTGGTGCAAGAACAAGGGGAGAGGTGAGCCAAAAGCAGGTATGTATAATATTCCCCCACAGGATCATGTATCCGCTCAACTACAGCTCTTACTAAAGTTGTGGAGAAGTTAGCTGTAAACCAGACGCAACAGCAAACCGCGAAGGCAGCTACTTCTTCGCCTTTCCTGAATCCTTGCTGTGAGAATTGTGGAGGAGCCCACGAAACATTCAACTGTGAAGGTCCTAGCTATGCAGGTAACCCCGAAGAGTTAAAATCGATCAACAACAGACCAGGTAACCCTTATCCTAACAATTTCAATCAGAATAATTGGAGGAACAATCAACAACCTCCATGGAGGGGTAATGATCAGTCTATAGGTAATTTTGGGTTCAACCAAAATAGACCACCTTACTTTAGACAGCAGGAGCAATCCCAAAATTCTCAAGGAGGCAGTGGTAAAATTGAGAATATGCTGGCAGAAATCCTTAAACAAGGCCAAACTACAAACTCCAGGTTTGCCGAAATAGAA
Organism: Limonium bicolor; assembly: GCA_023374045.1. Lineage (NCBI taxonomy): Eukaryota > Viridiplantae > Streptophyta > Magnoliopsida > Caryophyllales > Plumbaginaceae > Limonium > Limonium bicolor. Next base: position 88,518,251 of record CM041779.1, on the reverse strand, counting down.
GCAAACTTTCTGAACAAGCCGCTAGAAACGCTGATCAAGCTTCTATCAACCTAAGCTTAGAGAGGCAAATGAGTCAAATTTCACAACAGCTGGCACAGCGACCAACGGGGTCACTTCCCAGTCAGCCTGACCCTAACCCAAGGGAGCGCAAAAGCAGTAACTCTGAGAAGCGGCAAGGAACTAGTTTCTGATGTTCCAGAATTGAAGAAGATTTTAAAACCAGCTGAATCTCAACCTGAAGTGGAGGAAACAACAAATCCCAAGGAGAAGGAGTCTCCTGAATCTCTCACTATTAAACCTCTCAACTCTCTTATAATCCTCCTATTCCATTCCCTAACAGACTAAAGAAAAAGAACATGGACGAGCAATATGGGAAATTTCTTAATATCTTTAAGAAATTAACTATTAACATCCCTTTTTCTGATGCTTTGTCTCAAATGCCTATGTATGCTAAATTTATGAAGGATATTTTGTCTAACAGGCGTTCTTTGCTAGAGTCTGACACAGTCAAATTGACAGAAAGAGTATCTGCAGTTCTCCTGAAGAAACTGCCACCCAAGTTAGGAGATCCAGGTCTTCCCATCATTCCATGCGCTATCGAGAAGGTGGATTGTGGTAACGGTTTATGTGATTTAGGAGCAAGTATTAATTTGATGCCTTTATCTATTTTCAAGAAATTAGGGTGGTCAATGTGCTCCCACTTCTGTTCATTACAACTAGCAGACCGTTCCATAATCATACCTAAAGGAAAAGTTGAGGACTGGTAGTTTCTATTGATAAATTTATTTTCCCTGCTGATTTTATCATCATTGATATGGAGGAAGATACAGATGTACCGCTAATTTTGGGCAGACCGTTTATGAGAACTGCCCGCACTCTCATTGATGTGGAAGGAGGAAGATTATTCTAAGATTTCATGATGAGCAGGTTGTTTTCGACATGACACGCAACATGAAGCATCCTGCCACTGTTCAATCCTGCTTTGCAATAGATGTTGTTGACTCTTTAGTGCAGGAAACTATTTTAAGCAGAGAAGAGGAGGAAATCCTGGAAAGATGTCTTATGGCATCTTGTGAAGCTAATGATGAGGATCCAGATTGGCCCTCATGGCTGAAGAGTTAAACAAAAGGCGGCCACACTTCCACAAGTACCAGCAGCAATTTGAGAAAGTCGAGCGGAGTGCTAACCGACCAAGACCGTCTATTGAGAAACCTCCTACAGTGGAGATGAAACCTCTTCCCTCTCACTTGAAATATTCCTTTCTTAACGAACCATCTGAATTACCTGTTATAATCTCTTCTGACTTGACAGGAACTCAAGAGAAGCAACTAAGGAGGTATTGCGTAATCACACATCAGCTATTGGTTGGTCGATAGCATATATTAAAGGAATCAGCCTTCAGTTGTGTTTCTCACCGAATCTATATGGAAGATAACTACCAACCGATTGGCTCAGCCTCAGCTGCGTCTTAACCTAGTCCTAAAAGAGGTAGTTAAGAAAGAGGTAATCAAACTACTCGATGCAGGCATTATTTACCCTATTTTAGACAGTAAATGGGTCAGTCCAGTTCAGGTAGTACCAAAGAAAGGAGGAATAACTGTGGTTCCTAATGAAAAGGGTGAGCTGATTACCCCGCCCACTACAGGATGGCGGGTTTGTATTGATTATAGAAAGTTAAATGACGCCACTCGTAAGGACCATTTTCCATTACCTTTCATTGATCAAATGTTGGAAACACTAGCTGGACATGACTACTACTGCTTTCTGGATGGCTTTTCAGGTTACTTTCAAATCCCTATAGCTCCTGAGGATCAGGATAAGACAACTTTTACCTGTCCGTATGGAACCTATAGTTATAAAAGAATGCCATTTGGATTATGTAATGCTCCTGCCACATTTCAAAGTTGTATGATGGCCATCTTTGCTAATATATTGAGAAGTGCATTGAGGTTTTTATGGACGATTTTTCTGTTTATGGTCTAACATTTGAATCCTGTCTAGAAAACCTTGATCTTGTGATGTCCAGGTGTGAAGAAACCAATCTGGTGTTAAATTGGAAAAAATGCCACTTCATGGTTCGAGAAGGAATCGTCCTGGGCCACAAAATTTCTTCAAAAGGTATTGAGGTAGACCGGGCTAAAGTCGAGGTAATTGAAAAGCTCCCCCACCATCTTATGTTAGAGATATTCGTAGTTTTCTTGGACATGCAGGTTTTTATAGAAGATTCATTAAAGATTTTTCCAAAATCTCTAAACCTCTGTGTGATCTACTCGCAAAAGATGTTAAGTTCCATTTTTCTGAAGAATGTCTAAAAGCTTTTAATTTATTAAAAGAAAAGCTGATTTCTGCTCCCGTCGTTGTGTCTCCTGATTGGTCACTCCCTTTTGAGATAATGTGTGACGCTAGTGATTACGCTGTGGGAGCCGTGTTATGTCAGAAGATTGATAAAATTCTTCGGGTAGTATATTATGCAAGTCGAACTTTGAATGATGCCTAGAAAAATTATGCAACCACAGAAAAAGAATTACTAGCGGTAGTTTTTGCTCTAGATAAGTTTCGATCCTATTTACTGGGTGGTAAAATTATTGTACATACTGACCACTCTGCTCTTAAGTATTTGTTTGCTAAGGCAGAGTCAAAACCCAGGTTAATTAGGTGGATTCTCCTACTGAAAGAATTTGATATTGAAATCAGGGACAAGAAGGGAACACAAAATGTGGTAGCTGATCATCTGTCCAAGATGGAGGCATCTGATGATGGGACTCCCATCAACGAGTCCTTCCCTGATGAGTCAGCATTTGCAGCAGAAGATGTTGAGGATCCATGGTTTGCTGATATCGCTAACTACCTTGTTAGGAAGATTGTTCCAGCTGATATGACTTATCACCAAAGAAGAGGTTCTTTTCCATTGTCAAACATTATTTTTGGGATGACCTTATCTGTTTAAAGTCTGTGCAGATGGAATCATTAGGAGATGTGTCCAGAAGTCAGGGGTCAGAAACATTCTCCTCCATTGCCATTCCAGAGAAGCCGGTGGACATCATGGCGCCACTCGAACCGCCGTAAAAATACTAGAATCAGGTTTTTTCTGGAACACCCTTCACAAGGATTGTCATGCTTTTGTTTCAACATGTGATCGGTGTCAAAGGCAAGGTAATCTATCTCGTCGGAATGAGCTACCACTGAATAACATGTTAGAAGTTGAGCTATTTGACGTCTGGGGTATTGATTTTATGGGTCCCTTCCCAAACTCTTTCGGTAATCTTTACATCTTAGTAGCTGTTGATTATGTTTCAAAATGGGCGGAAGCCCTTGCCTGTTCTACTAATGATGCTAAAACTGTTGTGAAGTTCCTCAAGAAAAATATTTTCACTCGATTCGGTGTTCCTCGAGCCATAATCAGTGACAGTGGCTCCCATTTATGTAACCGCCAGTTTGAAGCACTATTAAAGAAGTATGGGGTTCGACATAAGGTTGCCTTACCCTACCATCCTCAAACAAATGGGCAGGCCGAAGTGACAAACCGAGAGCTCAAGTGGATCTTACAAAAGACGGTGAACTCTTCTCGTAAGGATTGGTCACTTAGATTAGATGAAGCGCTCTGGGCCTACCGCACTGCTTTCAAAACGCCAATTGGCATGTCTCCCTACAAGTTGGTTTTTGGGAAGGCATGCCACTTGCCTGTGGAATTGGAATACAAGTCATATTGGGCCTTGAAAGCTCTTAATTTTGACCTACAGCAAACCGGTAATAAACGCAAGTTCCAGTTGACAGAGTTGGAGGAACTCAGGAACGAATCTTACGAGAATGCTGTAATATATAAGGAACGTACCAAGTGCTGGCATGACAAGATGATCACCAATCGAGAATTTAAGGTGGGGGACCAAGTCCTGCTTTTCAACTCCAGGCTCAAATTCTTCCCAGGTAAGCTGAAATCAGACTGTCAGGACCTTACCCTATTATTAGCATTTCCCCATTCGGTCGATTCAACTCGCCAATGCAAAGGGGGAAACATTTAAAGTCAATGGGTCAAGAGTTAGAAATTTCTGGGTACTACACTGGATCAAGCTGCTACATATAAAGTATCTCTTAAAGATCCAATTGCAGGTTAGCTACTCCACAAAGTCCCCAATGACTATAAAGAGGGCAGCTGACTGGGAGGCAACCCAGGGGTACTTTTCAATTCATGTTTTAAAGCTACGCATATATTTCTCTCTAATATATAGTTATATATATATATATGTATAAAAAAACGGAGCAGAAGAAGAAGAGGAGGAGGTAAATGTACCTGTGCTATTAACGCAACGCTTCCTAGCGTTATTTTGGTATTCGACAGTGTGTGTAGGTAACCGTTTGTTGCAATCACTCCAAGCTGAACCCTGGCTTAGACTCAAGTGTGAGGATCATCGACCCCACCGCCAATGCTTTAAGTGTGAGGAAGGGCACCTTCCTCAATCTCACGATATCAGGGGAGTCTCAGTTCCTTTATTTTTAATATTTATGTTCAGCCACTCGTGCTTTAACTGTTGATTGATTAAGTCCATAGCGTCCTAAATGAATCCTTCATGAGTCTGGCATATTTTGAAAGGTCTTTTCTTGATTATTTTGAACAATGAGGACATTGCTCCTCTTAAGTGTGAGGAAGTTTTGACCTTTCCCTGAAAATATGCCAGTAGTACCTAATGCCGCACTTGATTTTTATTGTTCTCTAATTATGATAGTAAGCTTCTCTAAAGGCCAATACATGTTGAATTTTCGGGCTAAAATTTTTGGGAAGTTTTTGAAATCAAGCCTGATGACAACCTCAAGGATCGTTCTGCTTGACGTTGTTTGTATGTATCAAATTCTTTCTTCAAAATTAAATCTATTTTCACTGAAATCTGGTGGATAAGCTTATTTTGGAAATTGAACTACCTTAGCTTGGCAATCATGGAACTAAGTGAAAGTTTGGTATGGAAAGGATAAGGCAAGGTACTCCTCTGATCATATAATGAAGTTTTCTGAACCAAAACAGGCCTCTTCATTCGGTTATTAAGTCCTTGGGTGCCTCATCACCCATCTACCTAAGGTCTTGAGATCTGGGATAGAAGGCCCAAAGCCGCTACATGGGTGAAGAGAAAAGTCTGGGGGATGAATGATTGTCGCAATTTTTCATATTTTGATCATGAGTATGTGGTGTTGAAAGGTATTGCGGAATAAGGCATTACTTCACACCCCTTGTCATCCAAAGGTTAGAGAAAAGAAATTGGTGGAAGGTTCCGAGCTAATCTATGTTCAATTTTTACAATCTAACTTATCCAGGCTCTTATTAAAAATTTTCTGTTTCACTGTTTACAAAAACCTACATCTAAGAGCAGGATTATTCTCTTAATTGCCATTTAGCTTGATTTCCTTCCATGATTGTTGAATCCCGGAGTTTGATACTGTGACCTTAGAGAAAGTTTGTTCTTTATTTGCTTGAGGACAAGCAAAAGATAAGTGTGAGGAAGTTTGATAAGTGCAAATATATAGACTTTTAAGGGTTTAATTACCTTATAATTTGCAGTATTTCAAGTAATATTTCTTACTTATCTTACGATTTTCCTATATTTATGTTTTGATATGAATTGATATATTTTTATGTGTTAAATGGAGGAAAAAGTGTGGAATCAAATAGTTTATGTCACAAGCTTTCCAACGCAACAAACGGCGAGTAAAACGGACTTATAACGAAGAATGTGGAGCCGGTTGAAGATTGCAGTAAAATAGAGAACAGTGGCGGTGACACAAGGTGTGTCCGCATTAGTTTCGCGGACAGAGGCGCAGACACAAGCTGAGTCCGCATGAAGAGGCGCGGACGCCTGGGCGGACACGAATAGCAGCCGCGTCCGCATAAACTCGCGCGGACAAGAGGCGCGGACAAGAGACACACACACGTCCGCATGGTTTTGCGCGGACAGGATGGCGAACACACATACGTGACCGTGTGGGTCTGGGCGGACAACAAGGCGGTCGTGTCTAAAAATCCAGATTTTAACACGGCGAACTTCGCCGCTGTTTATCTTCTTCCTTTCCTTTGCGGCGCCGCAGTCGAACTGCTCCTTCATTAATTACAGACGGCGCCTACCTTAATTCACTCACGCGTGACGCCGGCTCTGTCTGCAATCAATTGCTACTGCCCGATCATGAATGAAATCTCTGACTGCGATTTTCGCGGATCTGCTCACCAACTCCACCATCATCTTGACTCACCAGCTGCACCGTCCCTGACTTCTCCGTTGTCTGCTTCTCATTTCCTCAGCCTATATAAACCCACACTCTGGTTGCTAGAAAAGGATCCATCAACCCAATCATCTGCCATACTCCCTCTCTCACGATCGTGCTCCATTCACTTCATTCCCTCTATCAGAAATCATCACCCATCCACTCCATTAAATCCCCACGTAACACATACATCCCACTTTTCATTTTATTTTCCTGTTACACACCAGCTTTACGGGAATAAAGTTAGCAGTCGAGGCAACGCAAGGCGAAGTTGAAGCAGGAACCGGAGTGAACTTCTAAACTGGAGTTACCTCTTACCCTTACTTTAATTTATTTAATGCATTCCTTCTCTGTTATCGTTGTTTTTGTAACGATGAGCGAGTAAGTATTTTAGCTTCCCGGGTTGGGAAGCGAACCTATTTCTTGAATTCTGCTGTGATTCTTCAAATAAATTTTGTTAACTGCAACAGTTCAATTCCTGTCCTTCAAATGTTTTAATTATTTGGCCAGTAATTAGAACAACCCTTGTAGTTATCTTATTAAATGCGAGAGCTGAGATAGATAACGAGACGAAGGAAGTTGAACCTAATTAACAGCTAGAAGCGTGATCCCCTATAGGTTAATTAGACTCCAATAGAAACTGCTCTTTATGCATTAATTGTGTCCGGTCTAGAGCATTAGTCTGCTGCTAGATCTAACAATTGGTTAGGATTCATTATACTTAGTCGTTAATGAATTAATTAAAGTTTCTGAGTTATTGCAGTAAAATTAAAGGAAGAATTTAGTAACAGATATAAAAGGAATAGGTAAGCAAACAACCCGGGGTGCGCTTTTCTATTTATCACATTCACCACTCTTTAAATCCCTCTGTGTTTATTTACCTTTAAATTGTTCTATTTCCTTGCAGTTTAGTTTCTTTTTAATCAATCATTCAAAACCGAAAAAGTGATATTTCTGTTTTCTTTAGTTTAACTTAATTTCCAGTTAATCAAATATTTGTCAATTAATTATACGAGGTCCCTGAGATCGACAACCCCATTTAATCACTATACCCGCAAAACGATAGGTACACTGCCTATGTGGTAGAAGTAGTCACATATTTCTCCATCAAGTTTTTGGCGCCGTTGCCGGGGACCTCCGGCACGGTTAATTGACAATTGTTATTTAATTGGGATAAGTTCAATTTTTCATTCTTTTATTTTTCTTATTTTTGTCTGTTATTTTCTTTTTATTTTTCCACGTATATAGTTAATCTAGTTTTTCCATATTCATACCAACTCGTCCCTTATGCGTCGGACTCGATCTGCAGGAGAGCCTATAGCTGAATTTCAGCCAGAAATCGAAAGAGTTCTCCACAGCAGGCGACAACTACAGTTTGCCATGACGACCAGACAAACTCTGGGGGAGTACCAGCAACCATCAGTAGAAGGACGATCCTCTGCTATCGTCCTCCCTCAAGTGACGCAAGCTGAGCTCGACGCCTGGCAATTTAAGACGAGCTTCATCACCACTTTGTACCACCAGGGACAATTCAGCGGGCTTGACTCAGATGATGCCCCACACCACATCTCTGCATTCCTGGACTTCTGCAATACATTCAACAAGACGGGGAACCTGAATGAGCGCATTCGTCTACAGCTGTTCCCCTATTCTCTGAAAGACGGAGCGTCCAGGTGGCTAAGGAGTCTGCAACCGGGTAGCATCCACACTTGGGCTGACTTGGCAAACAAGTTCCTGGCGAAGTACTATCCACCGTCAAAGACAAGGGAAAATCGCTGAAATCACAAACTTTTGTCAAGAACCAGGTGAGTCCCTGTATGACTCTTGGGATAGATTCAAGGAGCTGCAGATTCAATATGCCCACACCATGGTATGAGTAGCGAAGAACTAGTACTGTCGTTCTTTAAGGGATTGAACGATTCAAACAAGATGGTACTAAGTTCCTCATCTGGAGGAAACTTTATGGCAAGAACTGGGGATGAAGCGATGGAGCTTTTGGACACCATGACCGCTAGTACCAGACAGTGGTGCAAGAACAAGGGAGAGGTGAGCCAAAAGCAGGTATGTATAATATTCCCCCACAGGATCATGTATCCGCTCAACTAGCTCTTACTAAAGTTGTAGAAAGTTAGCTGTAAACCAGACGCAACAGCAAACCGCGAAGGCAGCTACTTCTTCGCCTTTCCTGAATCCTTGCTGTGAGAATTGTGGAGGAGCCCACGAAACATTCAACTGTGAAGGTCCTAGCTATGCAGGTAACCCCGAAGAGTTAAAATCGATCAACAACAGACCAGGTAACCCTTATCCTAACAATTTCAATCAGAATAATTGGAGGAACAATCAACAACCTCCATGGAGGGGTAATGATCAGTCTATAGGTAATTTTGGGTTCAACCAAAATAGACCACCTTACTTTAGACAGCAGGAGCAATCCCAAAATTCTCAAGGAGGCAGTGGTAAAATTGAGAATATGCTGGCAGAAATCCTTAAACAAGGCCAAACTACAAACTCCAGGTTTGCCGAAATAGAAGCTAAACTTTCTGAACAAGCCGCTAGAAACGCTGATCAAGCTTCTATCAACCTAAGCTAGAGAGGCAAATGAGTCAAATTTCACAACAGCTGGCACAGCGACCACGGGGTCACTTCCCAGTCAGCCTGACCCTAACCCAAGGGAGCACGCAAAAGCAGTAACTCTGAGAAGCGGCAAGGAACTAGTTTCTGATGTTCCAGAAATTGAAGAAGATTTTAATAAACCAGCTGAATCTCAACCTGAAGTGGAGGAAACAACAAATCCCAAGGAGAAGGAGTCTCCTGAATCTCTCACTATTAAACCCTCTCAACTCTCTTATAATCCTCCTATTCCATTCCCTAACAGACTAAAGAAAAAGAACATGGACGAGCAATATGGAAATTTCTTAATATCTTTAAGAAATTAACTATTAACATCCCTTTTTCTGATGCTTTGTCTCAAATGCCTATGTATGCTAAATTTATGAAGGATATTTTGTCTAACAGGCGTTCTTTGCTAGAGTCTGACACAGTCAAATTGACAGAAAGAGTATCTGCAGTTCTCCTGAAGAAACTGCCACCCAAGTTAGGAGATCCAGGTCTTCCCATCATTCCATGCGCTATCGAGAAGGTGGATTGTGGTAACGGTTTATGTGATTTAGGAGCAAGTATTAATTTGATGCCTTTATCTATTTTCAAGAAATTAGGTGTCAATGTGCTCCCACTTCTGTTCAATTACAACTAGCAGACCGTTCCATAATTATCCTAAAGGAAAAGTTGAGGACCTGGTAGTTTCTATTGATAAATTTATTTTCCCTGCTGATTTTATCATCATTGATATGGAGGAAGATACAGATGTACCTAATTTTGGGCAGACCGTTTATGAGAACTGCCCGCACTCTCATTGATGTGGAAGGAGGAAGATTATTCTAAGATTTCATGATGAGCAGGTTGTTTTCGACATGACACGCAACATGAAGCGTCCTGCCACTGTTCAATCCTGCTTTGCAATAGATGTTGTTGACTCTTTAGTGCAGGAAACTATTTTAAGCAAGAAGAGAGGAAATCCTGGAAAGATGTCTTATGGCATCTTGTGAAGCTATGATGAGGATCCAGATATGGCCCTCATGGCTGAAGAGTTAAACAAAAGGCGGCCACACTTCCACAAGTACCAGCAGCAATTTGAGAAAGTCGAGCGGGTGCTGACCGACCAAGACCATCTATTGAGAAACCTCCTACAGTGGAGATGAAACCTCTTCCCTCTCACTTGAAATATTCTTTTCTTAATGAACCATCGAATTACCTGTTATAATCTCTTCTGACTTGACAGGAACTCAAGAGAAGCAACTACTGGAGGTATTGCGCAATCACACATCAGCTATTGGTTGGTCGATAGCAGATATTAAAGGAATCAGCCCTCAGTTGTGTTCTCACCGAATCTATATGGAAGATAACTACCGACCATTGGCTCAGCCTCAGCGCGTCTTAACCCAGTCCTAAAAGAGGTAGTTAAGAAAGAGGTAATCAAACTACTCGATGCAGGCATTATTTACCCTATTTCAGACAGTAAATGGGTAGTCCAGTTCAGGTAGTACCAAAGAAAGGAGGAATAACTGTGGTTCCTAATGAAAAGGGTGAGCTGATTACCCAGCGCCCCACTACAGGATGGCGGGTTTGTATTGATTATAGAAAGTTAAATGACGCCACTCGTAAGGACCATTTTCCATTACCTTTCATTGATCAAATGTTGGAAACTAGCTGGACATGACTACTACTGCTTTCTGGATGGCTTTTCAGGTTACTTTCAAATCCCTATAGCTCCTGAGGATCAGGATAAGACAACTTTTACCTGTCCGTATGGAACCTATAGTTATAAAAGAATGCCATTTGGATTATGTAATGCTCCTGCCACGTTTCAACGTTGTATGATGGCCATCTTTGCTGAATATATTGAGAAGTGCATTGAGGTTTTTATGGACGATTTTTCTGTTTATGGTCTAACATTTGAATCCTGTCTAGAAAACCTTGATCTTGTGTGTCCAGGTGTGAAGAAACCAATCTGGTGTTAAATTGGGAAAAATGCCACTTCATGGTTCGAGAAGGAATCGTCCTGGGCCACAAAATTTCTTCAAAAGGTATTGAGGTAGACCGGGCTAAAGTCGAGGTAATTGAAAAGCTCCCACCACCATCTTCTTTAGAGATATTCGTAGTTTTCTTGGACACGCAGGTTTTTATAGAAGATTCATTAAAGATTTTTCCAAAATCTCTAAACCTCTGTGTGATCTACTCAAAATGTTAAGTTCCATTTTTCTGAAGAATGTCTAAAGCTTTTAATTTATTAAAAGAAAAGCTGATTTCTGCACCGTCGTTGTGTCTCCTGATTGGTCACTCCCTTTTGAGATAATGTGTGACGCTAGTGATTACGCTGTGGGAGCCGTGTTATGTCAGAAGATTGATAAAATTCTTCGGGTAGTATATTATGCAAGTCGAACTTTGAATGATGCCCAGAAAAATTATGCAACCACAGAAAAAGAATTACTAGCGTAGTTTTTGCTCTAGATAAGTTTCGATCTATTTACTGGGTGGTAAAATTATTGTACATACTGACCACTCTGCTCTTAAGTATTTGTTTGCTAAGGCAGAGTCAAAACCCAGGTTAATTAGGTGGATTCTCCTATGCAAGAATTTGATATTGAGATCAGGGACAAAAGGGAACACAAAATGTGGTAGCTGATCATCTGTCCAGATGGAGGCATCTGATGATGGGACTCCCATCAACGAGTCCTTCCCTGATGAGTCAGCATTTGCAGCAGAAGATGTTGAGGATCCATGGTTTGCTGATATCGCTAACTACCTTGTTAGGAAGATTGTTCCAGCTGATATGACTTATCAGCAAAGAAAGAGGTTCTTTTCCATTGTCAAACATTATTTTTGGGATGACCCTTATCTGTTTAAAGTCTGTGCAGATGGAATCATTAGGAGATGTGTCCAGAAGTCAGAGGTCAGAAACATTCTCCTCCATTGCCATTCCAGAGAAGCCGGTGGACATCATGGCGCCACTCGAACCGCCGAAAAATACTAGAATCAGGTTTTTTCTGGAACACCCTTCACAAGGATTGTCATGCTTTTGTTTCGACATGTGATCGGTGTCAAAGGCAAGGTAATCTATCTCGTCGGAATGAGCTACCACTGAATAACATGTTAGAAGTTGAGCTATTTGACGTCTGGGGTATTGATTTTATGGGTCCCTTCCCAAACTCTTTCGGTAATCTTTACATCTTAGTAGCTGTTGATTATGTTTCAAAATGGGCGGAAGCCCTTGCCTGTTCTACTAATGATGCTAAAACTGTTGTGAAGTTCCTCAAGAAAAATATTTTCACTCGATTCGGTTCCTCGAGCCATAATCAGTGACGGTGGCTCCCATTTGTAACCGCCAGTTTGAAGCACTATTAAAGTATGGGGTTCGACATAAGGTTGCCTTACCCTACCATCCTCAAACAAATGGGCAGGCCGAAGTGACAAACCGAGAGCTCAAGTGGATCTTACAAAAGACGGTGAACTCTTCTCGTAAGGATTGGTCACTTAGATTAGATGAAGCGCTCTGGGCCTACCGCACTGCTTTCAAAACGCCAATTGGCATGTCTCCCTACAAGTTGGTTTTTGGGAAGGCATGCCACTTGCCTGTGGAATTAGAATACAAGTCATATTGGGCCTTGAAAGCTCTTAATTTTGACCTACAGCAAGCCGGTGATAAACGCAAGTTCCAGTTGACAGAGTTGGAGGAACTCAGGAACGAATCTTACGAGAATGCTGTAATATATAAGGAACGTACCAAGCGCTGGCATGACAAGATGATCCAATCGAGAATTTAAGGTGGGGGACCAAGTCCTGCTTTTCAACTCCAGGCTCAATTCTTCCCAGGTAAGCTGAAATCATACTGGTCAGGACCTTACCCTATTATTAGCATTTCCCCATTCGGTGCGATTGAACTCGCCAATGCAAAGGGGGAAACATTTAAAGTCAATGGGTCAAGAGTCAAGAAATTTCTGGGTACTACACTGGATCAAGCTGCTACATATGAAATATCTCTTAAAGATCCAATTGCAGGTTAGCTACTCCACAAAGTCCAGCCAATGACTATAAAGAGGGCAGCTGACTGGGAGGCAACCCAGGGGTACTTTTCAATTCATGTTTTAAAGCTACGCATATATTTCTCTCTAATATGTTATATATATATATATATATAAAAAAACGAGCAGAAGAAAGAAGAGGAAGGAGGTAATGTACCTGTGCTATTAACGCAACGCTTCCTAGCGTTATTTTGGTATTTGACAGTGTGTGTAGGTAAACCGTTTGTTGCAATCACTCCAAGCTGAACCCTGCTTAGACTCAAGTGTGAGGATCATCGACCCCACCGCCAATGCTTTAAGTGTGAGGAAGGGCACCTTCCTCAATCTCACGATATCAGGGGAGTCTCAGTTCCTTTATTTTTAATATTTATGTTCAGCCACTCGTGCTTTAACTGTTGATTGATTAAGTCCATAGCGTCCTAAATGAATCCTTCATGAGTCTGGCATATTTTGAAAGGTCTTTTCTTGATTATTTTATGAACAATGAGGACATTGCTCCTCTTAAGTGTGAGGAAGTTTTGAGACCTTTCCCTGAAAATATGCCAGTAGTACCTAATGCCACACTTGATTTTTATTGTTCTCTAATTATGATAGTAAGCTTCTCTAAAGGCCAATACATGTTGAATTTTCGGGCAAAAATTTTTGTGATTTTTGAAATCAAGCCTGATGACAACCTTAAGAATCGTTCTGCTTGACGTTGTTTGTATGTATCAATTCTTTCTTCAAAATTAAATCTATTTTCACTGAAATCTGGTGGATAAGCTGATTTTGGAAATTGAACTACCTTAGCTTGGCAATCATGGAACTAAGTGAAAGTTTGGTATGGAAAGGATAAGGCAAGGTACTCCTCTGATCATATAATGAAGTTTTCTGAACCAAAACAGGCCTCTTCATTCGGTTATTAAGTCCTTGGGGTGCCTCATTACCCATCTACATAAGGTCTTGAGATCTGGGATAGAAGGCCCAAAGCCGCTACATGGGTGAAGAGAAAAGTCTGGGGGATGAATGATTGTCGCAATTTTTCATATTTTGATCATGAGTATGTGGTGTTGAAAGGTATTGCGGAATAAGGCATTACTTCACACCCCTTGTCATCCAAAGGTTAGAGAAAAGAATTGGTGGAAGGTTCCGAGCTAATCTATGTTCAATTTTTACAATCTAACTTATCCAGGCTCTTATTAAAAATTTTCTGTTTCACTGTTTACAAAAAGCTACATCTAAGAGCAGGATTATTCTCTTGATTGCCATTTAGCTTGATTTCCTTCCATGATTGTTGAATCCCGGAGTTTGATACTGTGACCTTAGAGAAAGTTTGTTCTTTATTTGCTTGAGGACAAGCAAAAGATAAGTGTGAGGAAGTTTGATAAGTGCAAAATATATAGACTTTTAAGGGTTTAATTACCTTATAATTTGCAGTATTTCAAGTAATATTTCTTACTTATCTTACGATTTTCTTATATTTATGTTTTGATATGAATTGATATATTTTTATGTGTTAAATGGAGGAAAAAGTGTTGGAATCAAATAGTTTATGTCACAACCTTTCCAACGCAACAAACGGCGAGTAAAACGGACTTATAACGAAGAATGTGGAGCCGGTTGAAGATTGCAGTAAAATAGAGAACAGTGGCGGTGACACAAGGTGTGTCCGCATTAGTTTGCGCGGACAGAGGCGCAGACACAAGCTGAGTCCGCATGAAGAGGCGCGGACGCCTGGGCGGACACGAATAGCAGCCGCGTCCGCATAAACTCGCGCGGACAAGAGGCGCGGACAAGAGACATACACACGTCCGCATGGTTTTGCGCGGACAGGATGGCGGACACACATACGTGACTGCGTGGGTCTGGGCGGACAACAAGGCGGTCGTGTCTAAAAATCCAGATTTTAACGCGGCGAACTTCGCCGCTGTTTATCTTCTTCCTTTCCTTTGCGGCGCCGCAGTCGAACTGCTCCTTCATTAATTACAGACAGCGCCTACCTTAATTCACTAACGCGTGACGTCGGCTCTGTCTGCAATCAATTGCTGCTGCCCGATCATGAATGAAATCTCTGACTGCGATTTTCGCGGATCTGCTCACCAACTCCACCATCATCTTGACTCACCAGCTGCACCGTCCCTGACTTTTCCGTTGTCTGCTTCTCATTTCCTCAGCCTATATAAACCCACACTCTGGTTGCTAGAAAAGGATCCATCAACCCAATCATCTGCCATACTCCCTCTCTCATGATCGTGCTCCATTCACTTCATTCCCTCTATCAGAAATCATCACCCATCCACTTTATTAAATCCCCACGTAACACATACATCCCACTTTTCATTTTATTTCCTGTTACACACACAGCTTTACGGGAATAAAGTTAGCAGTCGAGGCAACGCAAGGCGAAGTTGAAGCAGGAACCGGAGTGAACTTCTAAACTGGAGTTACCTCTTACCCTTACTTTAATTTATTTAATGCATTCCTTCTCTGTTATCGTTGTGTTTTTGTAACGATGAGCGAGTGAGTATTTTAGCTTCCCGGGTTGGGAAGCGAACCTATTTCTTGAATTCTGTTATGTGATTCTTCAGATAAATTTTGTTATCTGCAACAGTTCAATTCTTGTCCTTCAATGTTTTAATTATTTGACCAGTAATTAGAACAACCCTTGTAGTTATCTTATTAATATGCGAGAGCTGAGATAGATAACGAGACGAGGAAGTTGAACCTAATTAACAGCTAGAAGCGTGATCCCGCCTATAGGTTAATTAGACTCCAATAGAAACTGCTCTTTATGCAATTAATTGTGTCCGGTCTAGAGCATTAGTGTGCTGCTAGATCTAACAATTGGTCAGGATTCATTATACTTAGTCGTTAATGAATTAATTAAAGTTTCTGAGTTATTACAGTAAAATTGAAGGAAGAATTTAGTAACAGATATAAAGGAATAGGTAAGCAAACAACCCGGGGTGCGCTTTTCTATTTATCACATTCACCACTCTTTAAATCCCTCTGTGTTTATTTACCCTTTAAATTGTTCTATTTCTCCTTGCAGTTTAGTTTCTTTTTTAATCAATCATTCAAAACCGAAAAAGTGATACTTCTTGTTTTCTTTAGTTTAACTTAATTTCTCAGTTAATTAAATATTTGTCAATTAATTATACAAGGTCCCTGAGATCGACAACCCCATTTAATCACTATACCCGCAAAACGATAGGTACACTGCCTATGTGGTAGAAGTAGTCACATATTTCTCCATCATAACTTTGTCCCTCATGTCAGACCGTGGAAGAAGGCATTAATAGGTAATCATATGTAACAGACAGGGCAAGATTGCTAAATCCCTCTGAGGGTAGTGCTTGAGTCTAAAACTCACGCGAGACTGGGCAAAGTGATTGACTACCTCGGTATGGGGCGCTACATCAATTTTCTGTGGATTAAATTCAGCCAGTCCATCTAGGGGAACTTCTAACATCATAGCAAGCCATGCAGGTGAAATAATCATTTTCTTGCCAGCAACTTCAGTCTTGAATTCAAAGGGAGATACAAATTCCATGTTTTGAATGAACGGAAACAGATATTCGGGTAATACACAGTCTCAGACTTAAACAATTTATCCCAACCTTGGAAACGCAAGGCTTCTCCTAAAGACTCTAAAGAGTTATTCTCCAGCCAGTCACAGTCTATCAGCTTACCAGGAACAATGTCCGATTCGAGTAGGGCACGACCGAAGACAGGCTTCTGAGGGTAAGCTCGACTTGGATTTTTGTGATCGTTCAAGATTGTAAGCCTTTGCCTTAGCTCTGGACAGAGATTTTCCCATAGACTTCTTCTTCGCTTCGAAGAGCGGGATTGTTGAGCAGGAGAATCTACGACCTTGCGCTTTGAGGACGGTGCAGGGATATGCCCAGTTGTAGATGGCGCTTTCTTGGAGCGATCTCACAGTCCACGTCTGGTAGTAGTCGTAGGTGGAGATGGGAGGTCCTCTTCTGTCAGGGTTGCCGAGTGTAACACCCCTACAACGCCCCTACCAACTACCGAAATCGCAGCGGAAGTAACCAACCAAACAATGTACAACGCTGTGTGTTACACACCCGTTAACCACCCACATGGTTAACTAGGCAGAATAAATACAAGTGTATCGGTCTGATGATCAGACTCCCGAGCATAGGTCCTAACATCCACATATACATAACCAACAATACCGAGTATTTAATTTACATCACAACTACCAACTGTAAACATCCACTACTGTTTATCAAACGGTACCCAACGTAATGCCTCGGGAGCACAGGCGTATCCCGGGCTCAACAACCAAAATAACCAAAAGTACATCAACGACCTAGGATCTAGAGCCACTCTGCTTCTTCGATCCTCATCCTGCAGTAAAAATATGGAGCCCCCGAGGGGGTCAAACCTTTGCTGGTATGGTTAACGCGCAGCCCATCGGCTACCGGGATACGCGCAACCAATTGTCATGATAACATGGCATTCATTTTAAACATCCAACATATATACACCATAGCATAGCAAGGGAAATTTCATAACACCACAACAATACATAACACCATGAAACCGGTTCACACAAGGAACCTTCCACCATAGTTAGTATACATAGTGAGCCTAGAGATTAATGCCAATCTCGTGCTAAGCTCGTTACCAACCTCGTTACCGTCCAGTTTATATCGAACGGTTAACTTATACCCAAGGTGTGTCGGATATAGTAATCCCAAGCACACCGAAATAACATTTGTATGCCCCGTGGCCCGACGTGAGTCAGTAAACTAGCTTTGGATAAGCTAAGGGAAGGTTGAAACCAAATTGGAATACAACCTATACATACACCAAGAGAGCCGAACCGGATATGACATCGACTCCTGTCCTCACAGCGTGGCCGGAACATGACCGGACTCCTCACTCCCCGGTTAGCACTTGTTAGTGATCACACAATATATTGTTAAGTCACACACAAGCAAGTGTTTAGGTCTTGTTAGACACACCAAGGGAATGGAGTCACAATAATACAACATCATAATATATAACAACCGTAAACTCTTTTCATGCCTTAATCTTATAAGGTCGTAACACATAGAAAAGCAAACAACACCCAAGCCGGTGTAAACCGGTAGACAACAGACTGCAAGAAAACCATACCTTGGTCCTTGCCTCGATTGATTTCCTCCGTAGGTCACTCCTATACATAGTTAATAACGTCGGTTAATTATTTATTTAACTTCAAACTTACTAAGTATTTAACATGGTTGTATGACATGTTTTTAATGTCTAACTTACCCTAGGTTACCTTCATTATACCCCCCTAGGGTTAACTACATAAGTCACATTCTTTTCTGTTTTTTTTTTACAAGTTTTGGTCCGACCGACCTTACCGACCGAACTTACCCAAGTTCGGTCGATTCCAGAACACATTTCCGTCAAAATTTTCTACTCCGACCGACCTTGTAAGTTCGGTCGCATGTTCGGTCCATTCCAGAGAGTTCTTCCCTTTGAAAATTCAGCCCGACCGAACTTGCCAAGTCCGGTTCCATGTCCGGTCGATTCCAGAAACTTAATCCGTACACAAAATACAAGCCCGACCGACCTTGCAAGTCCGGTCCCAAGGTCGGTCCATTCCGAAGCCAATTCTTGCAGGGTAAACTGGGCTCGACCGAACTTGCAAGTTCGGTCGCAAGTTCGGTCTGCTCTAGACCCTTGTTTTCCTTTTCTCATTCAACTCCAAACTTCACCCCATATATCCTAGTACATCCTAACCTCATTTGAGCACTTCAAACACACCTTAAGATATCCTTAAACACTCATAAAACTCATTTTCTAATTCCTTAAACCTTACTCATTTCTTCTTAAAATTCCTAACACTTATGCTATTTCCTCCTTAGTTTTTCAAGTGGTGTTTCATACCTATGATAACTACTATCCCAAAAATGCTTTCTCCTCATTTTAACATCATCTCCCAAGCATCATTTCTTACCACTTAGATCCTAGTTGATGTCCAAGTCTCTTTGTTCACCTAGAACACCTTAAGACATTATTTCTCCTTATTTTACCAAAGTTTGCCTAAGTCCTTACCTAAGTCCAAAATGACTTTGGTACATACTAAAACCTCAAGATCATGCATAGTCCTTATTACACTCTAGAACACATCCTAGTTCATCAAAAATTCCTTTAAAACATCTTGAACTCCTTATGCATTTCCTAAATTTGGACATAGGTTTTCCTAGCATTTTTTACAAACACCAAAGCACATTGTTTTCACCTTTAAACACCCAAGAACACTAAGAACACCAAGAAAACTCTCATACACAAACTTCACTCGAATCTCACTACATAAAATATAATGAATGCATAACTTTAAATTGCATGGCACTTAGGCCCTTAAAATGCATGGCTCTTAGGCCCTTAAAGTGCTTAAATCATAAACACTGAATTTCCTCAATTATATATGCCTTTGACTTGCAAATACATACAACAAGACATATGTTCTTTTACTAGTCTCCTTGAGAACATACTAGTCATTCACCTTTTTGCTCTTTAGGTAGTTTTTAACAAGCATTATAAGCTCATTTCTCCTAAGGCATTAAAACAACATTAGGTTAGTATATTTACCTCTTCTCCAAACAACTTCTTTCTTGTTCCTTATAAAACCGGTAAGGTATTTGATTCCTTGTCAAGTTCTAAAAAATATACAAACATCATAATGAGTATTCAAGCTTTAAGCTTCATCTCATTGTAAACCCTAATTTTACATTGTTTCAAAAACATTAATGTAGTTGTTTTACGTTGATCTTTGAAGAGAGTTTGAATATCTATGAAGAGAGGACTCCACCTAGTCCATGAAAGGTTGGAATGAAGCTAGAACAAAGTCACACAAAGAGCTCCATCAATGTACATTTTCGGTCAAGGCAAAAACATGAAGGAAACTTGATTTTTCTTTGAGATTCCTTACCTAGAAGCAAAGGAGATCAATAATATGTAGAAAGACAAGCTCAAGCTCCTTCAATGGTGGAACTCCATGGCACCAAAATGGGGCTCTTGAAGTTTTGAGAAGATAGAAATGAAGAGCTTGATGAGAGGAAGAGATTGGTGGTGTTTGTTTTTGATTTGGACAAGTGAGCTAGATTTTACAAGGGGTCAAAGCTAGAGTTTTAATGGTGGTGGTGAGTATTACCGTGAGAGAGCATCAAGAAGGAAGGAGAAGAAGTTGGAACCGTGTGAAATGAAGAAGGGAAATGAGAATGAAGATAAAATTTGCTTTTAGAAGATATTTGTACTTAAAAGCAAATAGTAACTTAAGTAGTCATCTTATTTATTTAACATGTTAACAAGAGTGGTGAGTCACCACACTTAAGAAACCGGCCCCCCTTTATTACATAAGGGTATTTTAGTCTTTATTTGTCAATTTAATTACTTAAGATAACATATGTTACAAAATAGCTTATTAAAATCACTATTCATAAAAACAAGGCACATAGAAGTGAAATTTTGATTTCCCATTGATATAGCCACCCAAATGTGATATTATATAGTACACATATATATTAAGAGTAATGATGGACATTTAGCCACTGAAAACTCATTTACAAGACAATTTTTCAAAAATGTGCTTTAAGACTTCTTAAAGCACATTTTGTGTTTTAACTTATTTTCAAGCTTGGTTTTCTTTGGTAATTGATTTAATATGTTCATTAACATATAAATAAGGTCTTGGTAAGTTCATTAGGTCTTACCCAAGCTTATTCCAAGCTTAGAGCACATTTTTAGCCCATATTGACCATAAGGTATTTAATTGTGTTCTTTATGGTTTAAATTGTTTACTAATGTTTCTAAGACATTTTCTCGTCTTAATAAATCATGTTTTAATGTTTAAACAACATACCTAGGTTTGGGGTATTTCACCGAGGAAGCACTGTCACTGAGGTTCGTTGCTTCAGCATTAGGGTTTGGAGAGTCTTCACCGGGAGAGGGTTTTGGGGTAGAATCGGGGATGGGCTGCGAAACTTCTTGTTCAGTTGGCTTCGCCATAGCTAGAGGGTGAACATTTTCGTCAACAAGTAGATGTTCGAAGGAATCCATAGCCAGGAGTGTGAAAATCCGAGTTCGATTCGAGGCTGAGAGAGGTGACATGAAGGAGAATTGCATTTGAAAACAAGAGAGTAGTGAGTGAGAGAAAATGAAGAAAGTATGTCAAACGTCTTTAGCAACAGTAGAGATGATACCATTTTCTTCCCCTTATTATTTTTTGATTTGTTTTGAAAAATGGAGCGAAGTAAATGTAAGAGACCGTTACTAAACATACTATCTCAGTTCCAGACTGAGTTGCATACAACACAATGTGCCACAATAAGTTAAGTAGTTGAGTGGGGTATCCAAGGAGATCAAATAGTACATCCTACCAAATTGAGAAAGTTTACTCTCCGTGGTTCATGGATATATGCACATATACGGTGGCACACTTGTATTACAGAAAGAGTTCGTCCTTTCTTTCACTTTCCATTAAATCGACAAGGGGCGAGAAGTACAGTCTTATTCCACTGAACCTTTCATCGCCACAGATTCATGCTCATAGTATGTTTCTTTAAAACTTCCTCCTTTAGATTTTTTGCATGTTATAAACAGGGACTCGACTTTTACTCCTTATCTTTGTAGCAGCGTTGGGTCAACTTGCCCAGAGCAGTTGCCCTTAGGAAGTTAGGTGATAAGGCACCCTTAAAGACTTAATAGCCAGATAAGAGAGGCCAATTCTGTTTTCTCTTTCTTGTTTTTTTACTTAAAGCGTTGAGTATCAAACTGTGAGTAGCAGAATCTCTTGCCTTGTTCATACCACCATTCTATCCTTCAAACCAAGTTCGTTTCATGAATACAAGCATGACACTGTATGTATACTTATGATCCATGTTAAGCATCGGAGCGTAAATTGAATTCCCAAAGTATTAAGGCGTATATCAGTTATGATCTCATAAAATGAATAGCTACTTGGACAACCACAAAACTAATTAATCACAGAATATGGTAATTGATTATGTAAAAACCCTTTAAGAACTGTGATAAAAATGTTATGAAATGGATGTGACCATTCTCAACACTAAAAACAACGAGATGAAAAAGAATTACAACGACCTTAGTTTAAAACTAAAATTGTCAAACTGTGGAAAGAAAGAAAGAAAAGAAAGAAGAAAGAGAAAAAAAAATCTCACTTCGTGTCAACCATGCCTATCTTAAACCTAAGTTTCTCGAACATTTCTCTAGGTAGGGGCTTGGTAAAAATGTCAGCAAACTGTTTGACTCTCGAACAGTGAAGTAGAATGACGGTACCGTGTTCAACATGATCTCGAATAAAATGATGATGAATATCTATATGTTTAGACCGTGAGTGATGAACAGGATTCTTTGTAAGCTCAATGGTACTCGTTGTGGATAGAGCGACAGATGCTTGTTTCCTTGACGACCATGCTATCAGATTTGATCCAAAGAACTGCGCAGTACCCGTGGTGCTCTTTCTATCAATAAGAGAGCCTCCAAAGTCAGCATCCGTGTATGCAGCAAGAGTAGGCAGTGATTCTGCAGTGTATAATAAACCAAGTGATGATGTCCCTTGAAGATAACGAAAGATGCATTTCACGGCCTTGACATGGGGTACTTTTGGATGAGACTGAAACCGTGCACAGAAACAGACACTTTGCATTATATCTGGTCTACTAGCTGTAAGATAGAGCAGTGAACCAATCATTCCTCTATAAACCGTGGGATCCGTGGACTGTGCATCAGGCTCCAGACCTAGTCTGAGAGTGGTAGTGTAACACCCCTAACACGCACATGATACTAAATGAAATCGCAGCGGAAATAAATAACTAAACGGTAACTAACGCTTCGGTGCTACAACGCCGTAAACCACCCACGTGGTTGACAAGGCAGAATAAATACAATTGTATCGGTCTGATGATCAGACTCCCGAGCATAAAACTAAACCATAAATACTTTATATACAATACCGAGTACTACGTACATCCTTCACTGTATAATATCACTGTATACTTACAACAACCAAAAGTACGTAACGCCACAGGAGCACAGGCGCATCCCGGGCCAACATCCAAAAGTATACAAAAGTAAACCTGCACCCTAGGATCTAAAGCCACTCCGCTTCCTCGATCCTCATCCTGCAGTATAAGAAATATGGATCCCCCGAGGGGGTCAGCAACCCTTGGCTGGTATGGCTAACGCGCAGCCTATCGGCTACCGGGATACGCGCAGCTAATTGTCATGATAACATGGCATTCATTTACATACATAACATAACATAACATGGAGCATAGCATCAATAGTGCACAGCTCATCATCACATACACGGTGGATCTTGGTTCCACAATAACAAACCACAAGGGTCAAATAACATAAGAGCCTAGAGAGTGATTCACCCTCATGTTAAGCTCGTTAAACACACTCATTACCGTTCTGTTAGACGAACGAGTAACTTAAGTCACAGATGGTTCGGATTTAGTGACCCGAACACACCACACAACACAGGTTCCCACTAAACCGATCATAAGTCAGAATAGGTAAGCTTTGGAAGAAGCTAGCGGGAGATCGAACGCCAAATTAAGGAGAACAATCTTAACAACATAAGAGTCGAATCTGATTCAGATATCTACTCTTAACTTGCATGCATGACTGGACAACCGGATTCCTCACTTCCCAGTTAACACTTGTTAGAAGTTCATAGTGGAACTTAACAACCAACACACAATAGGTGGTAAGTCATGTTAGACACACACAAGGGAAATGAGTCACAACATCACATCACAATAATATGAACAACTGTAAACTCATTACATGTTTAAATCTTATAACATTGTAAACACACAGAAAAACATACAACACACAAACCGGCGTAAACCGCTAGACAACAGACTGCAAGAAAACCATACCTTGGTCCTTGCCTCGTTTGGTTTCCTCCGTAGGTCACTCCTATACATAATTCAAGAACGTCGGTTAATTAACTTACTTAACCTCCAAATTTACTAAGTGTTTAACATAGTTATTTGACATGTTTAATGTCTAACTTTACCCTAGGTTACCTTCATTATACAGCCTAGGGTTAACTACATAAGTCACATTCTTTTCTGTTTTTTTTTTTTACAAGTTTAGGTCCGACCGGACTTGCCGACCGGACTTGTCCATGTCCGGTCGATTCCAGAACATATTTCCGTCAAAATTTTCTACTCCGACCGACCTTGTAAGTCCGGTCGCATGTCCGGTCTATTCCAGAGAGTTTCTCCCTTTGAAAATTTAGCCCGACCGGACTTGCCAAGTCCGGTCCTATGTCCGGTCGATTCCAGTAACTCAATCCGTACACAAATTACAAGCCCGACCGACCTTGCAAGTCCGGTCCCAAGGTCGGTCCATTCCAGAAGCCAATTCTCGCAGGGTAAACTGGGCCCGACCGAACTTGCAAGTCCGGTCGCAAGTCCGGTCTGCCCCAAATCTTTGTTTTTTTTTACATTCAACTCCAAACTTCACCCCATATAACCTAGTAGCCCCTAACCTCATTTGGGCACTTCAAACACAACTTAAGCCATCCTTAAATACTCACAAAACTCTTTTTCTATTTCCTTAAACCTTTACTTATTTCCTTGTAAATTCCTTAACACTTACAACATTTTACACTAGGTTTCTAAATGGTGTTTTTCACCTATGATAACTACTATCCCAAAATGTTTTCTCCTTATCTTAACATCACCTCCCAAGCATCATCTCTCACAACTAACTCCTTATATCATTACTTCAAATCTTTTTTTTTCAAGTTCATACTTTCTCCTTAATTTACCAAAGTTTGCCTAAGTCTTTACCTAAGTCCCAAAATGACTTTGGTACATACTAAAATCACAAGCTCATGCCTAAGTCCTTGTTACATCCTAAATCACCTTAATGCATGTTTCCTACACAAGAACAACACTTAACCATTTTAAATACTCCTTAACATATCAAACTCATTTTAACACTTAGAACTTCACATTTGTTACCTCAATTTTGACATAGGTTCTCCTAGAACATTACTAAACCAAAACACATTGTTTTACCGACAAACAACCAAGAACACTAAAGATCCATCAAGTACTTATTATACACAAACTCCACTCACAAAGCACTACATCACAATATAGTGCATAATTTAAATTGCATGGCACTTAGGCCCTTAAATGACATGGCTCTTAGGCCCTTAAGATGCATAAATCATAAACACTGAATTTCCACAATATATTTGCCTTTAACCTGCAAATACACTCAACAACACATATGCCTTTTACTAAGCTCATGAGAACACTTTACTAAGTCATTCACCATTTGCTCTTTAGGTAGTTTTAACAAGCATTTATAAGCTCATTACTCCTAAGGCATTTAAACAACATTTGGTTAGTAGATTTACCCTCTTTCCAAACAACTTCTTCTTGTTTCCTTAGAAAACCGGTAGGGTATTTGATTCTTTGACAAGTTCTAAACAATATACAAACATTATAATGAGTATTCAAGCTATAAGCTCCATCTCATTGTAAACCCTAATTTTACATTGTTTCAAAAACATTAATGTAGTTGTTTTACCTTGCTCTTTGAAGAGAGTTTGAATATCTAGCAAGAGAGGACTCCACCTAGTCCATGAAGAGTTGGAATGAAGCTAGAACAAGGTCACACAAAGAGCTCCTTCAACATGTATTTTCGGTTACCACTAAAACATGAAGGAAATGAAGTTTTTATTTGAGATTCCTTACCTAGAAGCCAAGGAGAGTAACAATATGTAAAATACAAGCTCAAGCTCCTTCAATGGAGGAACTCCATGGCACCGAAATGGTGGTCTTGGAATTTTAAGAAGATAGGAATGAAGAGCTTGATGAGAGGAAGAGATTGGTGGTGTGGTGTTTGTTTTTGATTTGACAAGTGAGCAAGATTTTACAAGAGATCAAAGTGGAGTTTAATGGAGGTGTGTGGTATTACCGTGAGAGAACAGCAAGAAGAAGGAAGAAGAGAGGTGGGAAACCGTGTGAACAAGGAAAGAAATGAGAGAATGAGATAGAATTACTTTTTGAAGATATTTATACTTTGTAAAGTAAAAAGGGTACTTAAGTAGTTTGTTTATTTCTTAACAAGCTAACAAGGGTGGTGTGTCACCAACCTTAAATACCGGCCCCAAATAGTAGTATGAGGGTAATATAGCTTTATTTGTCAATTTAATTACTTATACAAACATATGTTACAAAATAGCTTATAAAATCACTATTCATGAAAACAGGCACATAGAAGTGAAATTTTTGATTTCCCATTAATATAGACACCCAAATGTGATATTATATAGTACACATATATATTTAAGAGTAATGATGGACATCTAGCCACTCAAAACTCATTTACAAGACAATTTTTCAAAAATGTGCTTTAAGACTCCTTAAAGCACATTTTGTGTTTAAACTTGTTTTCAAGCCTGGTTTTCTTTGGTAATTGATTTAATATGTTCATTAGTGTATAAATGAGGTCTTGGTAAGTTCATTAGGTCTTAACCAAGTTTATCCCAAGCTTAGAGCACATTTTGGCTCTTATTGACTTTAAAGCACATTTGTGTTTCCTTTTGTTTAAATTTGTTTACTAATGTTTCTAAGACTCTTTTTAGTCTTAATACACCATATTTAAGTGTTTAAACAATATATTAAGGTTTGGGGTATTTCAAGTAGACATTGGCGTAAGCATCGGCTTGCTCTCATGGAATTTATATTTGGTTAAAAGCTCAAGTGTCTACTTTGTTTGACTGATGAACGTTCCATCTGCTGTCTGCCTAATTTGGAGTCCTAGAAAGAAGGTGAGCTCACCCATGTTACTCATTTGAAATTCTTTGGTCATCATAGAAGTAAAGCATTGTGTCAGACTGGAACTAGTAGAACCAAACACATTATCATCTACATA